>JAAVMA010000033.1:0-455491 GCA_022985105.1 Penicillium ochrochloron
GGTAGGTAGGTAGGTAGGTAGGTAGGTAGGTAGGTAGGTAGGTAGGTAGGTGGAAGGGTTTGAAACATATGGTATTGCCCTAATCCCTATTCGGAAGGCGGTTGGAAGGTGTATTAGTCATAAAGAAGGGGTGGAAGTACCACGCTAACATTATCATTGACACCGACCTTCGTATAAGGAAGTTACGCCTACCCACGGTTATAGCCAAACGTGCCCGGCACCTTCTATATTTAGAAATCCTTTAATTTCTACTACTCTTTTATAGAACGCTATAAGTTTTAGGCTTTTATAGACTTTCTTTTATGTATTTAATTTCCTTTATTTTAGTAGGGGCCGGATAGGGCCTTTCACGCACTCCCTAACGCGAATGCATAATCTCGGGACGAGATCGGATTTAGTAGGGGAGGATGTGATATAGGGACCTTTTTCTTTATAAGGCCCCTCCGCCTTATAGGGGAAGCAGTCTCTCCCGTTCTGCCGCTTCCGTGCACGTGACCTAACCCTGCTAACACATCATATATTCCACTATCTATAGGAAACTAATAGAGCTTCATACACCCTTTACCCCCATCTTAGATCACACACTTATAAGCTACTAATTATCTAATCTCTTACTTATATTAGACAAAATATCTTTCTCTCTATTTTAATAGTAAAATAAGAGCTTCTATCTTTACTAATAATTATAATTAAAAGAGCTCTAAAGGATTTATCTTTTGCCTATTTAGAGGCCTAATTAAATAGAAATCGCGTAAGTAGAAGACTATTACTACGTTAATAACTAAAGCTAAATTACTTACGATTAGCTACGTAGCTAAGTAGCTATATTAGATTAAACGTCTCTTCTCTTTTATCTAATTTAATCCTAACTAGTTAGATATAATTTAATATAATAATAAGTAAATAGTTAACCTACTTATAAGAGAGAAATCCTCTTTTTAGACTAAGCTTCGCTACGTCGATATATACTCCATTAGTAAACGGGACGGTTAGCGCGATGCAGGAACTAGCCACCCAAACACGTGACCTAAGGGTATACAGTTAGGTATACCGCACGGACTACGGGAACCACCAGTCTAGTATACCACCTTATATTCCTAACTATAGACCACAACCACGGAGGACTAGATATATAAGGACACTCTTTTACTATCATATATTTAGTTCTTCGCGATCAATCTCACATTATTACTTAGTTACTATTAGCAGTACTTTGCACTCCACAGTTCACCTTTAAGACAACCTAACCTATAAGTAGGGGATTCACTCAGTAGTAACACTCGGTGATTAACTTACTTAGCGCGCACTTCTAGCACGTTCTGCAAGATACTCAACAGGATCCGATCCCGTAGTAAGGCTTTGCGAAGCAACGGTACGATTAAGAGATACTCTTAGAATCTATAGTTAGAACTAGGCAAGTGTAACCCGTGGACGTTCCAACTCACAGTGACCAGTCGGCTACGCGTAACAGTAATATCTTTATAATTCGTCTAGTACGCATGTATAATAAGATATATACTAATAGGTTCGAACGTATATATATTAAGAAGCTTGTTAAATTTAACTTATATAGCTTAGCGAAATTAGTCTTCGAAAGGGTGGCTAGCTAGCTAATTATAGCTAGATAGAGTAGGTAGAATTAAGGATATTAGGATCTTTAGTTACTTCTGTATACTTTAGTCTAGTATAAAGGCTTATATAAATATAGTAAGATTAATATAAGGGCGTTTAATCTTATCTTAGTCTTAGCTAATATCTAAATTAGATTATAAGCGTTTAGTCGATATAGTAAGCGGTTCGTAGCTAGAAGGATCGAAATTAGTGTTATTAATCAACACGAAAGGTTATATCTAGCTAGATTAGCTAGTATCTTTAATATTAGAAGGGTCTAATTAGTCGAATTCGTCTACTTTTAGATCTAGTAGCGGAGTAAGTAGCTAATCTCTAAGGATTTCGTTATAGTTAGGATCGTCTTAATCAGAAGTAAGCTAAAAGTGAGGCGAATATAAGGCTTTAGGAGCTTTAGAGGATATAGTAGGTGCTTAGAAGGGTATAGCAGGATCTAAATTAGCTATAGCACTAGGGCTTCTACCCCCTAGATCTTACTATAGCGTCTATTTAGGTATATTCGAGATATTAATATCGTTAAGAATCTTTAGAGCTTTATCATCTTCGAGGGTATAAATCGGCTATAAGGGATTATCTTTATAGATATAAATCCTTTAATTAGGTAATAAGGAATCGTAGAATTCAGTCTCGTTAAATTACACGTCTCGTGCACGAATCACTTAGTAGTAGGAGGGTATCTAAATACGCTATATATTATATGCTTTATAGCTAACTAGATAGCTAATAGCTACGCGTAGCGCTAGCTTAGCTAGTTTTAGAAGCTTGCTAATACGTATATAAGCTTTATATCTAAAGATTCGAATATTTAAAAGGTTAGGTTTAGCTTATAGCTAATATAGTGTATTATCGCCTATATAGGCTACGAGTGCTTTATATAGTGATTTCTAGTTAATTAACTAGTAAGGAATATAGTTCTATATATAAATAGCTATCTTAGCTACCTTAGGCTAAAGATAGCTTAGTAGGTTTACGTTAATCATTATCTACCTAGCTATTTTTGATATTAATATACTATATTATTTAGCGTAGCCGTTCTATTTAGGTTAATAGGGTAGAGTAGTCTCTAGGTTAATACCGCGAGCGGTTACTTCCTTATTAAAGAAATTAGATAGTGATTGTTCGTTATTAGAGTGCACTATAAGGACGTGAAGGTTAAATTAGTTTCGTACGAAATCGATTTAGTTAGAAAGGGATCGTGTTAAATCGGTCTTCGAAGGAAGGTCTTATGCGAGTTAATACTTAGTAATAGGATTAACTAAATATAAGAGGTAGGACGTTTTCGTGAGCGATTACTTAAAGTAAATAAGGTCCTAATGCAAAGATTTAAACGGTTAGTTGTATTGTATTAGTAATCAGGAGATTTAACGTAGTGAATTAGCTAGTTTACACGTTTCGTAGTGGCTAATAGGCGAAGATATATCTTTAATCGTGATATTTAATATATATTCTAGTAGATATAATATAATCTTATAGCTAATATAGCTAAGTCTTTAGTGCTATTAGTTAATAGTCCTATCTAGTAGCTTCTTCGTATATAAAGATAGGGTAATCTTGTTAAATTAGCTAGTAAGGTTATTATTATATAAAGCGCAAGTAAGAGATAGCTAAGAGATAGGTGAAGGAAGGATAGCGTAGTATATAGAGCGTCTAGTAGTAGACGTTTCGTCCTATTTAATTAGGTAAATACCTGATTTCGTATTTAATTAATAGATCAGTCTACTATCCTTCTCCTCTAGTATATATTTTTTACCGTTTAAATAGATTCTAGCGCTTATAGCGCGTTCAGCGGATATTAGATTAATATAGAATCTAGGGTAGTATATAACGTGCTTTAAGAGGAAACTAGTTCTATTAAGAGATTATATTAGCTTTATAATAAGCTCTCTGTATCTAAGGATAGTAGTCTCTATATTACCTACTATAACTAAGGAAACGACTAGCCTATAATTTAATAGTAGGTCTCTATTATTCGTGATATAGATAGATACTCCTATATTATAGCACTAGGTATCGTTTTTCTTAGCTAGGATCTAAATCGTGCTTATAGCTTTCCTATTATTAGCTCGGAAGAGGTCTTTAGCTTACTATTTAGGGATATAGGCGGAGAAAGTATCCCTATTCGTCTTATTATCTAATTATTCTAGCTTATACGCGTATATTTACTTCCGTTCGTTCGATTTAGTCGGCTTTTAGTATCGTTTAATTACGTAATTATATATAGTTTTGAACTATAGTAAGGATTCGTATATCCTCTAGAAGGTCTATTTAATTTCTTCGTCTAGCTACTAGCCCTTAGGCCTAGTACGAGGGTTAATATAGGAGTATCTATTAAAATTATGGTTGCCGTTATTAGGTAGACCTTAGTAAAGGTAGGGGCTCTTTTAGCGTGCTTTTAATAGCTTTTTAGTATCGTTATTATTAGGCTTTCGGCCCTAATAAGTCGTATTAGCTATTAGTCGTCTACTATTACTAATAGACGTTAAAGCTAATTAATATTAATCGATAAATTAGTTAACTAGCTCTATTAAAGTAGGCGTTTTTATCCCCTAAAGGATAGTATTATGCTAAAACGTGTAGAAGCTTTAATTATATAGTTAAATAGCTTCTAGGAAATTATAAACGGGTGAAAGAGGGTCTTAGAACTAAGTAATATTAGCTTATTCTCCTTCGGATTAATAAATCACCTACTTCTAGTACTATATAACTAGCTAAGAGGGTCTAGTAGGCGGCGTTTAGCGCTTTAATATATCCTAATCGCGTAAAATCTAGCGATTCTTCGATTAGCTAGATAGAGCGAACGTAGCACGAAGCTTAATAATAGCTTCGCGTAGGGATAGGCTATTAACTATCTATTTTCCCTTAGGTATAAGAGAAGATCGAATACCTTACTTAAGTGATTTAATTACGCGTATATAGCGAAGATAGTCTAATTTTAATAACTTATATTCGCTAAGAAGAATCTTATAGATTAATAGCTAATTAGATATAAGATCGATAAGGCGTATTAGCTACGATCGTGCCTATTTAGGCACGTCTAGTGTAAACGTTCAGGAGGGTTACTTTACTATATCGGAAATCTATAGCTTTATCGGCTCCTGTAGTAGTATAGTAGGCTATTCGTCTGGATTAGTATATTTCTACACACTATTCGAAAGTGTATAGTCTTGTATAGTAGTATACTAAGGGATCTAGTGCGCGTGGCACTTAAGAGGGTAGCTAAGCTAAGTAGCTCGTTCGGTGGATTCTATCACTTTATAAGACGAAAGTGATAGAAAGGTAAGGCGAAAGTAATCGAAAGATTAGAGAAGAGTTAAAGGGGTTAATCCGAAAGCTTTAGCAATAGGCTATAGCGATCGGGCTTATAACTATCGGACTTATAGGGTATATATAAGCCCTTAGGCGTGCATAAGCAAGCGAATATACACGAAAGGATCTAGTCGTACGATCTAGTCGTAGATCGTATAAGGTTAAAGGGTCTACGTTCCTGCTTAGGAGCGGAAGTCAACTAATAATAGAAGAATACATTAACTTCATCAAATGATTGAACTTTATTTTATCTAGCTATAGAAAGCAGGCAGTATTTAATATTCTAGAGCATCGAAAGCAATTACATCATAATCGAATCTCATAGAAATCGGGCGATATAGAGTATTAAAGCTCTTTCTATATTTAGGATAAATCGTTGAAGATCATCGTCACGTGTACGTTCAGTCACATTCTATCAACTTCGGTGGCGTGCGGGGTCTTATACACACTTTCATGTCAACAATAGTTAATATCTATTATCGCTAATCGTGGAGTATTTGATCCGATATAGCTCCGATTAGTCTAATATATGCATCGCTTATATACGTACTTAGTGCGGGGTAGCACCTACATATATTAACACACCCCCTTAGCTCTTGATATGATAAAAGAATAAGATTAAAGTAAGAGCTAAATAAGATAAAATAAAGAAGATAGGATAAAAAGCCTTCTAGGAGATAGAGAGGATTTCTATACTTAGCTATTAAATAAAGGTAGTATATTTTTCTATAGGAAAACGCTTAGTAAGTCTATTAGCTAGTATTTCGGCTAATTTAACCCTATTTAATTCGTAGCCGTTTCGCCTAAACTTCCTATCGAATCTAAAGCTAGTATTGATTGTGACGGTTAGCTGTAGGCCGTTTCTGGCTCCTACCCTAAGCGTTTGTCTTGGTGCCCTCTTAGGCGTGCCTAAGTATACCGAAACGCACGTGATAACGCTAATCCTTAGCGTCCGTGGAATGATTGGTTCACGGTTACTCCTTAAATAGCTGCGGCCCCCGCGCCTCTTTAAGGTCCGTAATATTATCCCCTCCTTCCCTGTCCTTTATCCCTAAAGGATTTAAATAGTGGTCTCCCCTTAGGTAAGTGCGTTGTTTTTCTGTTTCTTAATTTCCCTCGTCCTCGCTCCTTATGGCCTAGTATGCCTCGTAGCGCTATAACTAAGCCTAAACGCGATAAATACGCTAATAATAATCGTTTAGCTAATAGAATTAAGTAGTCCGGTTCTCCGACCTCTTCCCCTTGCGACTATTGCTTCTTTCGTAGGCTTTCTTACGTTATAAGTTTATACGCTAATAGCAGGAAATATTCTACTTATGCCCGTTATGGTTAAATATGTGAACGTAGTTTCTATTCTAATAAAGAGTGGGAGGATCTTTAGCGTAAAGAAAAGAAGCTAGCTTAGGAGCTCGAGGAGGCTTAAAAGCAATTCCTTGAGCACTCTTAAAAGATGAATACTGCGATATCTAAAGTACTCCGTTTGCAAAAATATTAATAATTCTTAAAAGATCGTAGTAGTCAGATATTAGATCACGACTAAGCGGTTGCCGACCGTCTTAACGAGGATAATCCTCTAACTGCTGCGGAGTTTATTAAGTTCGACCGCCTTGCTACGTAGCAAGAAGTTAGATAGTTAGCGGCGACGTCTAACGACGCTAGTTTGAATCGGTTTGTAACGTCTCTAGATTAATTCCCTACGTCCTTCTAGGACGCCTAGAGCGACGCCTTGTTAGGTGGTTCCTCGTTTGCTAGTGGTACTATTAAACTAGCTAGTGGTAGCCCCTTAGGTTCTTGATAGGTTCCTATATGTTTTCTAAAGTATCGTATCCTTTCTATTTCACTAGGTAGTAAGGTTTCCTACTAATTTTATTAGTGTCTAGGATCCGTTCGACCTTATATTCGTTTTCTGTTTCCTCTTCTATTTCTATATTAGTAGCGATTTCGGCGTTCTTAGGTGCTTTTTCTAATAATAAGACATAAAATATTATATAGATGCGTCGTATACTATTAGGTAGCTTTAGATAATAATTAAGCGGTCCTGTCTTTTCTATAATTTTAAATGGTCCTAATTTAAGGTGGTCGAGTTTTGCGCTAGGTCGTCTAGTACGAATATTACGTCGCAAAAGATAAACTTTCTCCCTCTTTTAAAAGTCCGGCGCCTCCTAGCGCGATTAGTCGTAATAGAATTTTATGTGTATATTTAAAAACTCGATATCCTAAGATAACTATAGGTATAGTTACTTTAAACTAGTTACTAGTAGTCAGGATAACTCTATAAGTGGTTGTTTTCTAATTAGTTCTCTAATAATTATAGGATTAAGCCTATAATTAGCGAAGAATAATGTCTCCTTTATTATTGCGTGTATTATATTATTGTATACGAACTATACTATTAGTAATAGTCCTATCTAGTCGTCCTACTAGAAGTTTATATAGTGTCGAAGATACTATTCTAAGGTTTAGTTAACCCGTTTAGTCTATCTATTAGTTTACGGGTGGTACGCGGTAGAGAGTCTATGCTTAATGCTAAGTTAATCCGTAAGTGACTACTATATATTAGATATGAATAGCTTATCTCTGTCCGAGGTAATCTTACTTAGTGTTCCGTGATTAGCGAATATATATCTAAGTAATAGGTTAGCTATCCGTCGTGCGTCGATAGTTTCTGTTGTTAGTATTATATATATATATTTAGTTAGTCAGTCGATAACTACTATAATTATGTTATTTCTCTCTAAGATAGGTAGTTTTGTGATAAAGTCTATAGTGATCTATTCCTATAGTTATTTTAGTACTTCCGCTAATTCTATTTCTCTATATAGTGTATATCGTGATAATTTATTCCGTTAGCATAAATCGTATTACTAAATATAATTTTTGACTTTTCTGTGTAGTACTAGAACGTAGTAATTCCGTGTGATCTTTTCGATAGTTTTCTCGACGCTAAGGTGTCCTTGCGTAGGTTCGTTATAATGTAATTAGATGATCTCGTTTTAGAGGTTCCTAGGAACGTACACTAGGCTATAAATAAGGACTAGACTATCTTTTATTAGGGCTGTATTATTACCTAGAACCTTCTAAAGTAACTTATCCGTTTTAGAGTTGTTTTGGATTTTCTTAAGCTATTCGTCGTTCTGTAATTCGCTAGTTACTACGAGGATTTAGTAGTTATAAATAATATGCCCTTCGCTGTCTATAGTTAGGATAGCGGGTACTACTTCCTTAGTTCCGAGTTTATAGTCTAGTCGTCGACTTAGCGCGTTCGCTACTACGTTCTCCGTCCTCTTATAGTGTATAATCTTAAAATCGTATTAGGCTAATATTTCCGCCTACTAAGCTTATCGTCGTGTAAGCTTTTTGGTTATCGTGAAATAGGTGAGGTTATTGTTATGATATACCCTGGCATAAGGTTATTCCCAAAGTGTTGGTGCCTCAGGCTACCCGGACCTGATAAGCCGGTAGGCTTTCGGTGGGGATTCGCTGGAGCTTCACTACCAACACGTGTACGAACCTCTGCAGGGAAGACCCTTGGGAAGAGGTTACACAATCCTCGTGTTTTCCCCGCTCCCAAGGATATATCTCCTTCCTGTTTTGAGCGACAAGACTATATATAAATTGAACCATGAAGAGGAACCCTTACGTTCCTCAAGAAACAGTCTTTGACTATTTTGGCACAATTGATTTGGTTCCATTTCTCCTACCTGATTGACAGGCCTCTACCCTGACTTGTAGAGTATATTCTTACAGTTATAGTGATCCGTCCTGACGATTATAGTATACTTAGCTCCTTCTAAGTATGCCCTCTATGTTTAGAATGCTAATACTATAGCTAATAGTTCCTTGTTATAGATGTCGTAATTTAATTCCGCTAGTATTATCTTGCGAGACTAGAAGGTAATAGGTCTAAGCTTGCCGTCTTGTCCTAGTTACATAAGTTATGCTCCGAGCGCAAAATCTAATACGTCGGTTTCTATAATAATTAGTGCGTCGTAATTAAAGATAGTAATAACTACTTCTCCTGCCTTTTTGTTATATATCTCCTTAAGTGCAGTGAACGACTTTTCCGCTTTATCGTCCTATTTAAATAGTACTCCTTTCTTAGTGAACCGGTATAGTCCTACCGTATATTTCGAGTATTATAGTACTAATTTCTAGTAATAGTTAGCGAGTCTAAGAAAACTTTATACGTCCTTAACGTATATAAGTGTTAGCTATTCGAGAATGCTCTTAACCTTATCTTATTCTATCCTAAGCCCGTTAGGGCTAATAGTATATCCGAGGAAACTAGTGTGCTAGATATAGAATTTATACTTCTTAAGTTTGAGTATGACTTTAGCTTCTCTTAATCGTTATAATACTAGTTTATTATATTTAATATATTCTACCTCCGTTTTCGAGAATACGAGGATATCGTCGAGGTACGTGATAACGAATTTATTGAGGTACCCTTTTAACACTTTAAAGATAAACTATTAAAACGATGCTAGTGCGTTAGTAAGTCCGAACGGTATAACGTTGTATTTAAAGTGTCTAAACTTAGTTCTAAATACTATTTTCTACTCGTCTCCGTCCTTAATCCTAAGTTAGTTATATATATTAGTGATGTTATATTTGCTAAAGTATTTCGCTCCTTAGATAATGTCCTAGATTTCGTTAATTAATAGTAATAGATGCTAGTCCTTAATAGTAATATCGTTAAGTTATTAGTAATTAATATATATTCTAAGTTCTTCTCCCTTCTTAGGTATAAATAGGATCGGGTATCCTACTAACGATTTCGAATATTAGATATATCCTTTTTTAAGGTTATCCTTAATATATTTCTCTAGTGTTACTAACTCTTTCTGCGATAGTATATAAATTAGCATAAACTTCAGTTCCTAGCTATTTTAGATCTTAATTTCGTGGTTAAACGGACTATATTCTAGTAGCTTACTATCTAGTAGTAGCGTGAATACGTCCTAGAATTCGGTGTATTCCTTAGGAATCTTATATTCTTCTTCTAGCGCTCTAGTAGTGTAAAGGGTTATTATATTACCGTAAACGAGGACGTATTCCTCTAGTTCTTAATTAGTTATGTCTAGTTACTATTTAGCTATTGCGATGTCCCTAATATTAGTTATCCTCTTATTAGGCCTACCTCCTAGCCGAAAACTCCTCTTAAGTTCGCCTTCGTGAGGGTTCTTATAAGTACCTACGTTCCCTTCGCTAGGTCTCTTTAGCGTTTCTCTTATAATCTTTCTAGTCTATACCTTACTCGTCTATCGGTAATTATATCTACCGAAGACTATATATCCTACTTGTTAGTTAATATCTAGGTTATACTTCCTTAGCTATAGTACTCTAAGTACTATATCGTATTCTCTAAGGTTCGTGATATCGAAATTAATTACCTCGAAGTGGTCCCTAATAACTATTAGCAAGGATCTACTTTCGTGCGTGATTCCTAGTCCTAGACTCTCTCCGTTAAGTCTAATAATAAGTATAGGTCGCGGCTTCTCTACGTCTTAGATCTTATACTAGTATCTATACCGTAGGCTTATAAAGTTGCCTACCGCTCCTAAATCGAGTATTACTTTAGTTAGTTAAAACGCGATATTAGTAGTAACTTTTATATATGCGCCTTACGCGGTAGCTATAAGGTATTACTATTCTATGTTTATCCTCTAGTTCCTAAACTAGAGTCCTATATATTCTAGTTTCTAGCTAGGTCTCTTTTCCTAACGTAGCGGCTTTAGTTCTAGGCTCCTTTTAACTTTTCCTACTACGTGCGTTATATAGCTATCGTCGTAATAGACTAACATAGTTCTTAGATCGTGCTTAAGGTATCGTGCGTATCCTTAGTATACGCACCTTAGGCTATTATACGGATATTTGTTTTCTATATTATCGTATATTACTACTTCGACGAGTAGTTCTTATAGTACTTTAACTCAATCTAGGGTACTACTAGGTTATAGATACCTATATATCCTATTAAGGTGCTTATTAACTCGGAGTAACTATTTAGCTTTAGCTTCGTCGTTTTACTATAGTATATCCTATAGTTCACTCCTTACGTTATTAAGGTTGCTTATAGTCTACTTATATAGTTATTAAATTCGTTCTAGGTCTTCGTCTAGACCGAACGTCTACTAGAATATCGCGAATCGCTCGTCTTCGATTACGTATCGCGGGGGTTTTTCTTAAGGCTATTTAGTAGTATCTATTCCTAGGAGTTAAGGTAGAGTTTCTAGGATTTCCGGGGTTCCTAGCGTCTCGATTAGTATCTTTAGGATTCTTATTCTCTAGTCCTAGGAATCGTCGGATAGTTCCTAGGAGTCGATAGTGTTCTAGGGACTATACTAGGTCTATCCTTAACTCTCGATACCTTCCTAATCTATCTTAGGGAAGTTCTCCGTCGCGTGCTCTACGCTAATTAGGCTATAGTATTCTTCGTCTAACTATCCTATTGCCTATATAGTAACTTAGTCCTTTAGGCGCTTATACCTATCTAGAATAGCCCTAGTAATTACTTCTTATAGACGTTTAGTATCGTTTATAAAGGTGCCTTCGCTATTCCTCTTTAGTTCTAGGTTCGTCGAGCCGTCGATCACTAACTATTCCTTATTATTAGTAGCTCGGAGTTATTAGGGTCGGACCTCGCTATCTTAGGTCGCTCTTAACTATTATAGCCTTGCGTTATTACGTCTATTATTACGCTTACGCGCCTATAGCTTTGCGTTATTATGCTTATTATTATACTTACGCGCCCGATATCCTACTTTTCTATATTTAAAGCATAAGTTATTATCCTTTCGCCGCTTTTCCTCTTTAGCTAGTAGTCTCGCTACGTCGAGCTCTATTAGTCGTGATCTATAGGGATCGCTATCTCTACTAGGTCTATTTAGTTATTTCTCGTAACGATAGTATAATAGTCGGCTACTACCTTAGCGCTATCCTTTAATTTCTTGTTTCTAGATTTATCGATCGTAATAACGGTTGTTAATACGTATAGCGAAATTAATTAGTTTTTTAAGTATCTCTAGCCTATCGATTCGTGCTAACTCGTCTTTAATATATAACTTAAGTCCGTCGTAATACGGAATTAATACGTAATTATCCTATTAGAGCACTACTACTAACTATATAAACTCCGCAGTATAGTTAGATATAGAGCCGGTCTATCGAAGGCGCTTTAGCTTTTGTTTAGCCGTTTTCTTAGTATTAATATCTCTAAAGGTACATTCTAGGTACTATCTAAACGTAATATAACTTCCGAAAATAGCTATAGTAGTCGTAGACTATTCGTCGCTAGCCTTCTCGTAGTATTCCCGAATATAGGGTTTAAGCTAATCCTATACCTACCCTTATAGGTAGGCAGACACGAAGATAACCTTACTTCCTTTATTAATAAGACGTCCCTTATTAACGTTAATATAGATGTCTATCTACGTTAGGAATCCTCGTAATTTATATCGAGTACTATTAAAGGTCTTAGCCTTTAGGAGTTTTAGTGCCCTAATAGCGGTTGCTAGTGCCGAGGCTACTACTTAAGCGTAAAGCTACTTAAGGTGGTCCGTTACCTTCCCTATATAGGCTTTATAGCTAGTGCCTAGTAGGTTAAGATTCTCGCGGAGCTCCTTCACGATTACTTTAAGGTTCTAGATCTCGTTGTCCCTTTCGTCGTCGGAATCAGGGTCGTTTATTAGTGCTCGAGTAGGGGTCTTATCCTTCGGAGTGCTATTATTGCCTACTATAATAACTTTGCTTCATAGTTTAAAGATAGGGCGATTAATATATTACGCGTAGCCGACTAGTCACTATGAGTTAGAACGTCCACGGGTTATACTTGCCTAGTTCTAACTATAGATTCTAAGAGTATCTCTTAATCGTACCGTTGCTTCGCAAAGCCTTACTACGGGATCGGATCCTATTAAGTATCTTATAGAACGTGCTAGAAGTACGCGCTAAGTAAGTTAATCACCGAGTATTACCACTAAGTGAATCCCCTACTTATAGGTTAGGTTATCTTAAAGGTGAACTGTAGAGTACAAAGTACTGCTAATAGTAACTAAGTAATAATATAAGATTAATCGCGAAGAACTAAATACATGATAGTAAAAGAGTGTCCTTATATATCTAGTCCTCCGTGGTTATAGTCTATAGTTAGGAATATAAGGTGGTATACTAGACTAGTGGTTCCCGTAGTCCGTGCGGTATACCTAACTGTATACCCTTGGGTCACGTGTTTGGGTGGCTAGTTCCTGCATCGCGCTAACCGTCCCGTTCACTAATGGAGTATTGATTGTGACGGTTAGCTGTAGGCCGTTTCTGGCTCCTGCCCTGAGCGTTTGTCTTGGTGCCCTCTTGGGCGTGCCTAAGTATACCGAAACGCACGTGATAACGCTAATCCTTAGCGTCCGTGGAATGATTGGTTCACGGTTGCCCCTTAAATAGCTGCGGCCCCCGCGCCTCTTTGAGGTCTGTAACAATTACTTAATTAGACTACCCTTGCTATTAAATTATACTAATACGTTAGGTATATATATATAAATTAGACGAATCAGGCTATCTCACACGCTTTAAAGCTCGCTTATATATAAGAGGAGACGCATAAGTTCCTAATAACTAAGACGCTTATACTAGTATACTTACGGCTAGAACGTTCCGCACGCTTATTATAATTATCACACGATTTAACCTTAAAACCTTCTAAATAGATACTATTAACGCCTTTCTTAATAGTTTACTAAAAGAAGAAGTTTACTACTGATATCCGCTAGGATTAGGCAAGAAATCGATAGTTTTACGCCTATATAAGGTAGTATATAGCTTACGAATAGCTAGTAAGAGATAGGAAGATAATATTAAAGAGATACTTCTCTTACTTAGATTTAAAGCCTGCCCTAAAGACCCTACTCTTTATACTAATAACTATATAGTTATTATAGTATTTATTAACGATTTCCTCGCTACCTATCACAAAAGTGAGAGTAAGCACGCTCTATAGATTAAAAGGCTACTCTTAGAACGATTTAAAATAGAAGATTACGGCGAACTAATATAGTTTATTAGTATTCGAATTATTCGCGATCGAACTAGACGAAAGACCTAGTTAAATTAAGTAGTCTATATTAAAAAGATTGCTACTAGATTTAACCTACTAAATAGCTAGAAAGCTCTAAGACTACTACTTCCGTCCACGTAAAAGCTTAACCTAATCCTAACAGAACTAATTAATCTAAAGTATATTGAGCTATATTAGTAGAAGTATAGATCTACCCTTTTCCCTACTATTTAGACCTAACCTAACACAGCCTTCGCTAACTAATTACTAGCGAAATCGCTTACTCGCTATAACGAGAAGTATTTAGCTACTACTAATTACCTAATGTTATATCTCTATACGATAAGAGACCTTTCGCTTACTTTTAATAGCGAAATAAGAGCTTCGATCTTCACTATAGCATTAGATATAAGCTTTACTAATAATCCTAACTAAAAGAGCTTTAAAGGATTTATCTTCTGCTTATTTAGTAGCCTAATTAAATAGAAATCGCGTAAGCAGAAGACTATCACTACGTTAACGACCGAAGCTAAATTACTAGCTATTAGCTACGCGGCTAAATAGCTATATTAGATTAAACGCCTCTTTTCCTTTATCTAACTTAAGACTAACTAATTAGATGCGATTAAATACGATAATTAGTAAATAGTCGATTTGCTTACGCGCGAGAAGTCGACCTTTTAGACTAAACTCCGTTATATTAATATCCACTAGCTTTAGATTCGTTAAGAAGTTTAAGCTAAACGCCTACGAATTAAATAGGTTAAATCAGCTAATATAATAGCCGACGGCCTAACGAAACGTTTATCTACTAAGAAACATAATACCTTCGTTTAATAGCTAGGTATAGAGATTATACCTCTAGAAAGAATTAACTAATAGTTTACTACCGCCTACTTTCACACTAATATCTCTCATTCAGCTCTTAATTTAACCTCACATCGAGAGCTAAGGGGGTGTGTTAATATGAAAGTGTGTATAAGACCCCGCACGCCACCGAAGTTGATAGAATATGACCGAACGTATACGTGACGATAATCTTTAACGATTTATCCTAAACATGGAAAGAGCTTCAACACTCTATATCGCCCGATTTCTATAAGATTCGATTATAATGCAATTGCTTTCGATGCTCTAGAATGTTAAATACTGCCTGCTTTCTATAGCTAGATGAAATGAAGTTCAATCATTTTGATGAAGTTGATGCATTCTTCTATCATTAGTTGACTTCCGCTCCTAAGCAGGAACGTAGACCCTTTGACCTTATACGATCTACGACTAGATCGTACGACCAGATCCTTTCGTGCACATTCGCTTGCTTGTGCACGCCTAAGGGCTTATGCATACCCCATAAGTCCGACAACTATTATATTAGATAGAAAAAGCAACGAGTTTCCTAATAGTCTCGTATGCCCCTATATTATTTCGGATTTTTATAAGTCTTTTCCTGTGATATTCTACTATATACCTAAAGTTATAAATACTACCTATTTCCCTAGTGAAATACAACAAGTTTGACACCCTTTTTATTCACGAGTAGAGCTTAAGGCAATTCTGATTACACTACGTTAGCCCTCCACTATTTAACTAGTTTACTACCAACCCCTCTCTATTCGCACGCTTTCGTTATTCTTCCATAATCGTGGTATTCGATCGACCAGCACGAACGCTTCGTGCACCCCCAGGATTTATGCCCACGGCTATAATCCGATATGCTGTTTATAATAAGCTTAAGGAGGGGAAGTTTATTCCGCGCGTTCTCTACGTTAATATACTAAGGTCGCGTGGTACACGTGACCAACATCGGGCACTGGCCCGTGACACAGAATCCGCTATATAGTAATAAGTAATAGTAATTAAGAAATAAATCTTACTCTTAAGTATTGCCCTCTAACTAGACCTAGGATAGACCCTAAATATAGCGTTAAACCCTCTACACTAAGGTAGCTAAGGGATAGAAAAGAGAAGTTACTAGATTGCTAACAGTCGCTAGTTTACTTAGTTTATATAGAGCCTTCTAGTCGTCCCTACCTATAGGGACTTATATCGGTATAACTAGGGGTCTAAAACTAGGTACTAGTACTACGGATAGTCATAACGCGTAATTTATGCGATTCCATATCAGGTTCGTCTCATCCCGTAATTAGGGTTTGAAAGGGCATCTCTCTGTCTCTAGCTCTGGAAGGCAATAACGGGCGGCACTGTATCTAAATTCAGGTCGCATAATACTGCATGATAATCTATTCTTGTTATGTCAAGGGAGGCGCAATTGCTCATCGCCGCTGTCAGGCTGGTTAACTGGGGGATTCGACTGGGCGGAAATTCGGGTGCCTGGAGCCCTGGGATGCGTTGTATACGATCTAGAATTTTCCAGGATACTGTGGCACAGTTTCCATTGAAGAACCTATTTTTGACTTCAATCAATCATGATACTGAATATCTTCTCTTTAGTTGTAGAACAGTACAATATTATCAACTACGTAGAGCTCAATTGTCAATCTAGAGGTATCTTAAAATTGTCTTGTAACTTTTCATATGTCCGAGCATGAACCACAATGAATCCATGGACAAGGGTGGCTTAGTGGCTTTCGATGAGGCGCAGCTCCAGCACTTAAACTAATGCCCGAGCATGGGACTAGACCCCTAATTAATGTAATAATTTCTGAGAGCTTAGAGGAACCCGTGGGTTTCTGAGTTCCGAGCTGTTGAAATCAGTTGATCCGACAGCCCCAACGTCCAACGTCATTCTTGGCTCCCCTCAGCTTTTTAATCCGCATTCCTCCCCTCCTTTGACATCCCACTACCATACAAATTCTTACCCTTGCTCCACTCCTCACGTCAAATAGACGATCGACTATTCAACTCTCCTCACGAACCCGATCCACGCTTCCGAACCGATCCATCCTCCCCCTAGTCCTACAAAGATCGACACCGGAAGACCGAGACCGAGACCGAGAACTCCGGGCCCCCAGGCGCTCGCCGCCATGTCCGCAACAATCTTCCTGGACAGTCGACACACGCACTATACCAATCTCGACTTTCTATCGGGAAAGGTCGTGCTGCAGCTGCCCACTGAAACGGCAATTGGAGGTATTCAGGTAAAGCTGGAGGGCGTGAGCCGTACCCGGCTGTCTGGCCCTCGCCATCCACACCATGTGAACTCAGATAAGAAACGGACGGAGCTGGAGGTCCACAAGGTGAGAGACTCTTTGAGCTTGTAGCTTGGTTGCTAGTACAGCTTTGGGTTTTATGAGGGTATATGGGCAATATTTGCTGACTTGGTATACAGATCCTCTACAAGGTTGCGACCGTCTTCCCCACGCCGGCTGTTATGCAGACAGGTCCACCAGCGACCTCTTACACCTTTGCACCTGGATCCTATGAATACCCATTCGACTTCAAGGTCATTTATTCAAATCTATACAAGTGTATACATATGTCTTGGGGCTTCTTCTGACTATTGAATAGTTCCCTTTCAATAACTCCTGCACTGCAACCAATAGCATGCGAACCAACCTCGTCACTACAGGGCTGAAGGTGGAAATGGCCCGCGATACAACCCGACATGTTAAAAAGACACTGCCTCCATCCTTGAGTGGGTTTCCCGGTATGGCCGAAATCGAGTATTTCATCAAGGTCACCGTTATCAGACCTCAGTTTTACAAGGAGAATATCCGTTCAGTATGTTCATATCGAGAGGAGAAAGAACGTCTTTCACCTCCAATAGGACCAGCTTGACTGACCATTCTAGATTGTGCCTTTGAAATTCCTCCCAATCGAGCCACCCAGAATCGGGAATCCCAATGAGGAGACATACGCTCGGCGACAGCACCAATTTTCTAAAATGCCGCGGAATGCCCCAAGGAAGAAGAGCAGCATCTTCAATCGGAGTACCAATCCATTCCGCGAAGTTGAGATAGAGCCTCCCCGAGTCTCGGTCGATGCTCGACTTCCCAATCCCTCGATTCTCACCTGCAACGAGCCCGTTCCGCTTCGTCTGATGGCGAAAAAGTTGTCTGATTCCCCGGAAACAATCTTCCTGCAAATGCTACAGATTGAACTTATCTCCTATACTAAGATTCTCGCACATGATTTGACGCGACAGGAAAGCGGCTCATGGGTTGTCATGAGTCGCAGTAATATGGGTCTGGCCCTGGGACAGCCAGGGGATGCTGCCGGCACTGAATGGACCATTGACCCCAAGTTGTGGGGTTCTTTACCTCTTCCTAACTCGGTTGCGCCGTCCTTTGAGACGTGTAATATCGAGAGAAGCTACGAATTGGAAGTTCGAGTTGGGCTGACTCACGGTACAACCGGGAATATGAAGGTAGGCTTCGACAATCAGATCTCTCCCGTTCCAAGTCCTAATCTTATATTCTCACAGCCTCAACTTATCGTGCTTCCCTTGCGAATGCCAATCAAGGTCTACTCTGGAATCGCACCTCCTCAGGCCCTGCTAGATGCTATGGCAGCTGCCGCACCACTACACTCACCTTCCAAGCCAACCTCCGGACCATCCTTGCCCACATCCAGCGAGGCCAATCGACCTCCAATGCCTCCACGACCCAGCACAGGACCCATACCAGCAGATGCAGGCGCAGTCTACGACGACGCACCCCCCAGCTACGAAGACGCAATGGCAGAGAATCTAAGCCCGGTAGATGGACCACGCCGCGAGTATCACCCACCAGCCGCCTCTTCCTCCCGAAGAACAGTGGAATCTGGAGCTGATGCCAAATCCCCAGTCCGAACGGGAAAGGCCCGTGAGGATGGCCCCGCAGCCGAGGGTTCCTGGGCTCCTCCTACCCGCGAGGGCCGTTCTTCCTCCGAGTCCTTTGACATGTTACCTACCACCCCGCCTGAGTCCCACTCTGGATCTCCGCCCGCGTCGCCGGTTAGACGCTCCCAGAGTATGATGAAGGTCCCGAGGAATCAGGCTAGCGAAGAAAGTCCCCCGCAGTACCAGCCTGTTGCGGAGGCGCAGCTGCAGCCTTTGAATGAGGTTGAACGGAGGCCTTCGAGGAATAATTTAAGGCCCATGAATTTGGGTGTACCGATGAGGAAACCAGTACCGCAGAACAATAGGCCGCACTAGAGCTGGAATGGTCTTTGTGTCTTCAAGGTCCTACCTGCTAGGACTTCTACATCCACCCAGCGGATAGCTGGACTTACCAGCCCATAATCATAACCCTCATCATTACCACCAACTGCATTGCCCGATACCCTTTGTCATGATCATTTCCTAGAGACTAGGCTTTTTGGTTGTTTTGTTTGGAGTCTGCTGCATTTGTGGGAATACTGATATTCTTAGCATACCATGATTGTAATACGCCAGGGAGTGGTTTAGAAAGGAGCAAATACCTACTTTGATCTTGAATAAATTGAGCTACTATAGCTATTCCAACAGAGTGCAGTTGTACCTATATTGTACGGGTTTCATCAAAACACGTTACAAGTAACATTAGAAGTTGGAGATTTTCGCCTCCGGCGGCATCATTTGATATCGATTAGCTCACAAGATACTAATTAGGCTATATTGCTTGTATCGGTACGTATCTAAGGCATATTTTTCGAAGACCCATCTCTGACCTATCCACATGTTGTATATTTGCTTATTGCACCCCTCCCTCAACGCAATGATCCCAACAAACACAAAATCGCATGTCTGTGCGGTCTAGATAATTTACTGAATCTAGAGGAATCCCTAGGCTGTCAGATAGGAGTTGAAATAGACAAGATTGTTCAATTGTATACAGAGCAATTTATAGTACTTTTAGCAATGCTCTAGCGTTGATCACAGCCTAAGACACTAGACCAAAAGGGGTTAGCGCATCTCCGCGGAAGCTCTTTGGGGGAGCTGCACGATTTCCTCATTCACCGATTCTCTCCATCACGCCCGTTTTGCTGGGCCTCGATCAATTCCCCACCGTTCAATTCTTTCAGACCAATTGCTGTTGAAACGACAATCTCAACCTACACAACAGTACACACTCGGCCCTCCAGTAAAGCCGAAGGTAACACGTGCAATCTCAAAAGAACGCCGCAACCTCCAATAACATACCGGTCCGCTACCCTCGTCTCAATGGTCTAGCTCCGACACTAGCTGCACCATGCGCCTTCACCTTGTTATCTCACGCCATGGCCTCCCGGTTACCCGCATTCTGTGGACGACAACGTCCTCGTCCTCGGCGCTAGGCGAATATGGCACCCACCACCCGGCCTCGGCGTCCATGGTTGCCTCGTCGAGGACACCGAATATTGCCTTTGCCAATGGTGGGTATACTGTTGCGCAGTTGCTGGAAGATGTGAATGAGGTTGTACCGTTGGAGACTGAGCCTACCATATTCGATCCCGAGTTCAGTGGTCAGTGGGGATTGGAGGACTATGTGGTTGAGGTTGGCGGGTCTGAATGTCTGCATTTCATGGAGGTGGATGGGCTTCTGAGGGATGGTGATGAGGTTGTGTAAGACTCTCTTGGTGCTCCTGTGTTTGGTAATATGTTGCTTGCAGATGACTGACTTTACGTGTGTTGCAGTATTCGAGCGCTCCAGCTGGCTGACCTTCGCGCACGACGGCTGTGCGGTCGTCACCAAATTACTGGTGATGGCAAGCATCTCATCGACGGTGTGCCATTCGGTATGCCATTCTACAAGCGAACTACCGCCACCCGACCTGCGATCACTATCCCGCCTAGAAAGAAGCGACGGACTGTTTTCTCCGGCTGGGACCAGGGCCCAGCGTTTGGATATGAAGATGCGAATGTTGGTGCGAATGCTGAGGAACCGGGTGATGGAGAATGGTTGCCTCCAAATAACGCTGGCTTTGGAAAAGAGCTTTCAATTTTGCCCCCGGACCACGAGGTTTCTGACATGGGAACTGTAATCAGACACCCAGTCAATTACTCTGGAGACACGGATAACGAGGTAGATGGGTCAGAGGATGAATCGGATGTGTCCGAGGAGGAAGCAGCTGATTCTGCAGCTGAAGCAGATGAACTCGAAGATGAACTCAAGGCTCTCAAAGAGGAGTTTGAAGAGCCTGCGTCTCAATTCATTGATATTCGCGCTCAAAGTCAAGTGTCAGCGGGCCCTACCCTTCGCGCCAGTTCTGTCGCTAAGCGACCATCGTCGGCGGATACCCAAGGCAAAAGCTCTCTCGTCGGGGCGTCCTCTTTGTCTAGTAAACGCTCTCGCGGAGAGGATTCTTCGCCTAGATCGACGAAGGCCGTGAGGTTTGACAAGGCTAAACATGGTGTCCCCGGAATCACGGACAATGACTTCCTCAGGGGGTCCTCGGCTTCTTCGACCAGCGACTCGAGCGCCGAGTCCGACTCCGACTCCGATGATGAGGATGAGGAGGAAGATGAAGATAAAGACGACGAGTCCTCTGAAGAGGAATCATCTATTTCTTCGTCCTCTGACTCTGATGACTCGAGCTCGAGCTCAGAGGAGGACACGTCCGAGTCTGAGGACGAAGAAATTGACCTGCCTCCCCAAAAGATCTTCCAACCTACGATCGTCAACCCTCCCGGAGAGGGATCTACCCGAACCAAGAAAAGCAATCAGCGCTTCAAGCTGCGACGCAGATTATCCAAGTTGAAGGAGCTGGGTGTTCTTCCAGAGGAAGCCGACTTTGCAGCCCTTCGCACATGGGAGGAGCAAAACGGAGGCTGGCACATTCCCGATGAGACAAGCATGTTGTCTACTACGGCTACCACCAAGGCACAGCGGAAGGAAGAGGAGCAGCGCGAATTCCAAGCCAAGCGGGAGAAGCTACTCCGTGCGCTGGCTAGTGGAGGTGTTGACATTGACGAGACCTCCGAGAAGGAGAACATGCCTCCTTCGCAGCCTGCTGTCGTGGAAGAAGTCGTCTCCACGGAGAAGGCTACGGCTGAAAAGACTGAGGCAGAGACCTCTAACCGGCGCACTCTTGACATTGCGAGCTCGCGGCGACTGCTGTTCGGCTCTCTGGGGGTTCGTACGCCAAAGACCAAGGAGGACGAGGAAGCCACACGGAGAAAGCTAGCCGTTAAAGCTAGTACGGTCCACTCTCGGAAGGTATCAGAACCACAGACGGCCGAAGAGATGGCTGAAGAGATGGCTGAAGAGAGCGATGGGGACAATGACTGGGAGAACAGGCTGGTCATCAAAGCCATCGAGTGCATCTATGACGATATCGAGCTGAGTGCCCCGCCATTCCCATTCGAGCAGCGTTGGGACGATGATGCAGACGCGCTCATCCGGCAACGAAAGGGCTGGGGCAAGAAGCGCAAGCGCAAGCAGAGAATTCAAGTCTACAACGGAGACGAAGAAGGCGAGTATGAAGATGGCAATGGCTACGACGGCTATGAGAACGACATGCAACTCAACTACGACAACGAATGGCCTACTGCCGAGGATGAGACTACGAACATGGAGAGTTATCAGGAGAACGTCGAGGCATACCACGAAGCCGCTGAAGCTCCCGTGGTCGATGATCTCCCTACTATGCCCAGCGACCCCAGCTCCGTTGCGGATTTGGCTGAAGGCGAAGCAAAGGTCGGGGCAGTTATCGCTTTCCAACAGTTGGACATGTCCAAAGCGACAAACTGGCAACCTCAAATGTCAGAGTATCGTGTCGCCGAGGTCCACCAGGTTCTTGGCAATGGCAATCTCAATGTTCGTCTTGCAGTGCGCGACCGACGACCTAAGGCAGCCGAGATTGACCCAGAGTATGACGAAGGTCGCGAATATAGCGGATTCGAGATGCCCGGGATGGATGACGAAGACGAAGAAGACGACGGTTACCGGGAGGTTGCGTTTGCCGAACTCAGTGAACCCAAACTGCTGCGGCCTGCACCTGGAGGCAAAGACGACGACGCAGATGGGAATGGAAAGAAGGTCAAAACGGAGGACAACCCCAGAGAAGGTAGCAAGTCAGTGAACTTACCCTTTGTTTCTTGTTACATGCGCTCACCTCGTTCAAAGTGTATCTGTAGTTGAGGACTCTATGCCGAATCCCCAGATGACCTCGCCGCCTCCGCCTATCGACATGGATCTGGACGAAACCACGTTCGTCACCACTATCACCACTACCAGTCGACCCCAGTCTCAGAATGGATCTCCCGTGAGAGCTTCTGAAATGCTATCCGGTCGAACCCCCGGTGGTACGCGAATCATCATTACGCGGAGCGGAGATGCGGATGATGAGCACAGCGACACACCTGCCGTTCCTTCGCCGTCTTTCTCTGGGTTCCATTCTGCGCGGTCGTCCCCGGGAGCGAGGTTAGGCTCGCGCTTCCATGAAACTGGAGAGTCTAATCTGGAGGGCCACACGCTCATCGGAGATCAGTCGATGCTGGCGGCCGACAACTCACATCAAGATTACTCGACGATGTCCTTCCTATCTGCCAACCAATCGTTCTCTGATTTTCTGCAAGATAGTACCCAGCAGGATCGTCAGGTCGTAGATGATACTTTGGTCTCTGGGGGCAATGATTCGCTCTTGTCTGTGGTACACAACCCTGCTGAACATGCCTCTGGAAAGTCAACCCCTGTTCGCAGCCACATCTCTGCCAGCCCTAGTATTGCACGAGAGGAAGAGTCAGGCAAACCGATATCCTCACAGGGAGCCAGTATTCTGGAACTACTGCAAAGTGGCTGGCCCGAAGGTGACATCACAGATCAAGAAAAAGACGAAGCCGACGATGAAGTGAATTCCCCCGAAGACCACGACAGCGTGATCCACAGCAACCAAAGCCGTCATCTCTCCCCACGCCCATCTCCCAAACCCCCAACAAGCGCACAACAAGAACCACATTCGTCACCAAACCTCAACGCAGACTCTCTTTTCCAGTACGATTCACCCGCGGGTTCAACCCGCTCAAAACGCCTCGCTCCAATTTCCGCTTCGCAACCGAACTTCTCACAAACTTCTGAAATCATCGATCTCACTCAGAGTCCATTCCCAACATCCCCGGAACGTCCTACATCGCAGGGTGGCGGGGTGTCGGTGTCCAAGGTGACCGGCGATGATGGTCCCCCCTCGAGCAAAAAGTCTCGGATGTCGGGCAAAATCCAGGAGATGGCGGAAGTGATGGTGAGTCCCGCAACGAGCGAGAAGAAATTGAAGAAGAAAAAGAAGAAGCGATCCTCGGGGATCGTTTAAAATGAATCATGAAGCGTTAAATTCGTTCTCGGGGGGTTACCACATGTTACTTGATGTGTTTCTCTTTCATCGGTGATGAAGAACAAGTCATACCATCTGTATCTACTATCTGTCGCTACACATAGCTTTTCTTTCCCTTGTATGTATTAGGTAGGCGTCCAGGCTTTGGGTGCTCAATACCATTTGGTTATTTCATCGTCAAGTACATGCATGCATTTGATTCTCCTCTAACTCATTGTACTCTTTATTCGAGAATCGGTCGTTGTGTGCGCCTCCAGCAATGTACACTGGAAGGAGAATCGTGGGGATAACTAAAGTAGTTTTACCGGAATAGTGGAAATTGAGTTTGAAAAGGTGGGAATGCCTTCGCGCACGTACAAGCCAGACTGAGTAGATCACCAGAAGAGAGTGCAGCAGTAAAAGCTTAGCTTGTGGCTGGACATTATTGATTCATCGCATATCTTGACTAAGGATCTATCTCTTTCTTCCAAAGATGATCAACTTCTTTTGTAGACAATCAAGTTAATCCCCAGCCTAACTAGGCAAATGCCCCTTGGGCTTGTCTAAACCAGTGTCACTTACGCTTTTGTTCTACACAGGCCTAATATTAAGGATACTACAAGACACAAAAACATAGACAAAGGTTTATGATTCCAACTATGTATGACCAGATGAAAAGGAGAATGCTTCGGCCATGATAAAACCCTCCCGGACGCCGCAGCAGAAGTCCCAACGGACAGGAGTTTTTCGAGCAAATCATTAAAATACAGGATAAAAAAAAGAAGGCGGTCGGGGGTAACAAATCGACGCAGAGCTGTGCAAAGAGCCAGCAGACCTGTGTGCTTTTATCGTACCGATACTCCGGATCGGTCGGTAAACATTCGAGCGGCAATATTCATTGAGGCCAGCTCCTGGAACAAAAGCTTGGCGGCGTATGGGATATGGACCTGCGAAATGCGGTGCTTGTTGTTGCAAAGACGGCACTCGAAGAGACCCTTCTTGAGTTTACTGGAGAGCAATGTTAGTATTTAGTTTTTTGAACTGGAGTGGGGGAAAGAAACTTACGCGATAGGAGTCATCAAACCGCAGTCGTCGCAGATGTGAACACGGAACGGATCCGACACATCGAACAGACGCTCCTTTAGGAAGTGACTGGCACCGTGGGCGATCATACAATCGCGCTCCATCTCTCCGAAACGCAGACCACCGTCACGCGCACGACCCTCCACAGGCTGACGGGTGAGAATCTGGGTTGGACCACGCGCACGAGCGTGGATCTTGTCGTCTACCATGTGGCGCAGACGCTGGTAGTAGGTTGGGCCCAGGAACACCTGTGCGACAAGCTTACGACCGGTGTGGCCGTTGAACATGACCTCAAATCCACGGGACTGATAACCGTGCTCACGGAGCAGGCGCGAGACGGAGTCGACAGTCACGTCGGTGAAAGGCGTAGCGTCACCTTCGAAGCCACGGAGAGCAGACACCTTACTCAACTGACACTCGATCAAGTGAGCAATGGTCATACGGGATGGAATGGCGTGAGGGTTGATGATAATATCAGGCGTCAAACCCTCGCGACTGAAGGGCATGTCCTCCTGTCGGTAGGTGATACCAATGGTACCCTTCTGACCGTGACGAGAAGCAAACTTGTCACCGATCTGGGGGATCTTGGTGGTACGCATGCGGACCTTGGCGAACTTCAGACCATCATTGGCAGTCGAGATGACAACCTGGTCGACGATACCGTTCTCAGTGCTTCGAAGTGGCGTCGAGACGTCGATCTTGGTGTGTGCTTTGGTGCGTTGGCCAAGTTCCTCTGCATCGGGGGCGAGAGGGGCAACCTTGCCGATAATGATGTCCTCTCCGGAGACACGAACACCTGGAGCAACGATACCATCCTCGTCGAGCTTGTCGTAGGTACCCTTGCGCATGCCAAGCGTCTCGGTTCGCATGGGCTTCTCAAAGCTTTCGACGAATGACGTGCCCACCGTCTTCTCGGAATCGGTGTATGTGCGGTAGAAAAGACTGCGGAACAGACCGCGATCAATACTGCTTTGGTTCATAATGACGGAATCTTCCTGGTTGTAACCAGAGTATGTAGCAATAGCAACAATGGCATTTTGACCGGCTGGCAGCTCACGGAAGCGGAGGAACTCCATCGACCGGGTCGTAGCAAGAGGCTTTTGAGGGTAGTAAAGAATATTGGCCATGGTCTCCATGCGCTGTGCAAAGTTGGTAAGGAACACACCCATAGCCTGCTTACCCATGGCAGACTGGTATGTGTTACGAGGTGACTGATTGTGATCGGGGAAAGGAATGATACTGGCACAAACACCCAGAATCATACTGGGGTGGATCTCGCAATGCGTCCAGGTGTGCGCCCTTTGACTGACAGTGCGTACTCGCTTGTTGGGGTCGTTCTTATCGTCCTCCGGCAAGGAGTAGCCAGCTTGGAGGTGCTTGGAGATTTCCAAGTCCTCGGGGGTCATGACGATCATGATCGTCTCTTCTTCCTCTGCATCCACGTATTCCACAACACCAGATCGGACCAAACCATCCCATCCGAAGCCTTGCTCGCGAAGCTGCTCTGGAGGGAGTTCACGTTGGAGATCCTTGTCCAGCTCAAGCAGACGAATGTGCTCCTTGTTGAGGACCAAGGATCCAGCATTCTCACTCTTGGGGTCGTTGTCAACCACAAACAGAGGTCGGCACACACGTCCAGCATCTGTGAAGATCTTAAACTCTCGGTCACGAATGTCACGAATCAAGCTGACCTCGTGAGAGATCATGTTCCGCCGACGGAGAGACTGCATAGTGTTGACAAGATGGGTAGGATCACGGTGGATACCAACCCAGACACCGTTGACAAACACCTTGGTGGCATTGGGAGTGACTTGGGGTTCAAACTCTTCGAGAACTTCCATATTCCGTTGAATCATGAAATCAACGATGGGTTCGCTGGGCGTACCAACGGTAATGTAGCACATGAGGGCCAAGTTCTTGACGAGACCACAAGCTTGACCTTCGGGTGTCTCAGCTGGGCACACAAGACCCCAGTGGGTATTGTGGAGTTGACGAGGCTTAGCAATCTTGCCATCACGGCCAATTGGTGTGTTTGTACGACGTAGATGGGACAAACTGGAAGCAAAGGTGTAACGACTCAGCACCTGGGACACACCAGCCTTGGAGCTGGCGGCCTTCTTCTGCTCACCCCAGTTACCGGTAGCCAGGGCATATTTCAAACCACCAGTCAGAGTGGCAGCCTTCAGACCAATGCGGAGGTTAGGCTCCTTGTTGGTCTCAACGCATCGTTGCATGTAGCGCTGCAAGTCACGGGTGACGCGAGTGAAAAGAACACGGAAAAGACCAGCCAGAAGTGGACCAGCCAAGTCCAGACGCTTCTTTCCGAAGTGATCACGGTCGTCGACATCACGGCGGCCGAGAGCGCACTGCAGTAGACGGTGGACCATGTAACCCAAGAAGAAGGCCTTTCGGGTCTCACTGCCCTCGCTCTGCGAGATATGGGGCAACAACTCCTTCTGCATAATCTCTCGTGCGTAGCGCACACGTCTCTCGTGGTTCAAGTTAGACTGAGAGGAGCCACGCTTGGCAATGAAGTCAAGAGCAACTTCGCGGTCCTGAATGACGAAACCTTCCTCAATACACGGCTTCAACATCTCCAGCATAGGGGTATCATTGCGGTCGTAGCAAATGTGGTTAAGGATATCTTCATCAGACACAACGCCCAGGGCTCGGAAAACGATAACGATGGGAATGTCGGACTTGACGTAGGGCAGGGTCGAACGGATAGTCGGACCGAAGCCGCCCTTGGCACTGTCACCCTTGGCGAAGAGCTTGAGCGCAAGCTGGGAGAGAAGTCGTGATCCCTTCTCGACGGCACTTCGGATTTCGGCAACATATGGTGTGGGGCTAGGAGGGGCCTTCTTGAAGACCTGCACGATGTTTCCAGCACTGCGCTCCTGCGCGATCAACACCTTCTCACTGCCGTTGATGATGAAGTAACCACCAGAGTCGTAGGGGCACTCGTTCCAGCCGTAGAGGCGTTCTTCCGGTGATTCCT
Organism: Penicillium ochrochloron; assembly: GCA_022985105.1. Lineage (NCBI taxonomy): Eukaryota > Fungi > Ascomycota > Eurotiomycetes > Eurotiales > Aspergillaceae > Penicillium > Penicillium ochrochloron. The sequence goes on from JAAVMA010000033.1 coordinate 28,212, forward strand.
TCAAGCAGCAGTACTTGGACTTGAGCATGATGGGAATCTTGCCAATAAAAATGGTCTCCTCCTCCTGCCAAGCTGCGTCTTGCTCCCTGGCCTGCCACTTGAGGTATGTACCGCGGTCTTTGTGCTCTTCTTCGGCTTCGCCAGCTTCATCGTCGTCGCGGTCAGCCACCTGGCACTCGCGTGCCTCGGTGACATATTTTTTCATGGTGAGGTAGAGGGGACTGGCGTAGGTGAGGTTTCGCAAACGCGCTTCTTGAGGCAACATGCTCACGGTCGATCCATCATCTTCCGTTACAGACGGTCTGGTAAGCATGACAGTGCCGAATTTGATCTCGAATCGGCGCACGACGACGGGCTCGGCTTCATCCTCATCGGGAGGCACGGTCTGGTCGAGAACCACTTGTCCTTGCTCCTCCACTAGCTCTTGCATAGTCGAAGAAATGAATTCGTCAAAAGAGTCGAGCTGCTGAGAGACGAGACCCTTCACGTCGAAGAACGACGAGATCACCGTCCAGCAGTCTTCAGAAGTGATTCCATCCTCCGCATCGTCGTAGAACTGCTCCTCGTAAGCTTCGTCGTAGTCCGCCATGATTGCGGTATGTCGAAATTCTTGGAGTCGTCCACAGGTCGGGGAGGGTGAGGGGGAAAGGTGAGAAAGAAAGGTGAGAGGAGGGGATCCGCGGAGGGCGCAGGGAGGGCGCGTCGGCGGCGAGAGAAGGAAGTGATCTGAGAGAGTCACCCAACGCGCTGCGACACCCGCCTGTCAGTGGCTGGCAAAGAAGAACCTTGCTTGCAAACGTCACAGACAAGGGAAAGAGCGACGTGAGAGCTCGGTGGGATGGATGAGGATCTCCCAGGCGTGGCAAGATGAAAGGTCTGGCTGATTGATCTCCAAGGATCTTGATGCTTCGGCGCGGCCGAAGTAATCTAGTCCCGATATGGAAATATCCATTCACGTGATGTGGGTCACGTGAATGTATGGTTGTGGAGGCAGCAAATGTACCATTGGGTGTTGATCCTAAGCCGAGAAGGGAAAAAAATAGTGTGAGATAGGTATTTCAAGTACTGGGGTGGTGCCTTTTTATTTTATTGTGATAGCTAGTAGTCAGAGGTCCGACATTATGGGATAGTTACACATGCTACAAGGAGACTCAATTATTAAGGTTAGAAACTCATACTTCGGGTCCGGGTAATAATGAAAAGAAAATAATATGGCGTTAAAAAGTATGCTGCAAGGTATTGCTTAGCTCTCTAGCTTGCTCAAACAAATTGCAATAGAGTGCTCAGCATATCCTTAAAGTCTTTTTGACCCTGGTCCTCCTCTCCAAGCCCTTCCAATTGTTCTGTAACAGTTAGTTACGCAATCACTCTCAGATCACAGTAGGGTCATACCTTGCAGAGTGCCCTGAACCAAGGACAGATCCTCATCGCGGTCTGCCAAAAGTGAGACAACCTTTTTCTTCGCTCCATCGTCTTCGGCGACCAGCCATGCCAAGATAACATCAATGGTCTAGACCAGCCATTAGTAAACTGGGAGCCGTTGCGAGAACGTACGAAAATGGAAGGGCTTACCTGTAAAGAGAAAAGACCGGCGTCGAACCGGCGTGACAACCACTCGCCAGCCATAAATTCCTGATCATCTTGAGAAAGACCTTTGCGCTCCTTCTCAATTGCCAGCTCGACGGGAGATACACGTGCAGCATATTCCCGTCTCAACTTGATGAGCTTCTCGATCTTCTCATAATCCTTCTCCATGAACTTGGCAAGAGCTCGGATACGTGGGGCGGAACCACCGGGTAGAAGGCGAAGAAGAGAAGCAAATATACCCAGCAGGTGCTCAGTATTTTGACCCTCTTGCTGCATGATGTTAGCCATGTGCATCTTAGTGAATTAGAGGAACAGGTTCTTGCCTTTTTCATAAACATTCCGAAGATCGTTCTCAACCCAGCTGCCTCAACAAGACGCTCGCACGCTGGGCCTCCCCCTGAGCCACCAAGAGCGTGGTCAAGAATCTTAAGAGCCCGGGGCTTGCTGAACTTGCTCTCTCGGAGCATGATCTGAGCAAGTTCAATTCCCTCCGCCTCGATAAACTTCTCTTTGCCGGCATCATCATCGACGATGCAAGCCAGGGAGTCAAAAAGATTTTCGACATATTCCTCCTCCTCCGAGTCCTTTGCCGGGTCCCGTTTCCGGTATTGACTGAGGAGCTGAAGGAGGGCATCGACGCCGTCCAGCCCAACGAACTTTTCTCGGTTCTTAGGTGAGGATTGCAAAAGAATCGCCAGAATCTCCGCGGCATACTGCTTGTTCTGGGACACTGGGGTTTCCTTTCGTTGTATACGGGATAGAATCCAAGGCAAAACCGAAGCATCTTGTCCGATCTTTTCTGCTAGTGCGGATTGGGACGAGAGGTTTTCCACGACACCTAGATCAAGTCAGTCCTTGGACGATACCACGATGGTAGGCAGGAGGTATTGAGAGCCGAACTTACTAAGAATGTAGTAAACACCAGTCCTGTCAGTTTCTGCGCTTTCGTCGAGGCGAGAGAGATTCTGGGTCAAAAGTTCGATGAGATCGGCATCCATCTGCAGGAGTTAGCACCATCCTGCAGATATTCAAAACAGCTGGGCCGGTCCGCTTACCATAGCATTGACCAAGCTATCCCACTGCTCCTGTTCAGCCTCAACATCCTCATCTGTTAGTTCGCTGATGATCTGAATGGCATCGATGGCGATATCTGCATTCTCATGCGAGAGTAGCGAGACCAACGAGGCAACACAGCCCATCTTGGCAAACTCCTCATAGAGTTCAGAGTTCTCCGACAGAATCGACAGTCCCTTGATCTCGGTGTCGAGGTCCGCCTCCGAGGCCATGAACCTGCCATATCGTCATTAGCATGTACTCTAGCCTCCAACACAAAACCAACGTACTTTTGTGGGTCATTCTCAAATTTAGCACGAAGCTCGGCATTCTTGGATATCTTCTTCTCGAAATTTAGAGCGAAACGGCGCACCCAGGCGGCATCGAATTTCTCGGGCTATAGCTCGGATAGCTTGTTAGCAGCTGACTTCACTAATTGAATTCTGTGGGGCTCTTACCGCAGCCTCATCCTCTTCATTCTGATCAATATATTGCATGGCCTGGGCAGTCTTCTGTTCCATGCCTCCACCGAAGAAGCGGCCCTCTTCATCGTCGGGGATGTCTTCCTCAAAGTCCGGGGGCAATTCGGGTCCAGCCTCGCCATCGTCATCGTCGAATTCGTCCTCCACCATGGCTCCTTTGCCCTTTGACTTTACGTCGCCATTGGAGTCCAGCTTGGCCGCTTTGTATAGCTCATCTTGAGTGTTTTGTTAGCAAGTTGTCGGAGGCTCGTTTGCGGGGGATCAGGAGGGGGCGTACTAGGGTCCTGGACAGGCTCAAACTTGCGCTTGGAGCTCCCTGCAGGAAGCGGCTTCTGTGGATATTGTCAGCTCATATAACAGAGCAAATGCAAGTTCCAGTAGGACTTACTTTAAAGAGCTCGTCGACACTCGTCATGGTTGCTGCGATACAAGTGGTCTACCGACAAAGTAGCGCTTGGAAGTGGCCAATATGTCGAGAGATGTCTCCGACAGGTATTTTTGGTCCAAGATAGAGCAGAAACAAAGCATCTACTTGAAATGCAGGTTCACTCCGAGTCACGACTGGAGTAATGTCGCATTTCCAGCTGTCGCGCGCCGCGAAATGTAATAGGGTGACCCAGTCGGACCAAAGACGCAGTGACGCCAAGCGGCCCGGCGGCCGCAGATTTCTCGACATTCTCCGATTCACTCCTTCAACCTCGACCCATATTCTCTGTTGCTTCCCATCCAACTACCATTCATATCATCCGTCAAAATGGCCCCCAAGCGTGTCACCGTTGCCAACTCCTCCCGTCCTCAGAAGAGCTTCCTGAGCACCGTCTACGACGAGGCCACCAACCCGGAGAACGCCACCATTGTCCGCAGCCTCCTGGTCTTCGGTGTATGCCTTCACTACAATGCCCACTATTGATTGAGAACCAAGCTAATTTGTTGCTTCTTTTAGGCCGGTGTCGCTTTCCTCCACAGCAGCCTCGGCGAGCTCCTCCTCCCTCCGTGAGTCGATCCGCGTTCAGATCTCGAATCAAGACGCCATTACTGACACAATCGCAGCATGTAAAATCATTCTTACACCCGAATCATCCTTCGTTCGACTCGACCCATCTCTCCGAGAATCACAAAGGCGAAGCGTCAACGATGGGACAAGCAACATGGACATTTGACGATCCATGTTGGAATTTCTCTGTATAATAGTTCATTGGAAAGGGCGCATGACAGGATAGGCATGTTTGGCCTAGATGATTTGTTTTGAATACCAATTTTTACCCTTTTTGGAATTTGATGGGAGGTATCCGCCGAACTGGTCGTATCCCCCTATGCCCTTGCTGCAATAAATAACCATGGATTGAATCGGGAAAGACCCAGCGCAAGGAAAATGCACAATCCGATTATCATGTACACCAATGATCGGGCTCTTGCTAGCCGCCTGGCATAGGCAATTGTAGAACAATTTGATTGTTGTGTAGCTAAGCGCCATCCTAGTCACTCACTCCTCGGGCTCCACAACTTCACCATGATTGTTTTACGCCTGGCAAGATGACCCTTCCATAGCGCAATCTTCAAGTCGATGGGTTCCACTGATTTGGGCAGAACCAAGTATGAGTCTTTTCAGAAACCTGAGTTAAGCTCCAAATTTTTATGATACAATTTCTCATCTAATCATATCAATATTTACATGGTTGGCAATTTTCTCCGATCACCCAGCACCAGGAGTCTTTTCCGCCCCCAATGAGCACCGGGTCAATTGTACCTGTATCGATGCAGCTAAAACAACCAGCGTTTTGGAATCTGCACATCTCACGCGCTAGCATCCTAGCTGATGTGCTCAAACATAACTATTTTCCTCGTCAGATATCTTGTGAGCAGTATATATACAAGCCAGTTCTATCTCCGAACAGCTATATCACTAGAAATTTCTCACCCAATCCATAATCCTGGAACTACAACTGCCGTTAAATCTCAAATCCGTTATAGTACAAAGGTCCACCATTCGATAGATGATCATGGGCCTAAGAGCCGGGCTATCGAAGTTATCGTTTCAATCAAGGAACAATGCTGGAAACAAAACTTCGGCTTCTCAGCAAGGCCCTCCAGTTTCTGCAACATCACAAAGTACATCAGCACCGATCCCTCCTATTGCAAATGGCAATCTATGGATCGAAGCTCATAGCCGTCTCTCTGACAAGGAGCGAGAGGTCTTATCTCGCTCTGGAGCAACTGGCCAAACCTATAACCCGCGCCTAATTATCCAATATGTACAGGATAAGCAAAAGATTTGCGAAGACAAGAGATGGCGATTCCAACAATTCGGCCGTACCATTGAACTGAAAGAGACCGCAGACAAGGTATTGAGCTGGCTTCAAAAGTTCATAGCGGCAGGAGACATTGCGGTCAACGTTGATCCACTTCATGCTGGACTGCCCTGGGCTGGTATTAGGCTCTTAGCTCAGGTAATCTAGTCTCTAAATTGTGCCTTGTCGGTTCGATATTAAGATTTCCAGGCTGCTATATCGGGGCGCGATCAGATGGAAGCTCTCCTTCGAGGCCTCAATCGGGTCCTCTGCGTGCTATATCGTTGTCAGCTGTATGAACATCTTCTCACGGCAAATGAAACTTCACAGCAAGCACGCCGTAATCTTCGGCACGCTTTGATTGAACTCTACATCGTGATATTGAGTTTTTTGGCAACTGCGATTCGGGTATACGAAAAGAACTCTATCCAAAGAACATTCGCTGCTTGGACTTCTGATGACCTTCTCCGATTCGAGAAGGACTGCCAACGTCTTGAGATTGATGCTGAGAACGAAGCACGTAATTGTGACAGATCCGCGTTCTCCGAGATTGTTAAGGTTCTTCAGAGCTTGCCAATCATACAAGATTTAGCAGACTCGATCGATTCAAAAGTTACTTTAACATGGGAGCTATTGCAGGAAAAAGAAATGGGAGACATACTTGCATGGGTCTCGGGCATCCCATATGAGGACCACCACAAGGCGGCTTGCAAAGATCGAACCAAAAATACTGGAGGGTGGATTTTCAAAGAAAAAGGATATCAGGAGTGGTATACGTCTCAGGACTCGGCAATTCTTTGGCTGCATGGTATACGTAAGTCGCTTCGTCTACTATGGACTACCTATCCTATTGCGTGTGTTGACAAATATCAACTCGATAACTAGCCGGCGCTGGTAAGACCAAACTAGTTTCACGAATCATCGATCGTATCCAGGACGACCATGCACAAACTACTCTGGCATACTTCTACTGCAATCGAAACGAAGAATCACGACGTGAGCCAACACGGATCTTGCAGAGTTATGTCCAGCAATTATCCGTATCTCCACAGCAGGGAGCCGTTCACCAATCTTTGATTGATCTGTACAAGAAAAATCAGCGCAAAGGGGGATCTTCGGCCAGATTGAGTCTTGAAGAGAGCGAAGATTTACTGCTGATCCTGTTGAAAGCTCATTCAAAGACTGTCCTGATTCTTGACGGCCTGGACGAAAGTCACCAGGAGGATCGTGCAGAATTCGTCGAGATTTTACATCGCCTGATCTCCCAATCTGCAAACCTCAAAATCTTGATTTCCAGCAGATGCGACGACAATATTAAGCGACAGCTGGAATTAAAACCGAACATCGGCATCGAGGCCACCAACAATCGTGACGACATAGGGAAATTCGTTGGTGAAAGACTCAGAATCATGGATACCCGCCGCCGCACTCCAATCTCCGAGGCGTTGAAGAAAGAGATCATAAAGACACTCTTATATAAGAGTGAAGGGATGTAAGTTTACCCTTTTTTTGAGTCCTTTAATTCCCGCTCACCATATCATTGTAGGTTTCAGTGGGTAGCACTTCAAATTTACCAAATCGATCGCCTAGATATGGAAAGCGATATTCGAAAGCGCCTGGGACAGTTACCAAAGGGACTGAAAGAAGCGTACGACGAGATATTCGACAGGATAGAAGGTGCAGAAGGAAGTCAACCAGGCATTGCTACAAAAGCATTTACCTGGATTCTCCTCTCCTTTGAGCCACTGTCATCCGATACCCTAGTCTCTTTTGTGAGCCGGGACCCTCAGAGCGGTCTGATAGAGCACGATGACTTGAACATATACATTCTGCTTGACGCTTGTTGCAATCTATTGGTCGTTGATAAGAGAAGAGTGCCCGTCGGGAATACAAAGAGCAAGGCTGTGGAGTATGTAGATATCTGCCGCCTCTCTCATTTGTCCGTGCGAGAGTACCTCGAAGAAAGATTCTATGGTGACAACAAATCCGGAAGACTTGGTACAGCGCATACTGGATTGGCGACAGTGACAATCAAGTGTCTTCTTGAGACCAACAATTTTCGCATTCAAGACACAAAACTCATCGACCAACCTTCATTGGTATATGCTGCAAAGTTCTGGCATCAGCATTCCCGGAAGTCTTTGGAGTCAGCGCCCTCCCAGACAGTGAACAATTTGATTAGTATGATGTTTAGCAAGAGATACGACACAGCCTACATCAATTGGATTTGTATCCGTTATCAAGGGGGGAGTAGACACGACCCTGGAAGATTGTTTTACGCATGCGTCTTTGGATTCGATTTCGTGGTGGACATCTTGTTGAGGGAAGGTGCGATGGTCATCCAAGGGGACAAGACGACCAGTCCTATTGTTGCCGCTGCAGTCCGTTGCCATGCAGGAATACTGTCTCAGCTGCTGCATGTCTGTCAGGTCGTTGATCAGCAAGATGTCTGTGACATATTGAAAGATATCAAAGGGGATTTCACCGACACAATGAACGTGTTATCTCATTGTGGAGCGTTGGGTTCATGTGGAGGAGGTCGACCGAAGGAGATGAGCAGGGAAAATATGGAGAGAAGAATGATGGCCGCGGCAAGGAACCAGAAAGACGGTGATAAGATTGTTGCATTCCTGTTTGACCGACACGGTGCCGATATCAATGTCACTGAGGCTGTGACCAAGGCTGCGGCATCAAACATTGAGATTGGGCACAAGGTAATGCTGGTTCTCCTTAGAAAGCGTCGAGCCGACGTTATGCTCACAGAGCGTCTCATCAAAACGGCTGCTTCCAACCGTGGGAGCGGCGATCGGACCATGATGGTTCTCCTCGAGAGTCATGCATGCGACACTCAGATTACAGAGAAAGTTGTCTTGCAAATCATCGAAGGCTTCAGCGAGACAGTGGTGAGATATCTCGTCAATAAGTACGGTGCTACTCTTGAGATCAATGAACGTTTGGTCAAGGCTGCGGCATCGAATCCTAAGGATGGAGGCAAAATCATAACTATGCTCCTTGCTTATTGTGGCGACAAGATCATTACACAAGATATCTTGGTAGCAGCCGCCATGAATCGGGAGGATGGAGATGAGGTAATGAAAGTCCTTCTTGCCCATTGCGGGGCTGATGTCGATATTACCGAGAGTATACTCAACGCAGCAGCGTCAAATCTTGAGAGGGGGAACCAAGTCATGAAGATCCTTCTCGCTTGGCATGGATCTAAGCCCCAAATCACCAACACCGTGCTAAAGGCAGCAGTGTCTAATGGCGATAGCGCGGAACAGATCATGCAGACGATCTTCAAGTATGGGGGCGATATTGACATCTCCGAGGATATTGTCAAGGCAGCTGTATCGAACACCAAAAGCGGATACAAGGTTCTCAAGGTTCTTTTTGATAATCGAGGATCCAAGATAAAGATCACAGAAGATGTTGTTAAGAAAGCAGTGTCGAATCGGGGCTGTGGAGATAAGATCACAGAAACGCTGTTTGATATGTGTGGAGTTGATGTTCCGATAACAGAGGATGTTGTGAAGGCAGCTATATCGAACAGCGGCAGGGGGTCCCAGATTGTGAACATTCTTCTCAAAGAGTGTGGACCTAAAGTGACATGCACCAGGGTGTGGTCGAGAATGTCCTGCGGATAATTGTTTGATACGCTCCGCGCATGCATTTTGCTAAATTATTGATCTACTATGACAGATATACCGATATGTAATTGCCATTACATTATAGCCAAAGCCTACTCGGCGGACTTGAATAAGTAATCCTCTAACCTTATTACTACTGTAAGGTCAATACTATCTCTCATAACAGAAGCAACACTCCCACTCTATAGCAGTGCATCATAGCCGATGAATACTTGCTGCGCTGAAAATGTAGTCACGCACCCCACCGATGTGACGGGGCGTGCTAGAATCATCAACCCAATTTCCCCTTCTCTGAGTTCCGTAGAAATCAAACTAATGCATCTCTCGGCTGTCGGGCTAGCAGAGTAGCCGTTTTCAAGCCCGACAAAGAAAAAAACTTACATTTCAATACCGACAATACCTTAAGTCATTGTTAGAGAAACGATCCCGGGTCAATGTCATTCATAGTTCCCAATACTGTCGTAAGGTACCAGCATACGGTAGTTAGCGGCTCAAAAGCCTGAATATAGGGACCGAAGAAACGGGTACAGTACGCTCCAACTTTATCGGTTTTGAAAGATCGTTGTATATGTATTTTTGTTCTTTCTGGTGGACCAGATGATATCATCTCCTAGTCTACCGTCTAACTTGTGGCTGATAAGATGATTATTGAAGCCCCCGTCGGGGCTAACCTTACAGAAACTTCACTCTGCGTGTAGCACTGCATTAGTCTATCGTACCTGGTGAAATCCCGGGATCCTACAAATTGGCACAATAATAATGTTGCTCGCGTGAATACTAATCAATCCCAATCCGGTAGGTGTATAGACGTTGAGATCAGCTCAGCTCGCCCCACTTTATTCCCCATTCAGCGTCCCTTACAGGCTGAGATAGCCCCTGCTGACAGGCTACTAACTCGATCGAGCATATGGTCCAAATACCCAAAACAGACAGACTCGGTGGAGCAAAGACCCTGGTCATAAAACATGACGATGTGAGAACTTATTCGTTCTGGCTCGATTCCGAGGGGGTGACAAAGGTCACGGAAAGAGTGCGATTGGGCCGTTCAACTCCAATTCTGTATCCATATGATGCCGCATCGTGGATTCCACGTTGATATTCGTGCGGACTATCAGGGTACTTAGCGTTCTAGATCCAGATGTCCCGTGCATAGAACTCAATCTTAAACGGCAGCCACTGAAGGTTAGATTCCGGGTACCCCATGCATGATGGAATTTAAATGGTCGTCCCCGAGCGTTAACGCCGAATGTTAACGGGCTAGCGGGCTGGTATTCTGCATAAATGCTAGATCTTTCGTATAGGGCCTGGGTTTACACGCAGCCCATGGAAAGACAGCGGGCTAACGGGCCAGTGGGCTAGCAGCCGCTTACACAGAGTGATCTTCACATATAAATTCGTGGTATCCTCCCTGCAACATTCATCCCATCCATCACAATCACAATTCAAATAACATTCCCTACTATTTCCTCCAATCCACTTTTCTCCATTATGAAGGTCTGGTTCATCACCGGCTCCTCTCGTGGCCTCGGCCTCGCCGTCGCCGAAGCCGCTCTCAACAACGGAGACTCCGTCAACGCCACCGCACGCAAGCCCGAACAACTCGCCGGTCTCGTCGAGAAATACGGTGCTGACCGAGTCCTCCCCGTCACTCTCGACGTCACCACAACGACCAAGCCATTGCAGCCGTGAACAACGGCCACGAAAAGTTCGGCCGTATCGACGTCGTCGTCAATAATGCCGGGTACGCCAATACCGCCTCTGTCGAGGACATTGATATCGAGGACTTCCGCAAGCAAGTCGACGCCAACCTCTTCGGCGTGGTATACGTCACAAAGGCAGTCGTTCCAATCATGCGTCAGCAAAAGTCCGGTCATATCTTCCAGATTTCCTCGCTTGGTGGCCGTGTTGGCTCTCCTGGTCTTGCTGCTTATCAATGCTCGAAGTGGGCTGTTGGTGGGTTTTCGACTGTTCTTTCGAGGGAGATTGCTCCCTTTGGTATTAAGATTACGGTTCTTGAGCCTGATGGTATCCGGACTGATTGGGCTGGTGCGTCTATGGGTGTTCCTCCTATTAGTGAGCCTTATCAGCAGTCCGTTGGTTCTATGGTTGAGCACTTGCGCTCAATATCAGGAAACGAGCCTTCGATCCCCAGCAAGATTGGACAGATTATTCTTAAGCTCTTGGATGAGGAGGAGCCGCCGTTGCGTCTTGTTATTGGTCCTGATGCGGTTCCTTATGCTAAGTCTGTTGGCGAGGCTCTTGCTGCGTCTGATGAGAAGTGGCGCGAGCTGAGTCTTTCTTCGGCTTAGTTTGACACTATACCGGGAAATGTCATCATTTTCGGAATGCTCTTCGATATGCCATGGAATACGCGGACGGGGTTTGGGATGATGTTTTCAAGGAACAGATTGCAAATGTTAGCTAATCGTCTCTGATTTGTTGACTGAAGATTGACTTGGGAAATATCTACAGGGCAGCTGGGTTCTACTACACGCCAGCTTTACTATAAGAATGTCAATTCGCTTTCTACACAGAACCATTCTCCAACATTAGAGCATGCTCTACCTATGATCGATTCTCAATTCTCAATTCGCCTGAATATGCTAAACATCTGTGTAAAACATTGGCTTAACAGGCAACCAAAAATCATTGCAAACGCAACGCTTCCTCCCATAACAACCTTCCACCAAAATCACACGCCCTATCCAGCCACAATATCGTTTTCAAATCTCGTTTGATTCGATCCCACTCAGGCAGACCATACGGTCCCGCAAGACGTCTTATCTCCTCAACATACCACCGTCTTTCTGAGGATCCAGTTGCAGCGATACCGCCAAGAATCAAACACCAGTACACAAGTTTCGTGCTCACCGACGAATAAACCTTGGCAAAGTCCCTCGTCGACTGGAGCTCTGCCTGCAACATCCGAGCGAGATCCAACAGCGGGGCAGACTGGGGAGGAAGTGGGAAAACTACTCCCACGCCCATGATCACCAGTGCCAAACGACAAGACTCGTATAGAGGGTAAGCGTCCATTAGCCTTGTGCCCAGCTGGCTTCCTGGCAATAACGACATGATGTGCCATTGGATCAAATTCCGACAATCGGCCAACGTGTCCAGCGCTACATGGATCCCATCTTGGTATTTGTCAACCAGAGCAAAATATGCACGCGCTGCCCGGAAGATTTCCTGCATGTCATAGGTGATGGGTAATTCAGCGATGAGGTTTGGATCCACCGTTGGTACGGGATGTTGGGAGTCGATTATATCCCGCAAGGTTAGGTATTCTTCTTCGTGAATGCAGATGTACGCGAATAGTGGCGGTGATAATAACCTGCTAGCACCTAATACGCCAGAGCTACATTTTCAAGGTTAGTTCTATCTTGCATCTCCCCCGTGAAATCAGACTGGAATACTCAGTTCACTCACAAGGCAATCACCCCAGCAAGTCCGGGTAACTTAATCTTTTCCAAACCCCCCTTCAATTGCACCAACTGGACCAAACCAATTTGATGCACGGGATGCGGTTTCAACCGCCCATACACATCAAGCCACTGCAAACTGCGCAGTGGAGATTGAAACGGTGACTCGAGGTTATCCGGACCCAAAGGAGGCTCATTCTTATTATTCGCCATGCAAAGCACACACAGGATAATTGCATCAGTGAGTGCCTCGGACGGATTCTGAATCGCCAAATTGATCCTCGTGATAGAATCCGCTTCGCAGATCGCCATTTGTTTCTCGTCTTCGGCACTGAAGTCGCTTTGGCGTTTTTGGAGCCACATTATTCGCCGGTGCGAGTATGAGCCGAATAACATTGCGCTGTGGAGAGCGGGATGGCCGAGGGAACTTGAGAACCAGCCTTCAATGCCGGAGTGAGGAACGCCTCCGATTAAAGAGGATCTTGGCATTAGGCCGGGCCATAGCACGGATAGGCCTGGGAGGATGGGTCAGTAGATGATGGAGATGGGGTGAGTGCGTGAGGAGTCTTACAGTATTTATTTGAATTGCTAACGAGTCCGCTCGGTAGAGGTGATGTTGATATGTAACTCTGGAACGGATCCAGCTTTTCAGAACTGACTCTGCTCAATTGCATCGGACGTCCCCCATTGCCAGCCCTTGAAACGAGCTCGGGAGCAAGCTCCCTCAGCGCTTCCGCTACCGAAGGACTCGGCTTCCCGGTTTGAGAAGTCGATCGAGTTCGGCTTTGCTTCTCCTCACGCACGGAGGGATCAGCCTCGACGTCATCCTCCTCCTCGGTGCCGTGTTGAGGATTATCTTGATTTTCCCGAAGTTGTCGCCACATCCATCCTCCCGCATGAGACCGTACTATCCGACGGACTTGCGAACTTCCCTGGTCAGAGGAGGGGTCTATAGTAACGAATTGCAGGGTCTGCTCTTTCTTCGCCGCCGGTGCTCGCCGGGACATATCGAAATGACCCGTCCAAGCCTGGACTGAAACCCTTCAATCTCAATATATCCCCTTTTTCCCTTTTGGTTCGTATGCACCCCTCCCTATCCAGCAGCGGAATTGGGACTAGCTCAGCAAGAGACAAATCGCATCCCAGTCTCTCGCAATGATCCCAGTCAATCGCCGGACCGCGAATCAAATCAAATCAAATTTTTGAGCTAAACTGCCTTCCTCTGGCTCGTGTGGACTGGAACAGTGATTGGATTGGACTGGTTGCCTTGCAGGCGTGCCTGGGTATCGTATCTTCCTCGATTGAACGAGTAGACAAGCTAAAGATCCGGGCGATGACAAGGAAGTGCGCCTGTACCCTTTCCGATGGTATGTCACTGTGGAGTGGGAAAAATGACGCGAAAAGGCACAAAATACACGGGAGACGGAAGTCGAAGTCGACGAAGTACTACTAGCGCGATCATGGACCGTTTTACGCCAAAGAAACCATCTTGGCCCATAGATCCGAAATGGAGATCGCTACCAAGTTGTCTATGTTACCAACGGTTACAGTTTACCGGTATTTATTACATTCGTCCTGTGGAAGATTAAAGATTGGAACACTAGTACGGCAGTCACGTGATAACCGAGGTTTAGCAATGGAGGTAGAAGGGTGACGTTCAACTGATTAGATTCTTGTAAAATGGAATGGATATACTACTTTTCTGTAGTATCTCTAGTATCTGGCATGGACTAGTAAACCCATAAGCTGATGCCAAGACATTGCCATTGCAAGCTACACCTGCCTCTTTAAGCGGACCATGTAACTTGGGATCAATGGCATAGTAGTAGCTATTTACAGGTACCTAGTGGAACGTCTAACATGCCCGGATACTAAGAGTTAAACTACATCCTACTGATGGAAAAGTGATTATAGAATTTGACATTGATTTTGACATTAACTCTGACATTGAGTTCCATTTCCAACATCCTTGCCTGAACGCCGTGGGTATCAGAAATGACTAGCATAGAAATCATACACAAAAAAAACACACAATTCCAGTCCATGACGTGAAGGCTTCAGGACCATCCTCAGGATACCCCCGAGGAACCCTTACTTGCCAAGGGTCTTCCGGCACTCCTCACAGTACCAGGTGCCAACTGGCTCCCGAGTCAATCCCACACACTTCCAGTGGAACCACTCATAGGGGCAGCTGTCGTTGTCGCATGCCACCATGTCCCCGTGACTGACGGTGCGACAGGTGCAATAGACCTTGGTGTCCTCCGCACCCTCGTCTTCGTCCTCGTCGTCCTCCATATCCTCGTCGGCGACGTCGCTCTTGTCCGAGTCCGACATGTCAGCACTGCTGAGCATGGAGTCGTCGTCCTCGTCGCCCTCACCGGCGGGGGACTTCTTGGAGGCCTTGATACGGCCACTGGCGCTGGAGGACCGCTTGGTGTGCTTGCTGGCGGCCGAAGCTTTGATCTTCTTGACCTGCTGGTGCGGCGCCACTTTCTTGGTCAAGGCCTTCTTAATGCCTGTGGCCGCGCGTGGTCCAACACTGCCAGCGCGGCTGCCAGCTGGGGTACCAGCCTTGGGGGTTCCAGGGCCAAGGGAGGATTGGCGGAGGTTGGATGATGCGGCAGGGAGGGTGCCAAGGGATGCATTCAACCGGCGGCGTTTGGTGTCCACTGCTCCGGCAGAAGACTCGCGCTGTCGCTGCTGGAGATGGACAGCTGTAGTTGCAGCAGGGGTAGCGGGTGCAGAGCTGCGTGCACCTTGGGCGGTAATGTTGACCGGACCGGGCACTCGCGAGGTGGTGGCCAGGTTCATGCGCTGGGCTGCCGCGAGGATGGGATTCGCGTTTCCGGTGGTCGTGTTGAGAGGTGTAGCGTAGGAGGGAGAGTCGGAGGGAGTAGAGTCGGGGAAAAACACCTTAGGTGGGTCACGGTACTGGTTCTTGTTGTCGAAGAGTGAAGGGAGTGGCGGATCATTGGAGAGCGCGCCTTCGTTGACAAGCTCGCGGATTTGCACGTCCAGCCGTTTGATTGTGCGATCCAACAGCACGGCCGCCTTGTCAGCCAATGTGATCTTCTCATCTTGTAGCTGGATAGCCCGTTCGTAACTCTGGAGCACCGCCTTGTTGTACTGTTCCTCCTTGGGATTTGGTGCCAGACTGCCGTTCAACTTGATGAATTTCTGGATACTGCCGTCGCGGGAGTTGATGGTGGCGCGGCATTCCTGCATGACCTTGTCTTTGGCTTGGATCTCTTCCATCAGATGGTTCATCTCAAGTGGCAAGTTAGCCGCATCGTGAACGAACTGTTCCAGGACTGTCGCGCAGTCCTCTGCGCCGTGCGCCATGGCGGGTTTCGGAGGCTGCTTCGGAGGTGCTTTGCGAGGGGTTGTAGACTTCTGAGATGATTTCTTTGGAGCTGATTTCTTGGGAGGTGCAAGAGGATCGTTTTTTCTCGGTCGACCACGGGGGCGCCTTGGTGCAGGGAGACTCTTGGGATTGTCGGCGCCTTCTCGTTCCGACTCCTTGGGTTCCGTTGGCTCCTTCAGGATCAAACGCAGGCGGACCTTAGGCACTAAATCAGCCACCGCCGAGTCAGCGGCCGACTGGTCAGCCACAGGTGGCGCCGAGTCAGCGACTGCAGCGCACGCTGAGTCAGCGGTGGCTGATGCCCCCGGAGGCTCATCCTTGGCATCCATCGAGTATCCGGATGTAGGCGTGATCAACGTGCAGGAGTATCAAGAAAGATGGGGATTCGGTGGGTTACAGGGTTGATGGTTATTGATGGTAGGGAAGGGTAGGTCGAAAGGTTTGAATGTTTGGCGCGTTTGGGAAAGATGGCAGAAAGAAGTGCTTTCGCTTTGTTGCTGCATGGGCAAACAGTCAAACGCGCTTGGATGGGTGGAAGCAATAGACAAACATCCACTCATTTTACTTCGAGACATGGCAAGAGCTACCCTGATGGAAACCTATGCTCTTACTCTTTACAGACGCAAATAAGGCTTGATGGACTCCGATCTAAGGTATCTAAGGTCATATCAAATGCTACCCACCTCGGTGATAATAGCATAATGTCCAGGACTATTTGATATCACCAGCTACAGAGATAGTACCGTATAAAGTGTGATGACTGTATTCATAGTACTTCCATCCAGCTATTCAATGTAGGTTTCCACCTTTACATACAATGCCTGCATCTATAGTCCATACATGTTGTATACCGTACATCATGCACAGTCCATGCAAACAAAGCAAACACCGATCATATCGGGATTTTCCCCGCGCTGAGGCGGTTGCTTGCGTCAACCTTGAAGACCAGCTTAAAAACCTCCGCCTCACCCGCTCGCTGGTTGATTTCCTCCGTACCCCTCCACAGACCTTGACTCCATACCTTTGGATCTTGCTTCTTCAATTGACACCTCGAAAGGATCGGAGGAATCCAATCAACCAGCAGAATGGGCCAGGACGCTACCCCTCCATTGCCGGAGGGCATCTTCTCCCTTCTGGATACGGATTTGTACAAATTGACCATGCAATGCGCTATTCTGAAGTACTTTCCTGATGTTTGTGAGTCATCTGGATCCTGTCCTTGGAGTACGGAGTCTCTAATTCCGGATAGATGTGACCTACGGCTTCACGAATCGGACCCCGCACATGAAGCTGCGGCGCGGGGCATACAAATGGCTTCTGGAACAGATGGCGAGTGAGTGATACCCCCTCGAAGTACTTGCTGGCCCTTTCACATCATCTTTTATCTAATGCATCTCTTCCGCCAGAGCTCGCCAATGTCCGCGTCACTCCTGAAGAACGCGAATGGCTGCAGAAACAGTGCCCATACCTCAATGAGACCTACCTCACCTTCCTCGAGACCTTCCAGCTCCGACCCGCGGAGCAAATCGATATCAAGTTCACCCCGACGCAAAACACCGGCAGTGATGAGGATGAGGGTGTCGTGGAATACATCATCAAGGGTCTCTGGGTAGACACGATCCTGTACGAGATCCCGCTGTTGGCGCTGACCAGTCAAGCATACTTCATGTTCAGTGACAAGGACTGGGACCACGGCAATCAGGAGGAAAAGGCGTTCCGGAAGGGCTGTGAGCTTTTGGAGAATGGGTGTGTGTTCTCCGAGTTCGGCTCGCGTCGGCGGAGAGATTATCATACACATGATCTGGTGATGAAGGGTCTGTGTCGGGCTGCGGAGGAAGGGAAGCGGCAAGGCTGGAAGGGTGTTTTGACTGGTACTAGCAATGTGCACTTTGCTATGAAGTACAATGTGGGTGCTGTTGGTACCGTGGCGCACGAGTGGTACATGACCATTGCGGCGATCACGGAGGACTACGTGAATGCCAACGAGCTGGCGCTGCGGTACTGGCTTGGCTGTTTCGGCGATGGTGTAAGTTTTCGTCCGGTCATCCTGCTAATTCGAAGAACATATCAGCTAACAAAAATCACGCAGGTCCTCGGCATTGCCCTTACCGATACCTTCGGCACACCAGCCTTCCTAGACGCCTTCCGCAAACCCATCCGCGCAGCTCCCGTCCAAAGCGATGCTTCCACGAATCCCCCCGTCACCACCGATATCCACGTCGATAACTCCAAGTCCACCCAGACCTATGCCCAAGTCTACACCGGTGTCCGCCAGGACTCCGGCGACCCAACCTACTTCGTCAAGATGGTGCGCGAGTTTTACGACCGCGAGGGCATCACCGATAAAAAGACCGTCGTCTTCTCGGACTCGCTGAACATCGAGCACTGTCTCGAGTACAAGGCTATTGCGGAAGAAGCTGGCTTCAACCCTACATTTGGCGTGGGTACTTTCTTCACGAGTAAGTGCAATCAATCCCTCGATCTATACTGCATACTATACTATGCGAGACGAGGCCATGTTTTAACAAAATTTAGATGACTTCCGGAACAAATCCAACGGCGAAAAGTCCAAGCCCCTCAACATCGTCATCAAAATCGCCACTGCCAATGGCCGTCCAGCGGTCAAGTTGAGCGATAATATGGGCAAGAACACCGGTGATAGCGCCAAGGTGCAGGAGGTCAAGCAGAAGCTGGGCTACACCGAGCAAACCTGGCTCGAAGGTAACGAGAGTAACCGCTGGGCAGGTGGGCGGTCATAAATAGCGCCTGCCTTGCGTTGCTCCCAGGTGAAATGGGCAATCGGCTTATTGCTAGCATATGCTTGATGATTAGATGGAGTCATGACGGATGCTGGGTTTGCTTTCTGCGAAGACATGTTATCCGATAGAGGGTAGAAGGGGGAAGAGGCGTCGGGAACTAGCAATGATATCCATTAATAGAGTAGTAGAGAAGGAACAGCAATGTGATGAACATCCAATTTTATTTCTTTTTTTTTAGCTTTAATTTGGAAGTGTAAATGTAAATAAGGAGTCAAAAATCATTCAAATTTGATATGCAAATGCTTCAAATCCATAACCTCCCTGTGCCCATCCATATCCATACCCATATTCCCAGAATTATATACACATCCTGTGCTGAGTTAATCATATCACACCAGAATGATATCCTATGTACCCCCAAACCCTCCCAAAATAGATACACGAAATCAGAATCAGAATCAGAATCAGAATCACAAGAATCAAAAATCACTCCTCAGAAAGAAAGCACCTCCCTAAAACCCTTCATCCAACCCCAGATCCCGATCCAAATCCCCCGTAATATCCCCATGCCCATGTCCATGCCCATGGCCCGTAGAATGATGCCTAAACTGGGCCCCCGAATCCCCTCCACCAACACCACCAGCACCAATCTCATCATCATCTTTCAACGTAAACGCAAAAAGATCCTGATCCTGATCCTGATCCTGCTCCGGCTCATGAACCTGCTGCGCTAGGCTCTGCGTCCGGCGCGGGCCATCGCTGTTGAAGATATCAGCGTGTTTGTCGAGGTCTGAGTTTCGGAATAGAGCCTGCGTCCAGTCGATGCTGTCTAGGTCTGTTGCTGGGGAGATGTTGATGTCTTTTGTTGTGGGGGCGTGAGTGTTGGTGTGAGGGTTTGTGGTTGTGGGTGCGGGGGAGAGGTCGGGAAAGGAGTCGAAGTCGAAGCTGAGGTAGGGGAATGGGTTTTCGGTGGAGGGGGAGACGGGGATGTTGGAGACGGTGAAGTGGTCGTCGAAGTCGTTGGGGAAGGGGCGGCGTGTGTTTTGGGATGTTGTGTTGTTTGGTGGGGAGGTGGTGGTTAGGTTGTGTTGTTGGCTGTGGCTTCGGCCGTTAGTGTTGGTGTTGGCGTTGGTATTGGTAGATGCGGCTCTTGCGCGGGAGCTCGGGCTTTCAGCATCGCGGATGGTTTTGTCTTCCAAATGGCGGAGGGAGTGGGTGGTGGCGATAGAGTCGGCACTACTCGGTTTCCTGGCTTCGGCGAAGGATGGGGCCGTGGTAGTGTCGAAGTTGTATTGCATGATCTGGAAGAATGTATTGGAGTTGTGATTACCGGTCTGCATCTTGATTGCGGCTTCGAGATTGGCAAACTCGACGCCAGCGGCTGGGTAGATGTCCTTCAGGCAGTGGAGGACCTGTACGCAGCGGTGGAAATTGGAGATGCTGCTTTCGCGGACGGCTGGGTT
Source organism: Penicillium ochrochloron (assembly GCA_022985105.1). Classification (NCBI taxonomy): domain Eukaryota; kingdom Fungi; phylum Ascomycota; class Eurotiomycetes; order Eurotiales; family Aspergillaceae; genus Penicillium; species Penicillium ochrochloron. Next base: position 48,277 of record JAAVMA010000033.1, read on the forward strand.
GTCGGATGTGGAGTTGGATAGATGGGCTACTGCAGCCGGGAGTATGACCGTCACGCCTGACTGCGGTAGGAAGCGCGTTAGATTAAGCTGATTGAGGCCCTGAAGGATATGCGTGATTCCCGTGGCGGCATCTTGCATCTTGGTCCGGGCTATGTTTCGCCATTCAAGACGAGACTTGGACTGGTCTTTTGAGTACATAGCCCATGGTCGATGAAGAGCACTGGTAGTGGCGTGATAGAGCATGCGCAGCATTGCTCCATGCAGAAGTAACACATCCTCGCCATCGCGGAAGTTGTTTCGCGATGCCGGTATGAACTGAGCGTCCTTCGGCAGTGCACTCAACCAAGAGTCAAGCTTTTGGCTGCATCGCGTGAACTCTGATTCCGAAGCCTGTCGGGGAATCAGAGTGACGGTAGTGCGATCTGTAGCCCCGAACTGACGCTGCGATGGCGCGTACTGCGCGAAGAGTACCCTACCAATACACTGGCAAAGCTTCACTTTCTCAATGAACATGGTCGCCAGACGCTTTTGATGCGATACGTCTTCCAGTTGTCGACAATGGAATAGAGCCACCACGGATGGCGAGTATGGTTCAAAATCGAAATCCTCAGGTTTGAGCATCGGAATATTGCTGGTACCCTCATTGACCTGCAATGGGCGCCGCATACCCATAGCGATCAGTCGATCGCGTGAGTATATACACCACCAAATTCGAGTCCGTAGCCGGCGAGTTTTCGAATCGATGTCGCTGGTCGAAGGGTCCTTATTGAGTCCGATCGAATGAGCTTGAGTATTACAGACACCGATCCAGTCCCAGATATCTCGATGGAGGCCATTCTCCGGGTCGGACCAGTAGGTCATCAATAGCAGTGCTTGCAGAATGACGATGCGGTCTTCTTCACAGTCGAGAGAGTAGAGCAACTACATTGCGATCATTGGTTAGCTGGACATTCAAAGGCGCCCATTAATGGAACAATTAACTCACCCTCAACCGAGTGTAAAAGGCATTGCGCGCACTCTTCCTCGTCGAGTATCCCGCATCCTGCAGGTGTTTGATATCGATAAAAGCCGTCCCAACAAACATCACCGCCTGAAAAAGCAGTACGCTAACATTCCCCTCGGGATCATTCTCCGCAACACATCTCAAAAATTCCTGCAAATTCAACACCGGCATAAAACTATGCACCCATTGAATATACGACCTTAACAACTCATTCCGCAACCCAGTCTCAGGAATCGACAACGCCCCACGAAAGCGCAAAAACTCCAAATCCTCAGGCGCAATACTGTCGGGAAGCGGTTTCAAAAAACGAGGCTCATCATCCAATATCGCCGTCAGTGGATCAAAATCCGGGTCGATCAAGTCCTGAACGGCAGAGACCATGTTCGCCAGCGGTAGCGAGTTGTAGACTGCTGGATTGCCTAGCGTACGCCATCCATTGATCGGCTTCGTCTCGTGCAGCCATGGTGCCTTTGGATCGTAGCCCTGAAGGTGGTGGCGCTTGGACGTGGGTTCGGAGTGTGAGTCGGCCTGCTGTAGCTTGCGCTTAAGGGCCAGCGCGTTGCTGTCCGGGGATCGAGGCATGGCCACTCATGTAGACCTCGTCCACATTAGGGTTGGCGAGTATTGTGTCTCAAGTGCCGGACTCGGTGGTTGACATTTGCAGATCGGCGAAAAGAGGGTTGGTCAGAAGTGGGAGTGCCCGCTTTAGCCCCGAGTCCCCGACATTTGCACCAAAGGCGGTGTTCGGGAACCGGGGCATTTTTGTGGGGTTTCTTTTGTTTTGTGGGGGGACAAGTCAAAGAGTAGATATGTAAGTACATATATACAGATAGATGAGAGTAATCGATCTAGCAAGTTATGCTAGTACAAATAACTACCAAGTGAAGGATTAATGCCTATCTTTGAGGTCAAAGCGTCGGTCCTATGCTAGAGCAATATACGGACGACATACAAGAAGAGACTGCTCTAGACTCTAAAACTGCAAGCAGCCAAGTTGGAGACTATAATGTTTTGTAATAGAGGAGATATTTTATATCCATTGGGACTGGGTCTTTCAGCCAACTGATGGATGGCCCTCCAAATAGGATATTCTAGGGGAACTCAATTTAGAATGTACTGGAAAACTCAACCTCGACACTTGTGTTGGTAGAATCGTAAATTTCTTTTCTACTCAGTATCTCTAAACCCATGATTCGTGTAGACAGCTTTGTGTCAAAGCCATCAAGCATAACCCCTGCTTCATCCAAAAGATTCATATGAGCGATCACTGCCTAATTCAAAGGACAGCTAATGCCGGGGGTAAATAATCACAGTAAACAACGCCATCGCTATGCACATATCCTTTTTTTGGTCCTTCCATCTTACATGCAAAGGGGAGGCACGGTGTTGATCACGGTGCCAAGTGTTGGAAGAGAAATGAGAGTGGGAGGAGCTCTCTTTCTCTGTAGTAGTTGGTAAGGTTCGGTTGCGAGAGCACCGTATCGTGCGGCAATCTTCTCCGCTAAATGAGAGATGGCCAGTTTATTTCACGACAATCGAGGAACTCGGTTCGCGAACCGATAGTCTTTTTTGAAGACTCAGAACCCGAGCACCTTTTCGTACCACGGGTCAAAGTATTCACAGGTCTCCGGGCTGATGGCAGCGCCGGGGGAGCAAAGGCGGATGTTGGGGCATGATCCGCAGGGCGCCTCGGTCATACCATTCTTGCCCAGGCCGAGGATAGGTGAGCCGGCTTCTTCTTCGGCGGCAGGCTTCCGATTGAAACCGGCCTTGACCACAACGGGGTTCTTGACTGCCTTGTAGTTGAGGCCATTGTTCAGTGAGACGAGTTTCTTGTCAAAGCAGAGCATTTGCACCAGCTGGATGACACTGTCTTCGCCAAGACGCACGGGGGTAACACCACTCTTATTAACTTCAGTGGTGATCCATTCGATGGTCGGATAGCCAGAGTAATTAGCTGGGTAGGGAAGGAATGTCTTCTCTGACTCAGACTTGACTTCCGCCATGCCGGTGGCGGTCTTGATTCGTTTGCTGCGGCCACGGTCGGCGGCGGGCACTTCATACCAGCTTTGGGTACTCACTTTGTATTCGATGACACCGGCAAGGGCATTGATAAAAGTCGAGTCGAGGACACCGTCTGTGAACCAGGCACCACCTGTAATATCTTCGCTCGGGGCCAGGCCCGCGAGCATGTACATCTTCCGGGTCGGGTACTTGACATTGTGGACGCTCTTGATGTAGTTCTTGCTTTCGAGAGATTTCACACAGCGATCGAGGATGGATTTGTGAAGGTTCGTGCGGGATTGGATGTTGCGCACCCAAACGCCTGAGCGGCCACTAGAGTGAATGACATTGTATACCAAGCTCTCGTCGGGGCTCAGGCTCTGAAGTCTAGAAGAAAAAATTTTGAATTAGCAATAAGCCCCCACTTGAAATATTTTCGCTTTCGAGGAGATCGAACGAAAAGGTAGAGAGACATACTTCTCGGCATCGTCACGAGAAATGATCTTCCATGCGAGGCGGTTATTTGCGCCTTGGAGAAGTCGGAACAATTTTTGATCGACCAGCGACTGAGCGCATTTCAGCAGCAGGTCAATTTCTCCCTTGGGAATGACATCGAGGGCGAGTAGGTCTTGCTGATAGAAAAGATGGTCGGCTTCAAATCGCTCGAGGCAGGCGTCGTAAAGCCGCGAGGCGATCTCGGTCACACGAGACGCCATGACGGTGGAGTGAGAGGCTGGGAGGAGGCTCGGCTGGGAGGTCGAAGGTAGAGGGAGAGGCAACGATTAAGGGTTGAGGGGAGAGATCATATTCCACTCAAGCATCTGCAGAAGCAGGAGGGAGCCAGTTAAAGGAACATAGTAGCTGGCTTGGAGGAGACAAGGGTATATAGAGTCAGAAACTAGAATGAATTGAGAGAAGTGTGAATCACAAAAAACACCCGTTTGGCGACTTTTTCGCAGCGGGGATGTCGGGTGCGCCCTAATCGGGTTTAGTGCATCCGGAGCTTAAGACTGTCACGACGCCCTGTGTGGCCTCAGGCATCGAAGATCTTCCGGAAATTTCGAGAAGCTCGGCCAAACTGAACGAGCTCATAACCACCACCGAGAGGCCTCATTGACCTCCATTCTCCCTTTTACACATCCTGTTTATTCCCCTTCACCTCACACTATGGCTGACGCTTTGAAAGCTGAGGGCAACAAGGCCTTCTCGGCCAAGGACTATCCTACTGCCATGTATGTTTGCTACCCCGCCTTTATGGGCTCGAGATGGCTGGAAGAGTAGTCGCTAATGAGATACTTGATTTCACTAGTGACAAGTTCACACAAGCTATTGCCATCGAACCCGAAAACCACATCCTCTACTCCAACCGTTCCGCCGTCTACTCCGCTCAGGCTGAGTACCAAAAAGCTCTCGAGGATGCAGAGAAGGCCATTAGCATCAAGCCCGACTGGTCCAAGGGTCAGCTCCGCAAGGGCGCTGCCTACCGGGGTCTGGGTGACCTCCGTAAGTGATAGATATGGGAGATGGTCGAGATGAAATCTATATAGAGCTGTAGTCGCTGACAGGTAGTTGGTTAGTGGCCGCCCACGACGCATACGAGGAAGCATTGAACCTTGAGCCTGGTAACGAGCAGGCCAAGTCCGGACTGAGCGCCGTTCAGCGCGCCATCAACGCCGAGGCTACGGCTGACGGTGTTGAGGGTGATCCTAGTGCTGGCCTGGGTGGCATGTTCAACGACCCTGCGCTGTTCCAGAAGCTCGCCAACAACCCCAAGACCGCGAGCCTGCTAGGCGACGCCGAGTTCATGGCCAAGCTGAAGAAAATTCAACAAAACCCCAACAGTGTTGGTGAGGAGATCCGGGACCCGCGCTTCCTGCAGGTGATGAGTGTGCTTCTGGGTATTGATATGAGCTTCGGTGCTCCCGAGGGTGGCCCTGCCGGTGCTCAGGCGGAGCCTACACCAGAGACCAAGCCCGCTCCCGCACAGCCTAAGAAGGAGCCTACTCCCGAGCCCGAGGATGAGGAGGCCATTGCTAAGAAGAAGGCCCAAGAAGCCGGTGATGCCGAGAAGAAGATTGGTAACGACTACTACAAGAAGAAGGAGCTCGACAGTGCTATTGAGCACTACGAGAAGGCCTGGGAGTTGAACAAGGATATCACCTACTTGAACAACATTGGTGCTGCCAAGTTCGAGAAGGGCGATTACCAGGGCACTGTTGAGACCTGCCAGAAGGCTGTTGAGGAGGGCCGTGATCTGCGCGCCCCCTTCCAGACGATTGCCAAGTAGGATATCCAAAGGAAATCATCTGTCTTGGGGGAGACTATTCTTACTGACACTCAAACAGGGCTTTCACCCGTATTGGCTCCGCCTACGAGAAGCTGGGCGACCTCACCCAGGCCATCGAATACTACAACAAGTCTCTCATGGAGCACCGCACCCCCGAAGCCCTGACCAAGCTCCGCGCCGCCGAGAAGACCAAGGCCACCGCCGAGAAGGACGCCTACGTTGACGCCGGTCTTGCCGAAAAGGCCCGCGAGCTCGGCCAGCAGAAGTTCCAGGCCGCCGACTGGCCCGGTGCCGTTGACGCCTTCACCGAGATGACCAAGCGCGCGCCCACTGATCCTCGCGGTTACTCCAACCGTGCCGCCGCCCTGATCAAGCTGATGGCATTCCCCCAGGCCGTGCAAGACTGCGACGAGGCTATTGCCCGCGACAGCAAGTTCATCCGCGCTTACATGCGCAAGGGTCAGGCTCTCGTTGCTATGAAGGAGTACAACCGTGCTATCGATACGTTTACCGAGGCTGCGGAGCAGGATGATGGTACCCACGCTCGGGAGATTGAGCAGCAGCAGCAGAAGTGTCTGGAGGCGCAGTTCAGTGCTCGTGCTGGTGAGACTGAGCAGCAGACGATGGAGCGCATTCAGAATGATCCTGAGGTATGTTATTACCCTCTCAGCTCTCGAGAGTTCAATCCGTGGCAGTGCAAGTTGATACTAATATGTAATTCTAGATCATGGCCATCCTCAACGACCCCGTCATGCAGAGCATCCTCAACCAGGCCAAGAGCGACCCCGCCGCTCTGCAAGAGCACATGAAGAACGCCTCTGTGCGCATCAAGATCCAGAAGCTGATGGCCGCCGGTGTGATCCGCATGGGCCGGTAAACTGGTCTGATGTCTTCATTTTAGGGCAGACTAGCCGTCAAGTTAAGGTTTTATGAAGCGGAGCACATACAGTATGGACTTTGGACTACGTGTGCTCCGTATATTATTCTGTGGACCTTGATTTGAGAGCTGGACTACCTGCGTAATTTATTGCCACGAATTTCAAGATGTGACGAGCTTGTGTTGCAGATATCCGTACCTAGTTCCATTTTATTTCAAAACCGAGTTTGTGTCATGATTTTGCTTAGTATGGATTGTATAGGTGGTCTGATGGCTTTTTTTTGTTGATGTCTGTCAGTCTGTAGAGTCGACTTTAATTGTGTGATAGCAAGAATGTAACAGGTACCAAGTCTGGCTGGCTCATTCTAACTTCGCACTCGGACCCAATAACTTTGTTTGAGCTCCTCGGACTTGACCGAGCAAATCCTCAGAATCAAAGCCGAGGATAACTCAAAAGACCCGTATTAAAGCAAAAATAAAAAAGACAACGCAATCGTAGGTGGGGTAGATACGCTGGCTGGAACTGGGCACACACAATTCCCACCGTACAGTACTCCGTAGTTCCCACTCAGTAGTTGAACAGATGAAGAGGTACCTACTACTACTATTTTGACTTTACAAATCCTGTCATCCTGCAGCACCGACAGCACAATCACACATTGTACATAAGTTAGTACAATTAGACTTCCATCTACACCAGGTCTAAGTTTGCCTCGGGCCTGGACAATGACAGACACGCAATGCCAAGTCAAAGCACGAGGGGGGACTCTCCAACCACCAGCCACCTGGAATTTCCATCCTTCTTCCCGTACAAAACATGTCCACATTGAGAAATTCATCCACGATCCATGTGGCTGGAAATCGATAGATCGAGTTTGAACTCCCCGAGGTTGCGGTCAAAGGTCGAAGATTTGCTGAACTGTCTCCACAAATTTATCTCCCTACAGAACTGGGAATCAGCGCCATTTCTGCAGGATATGTTGAGGAAGTTGTACATTATCCAATGGTATCTAGTAAATAATACACCCTCAATTGCTACTACATAGACGGAGTACCTGTGCCCCGAATTCTTCATTGTAACATAAACTTCCATCCATCCATGGATGGATTTCAGAATATATATAACCACCTAAGCTACGCATTTCAACCAGTCAACATGTTTCAATCTCCCAAATTTGACGAATCTCGTGTGGCTAGTAAGCCGTCGTACCTAGAATTGTAGCCACTCAAACAAACACTCAGACTGATCTTGAATACTTGATTTGATCAAAGCTGGGCTCATTACTGAATATTTTGCTTATCGCCGTGACTCGGGTTGTTGAACCTCTTAGTCGATCGAAGCAAGGGTTCATCCAAGAACTCATCAGTCCTGTTAAACTACTAATCCTCATTCACTTTGGTATATATAGCCATGTAAGCAGTAAAAGATCAACCAATCCGCCTTCCTCGGTCGCAGCATTTGTAGCATAGGGCACAGATACCACGCATTGTCCTATTGTGACACTCGAATATGCATGGTGTTGTTACGACTACAGGATGGAGGGCTGGGCACCGGGAAAAGGCCCTAGAGAAGGAAGGGAACTTTACTCCGGCGAACCCTCGGGCTTCGGGAACCATTGTCTGGTGCCACGATATTTCTGGGGTCTTTGATTGGGTAAGGGGTTGGGAATTGGAGCCTTTTATTATCGTTATTTTTTATTTGGCAGGTCAACCTTCCCAGGTGGGTTTGGGCAACTTGTGGGCACTGGGTTAGGGCGATCGGTATGAGCTCCCAATGGGAAGGATGCGAGTGGGAATGGGGAGAGGGACTATTGAAGTGAAGGTGTTTTTTTTTGTTGCTGGGGGTTGAGTGTTCTTCTATTAAAGGGGACGATGAGAATAACAGATTAGAAATGAGATTGAAAAGGGGGTATATATCAATACTGCTGTACATACCCCTTCCCCTATACTTTCCTCCCTACTCCGTACATCCGATAATATGCTGATGCCTGGGATGCACTGTGACTGTAGGGCTGGGGCCATCGGGATTCCCATTCCCCTGCCCCAGCCACAGTGACTCCACCAGAAAGAAAAAGGAGTGGACGACGCTATGACTTGGCCAGTAGTCATTGCACATCTCTCATTGGCTGTTTAGCTACTCTTTTCGTCTTGGCCCGAAGCAGAAATCCGGTGGAATGGGCAACTGTGTGGCGGTGCTATATTCTACCCGAATCGAAGAGTTCGTGGTTAGTGGCTGAAGCCCCTATCACTAGTGGGCTGAAAGAGCGTGTCGGAAGGAATAAATTACTGAGCTCAGATTTTTGAATTAAGAATACCCTGTACGGAGTCCTCCGTATAAAGTTATAAACATCTTCTTGGCAGGGGATATACTTCATGTCAAGATTGGAGGTTTCAGATGTGAAATTGTCAACCATGGATAAAAGCTCTGGTTAAGAACTTGGGGGAGCCCTTGCTGGAGCCTGAACCGAGGGAGAATTAGCTACAGTAGATAGCTTCATACATGATCCTCGAGCTCTGTCTAGCACTGTAGTAACTTCATTAGTTGATTAGTTACTTCTTCTCTCCAAATCTATTCCGTAGGGTTTGTACAATTCACTACTCCCTGTTGTATAAGCTACTAAGTCTATGGAGTAAGGATCAACTTACTTAGTTACAGTTGTTACTAGTTCCTCATCAGCCCACAAAACAGACGTCACTGATCTTCGATCGCCCGGGGACGATCGCTGCCCTTTTTTTACTTTTTTTTTTTTTTTTGCTTTGCGCTCTGACGCTGAATATTCCAGGTTAGTTATTTAATTACATCTTGACTAGGCTACAGACTACAGATTATTATTGCGTAGGTTAATCTATCGTACACTTGGCATACTGTATTTTGGAAATGATTACCAGCTTCTGCTTTCTATCAGTGTAATTGCCCGTAATTAATGGCTTCCTACATCAAGTACTGGGCGTACCCAGCCACAAGCGTGCGATGCTTGACGCAAGCGGCTGGGCTTGCGAGTCCTTCCCCCCTCCGATTTGCATCCCCAATGGGCTTCGGCTCGTCTGCGCTGCTTTTTTGCCTTTGTCCTTCTCGGCCTTCTGCTGTTCTTCACTTTTCCCTCTTTCTTTTCCTTCCTACCAGATCGGTCCCACCTCGGACAATTCATTCCTCTCCTCCCCCTCTCCTCTACACCCCCCTCCCTGTCTCCTTCAATTCAACCTTCATCATACATATTGGGTGTACCACCATAGCTCCCAGCCGGCTGAGTACCGTAAGCGCCCTCGGGCCCCCGTCCCCCTCACCAAGGCCAATCCAATCCCCGGATTCCTCTCCGACCACCTCACACCATACTACTACCATACTACCAACTTCAATCGGCGCAAATCTAACACGTTCATCCGTTCCATTGCAGGTCCCAGAACATTCTACATCCCTCGCGATCCCGCGCCCGTGTGAGGCCCGATTCGACATACCCCGACCGCCGACATGGCGTCCGTCGACGCGGAGAAGACGGAGCTGAAGGAGGAAGGTATCATTGAGGCCGCGACCGAGTTGGCCGAGGATCCTCAATCGAAAGTGAACCCGGACAAGATCGAGGAAGCCCTTGTTAGGGAGACTCGAGAGGCTGGCGGCGTGGCATACCAATTCGATCCCGATGCGTCGCCCGAGGCTAAGGCAGAAGCCGCTGAATCGGTAGGTCTTGCAAAAGCAATCGGATACGAGGATGCAATTAGAGCGATTGGTTCTCGATCGAAGTGAACGCGCATATGCTAATTGCAGCTTTTGAAATAGCGATTGCCGCCAGGGTTTCACCGCGATAATAAGCCAAAGGGCATGGCTGTGATTACAGACAAGGTAGGAGCTACACTTCGATTTATTTTGCAGCCTGCCTGCAGCGAGATTCCTCGAAGCTTACAATTCCTATCTAGAATGACGGCAAAGCAGACTACGATCTTCCCCCTCCCCGCTCGGCCACCGCAATCCTCGCTGAAGAGGCCAATGCGGTCGACGCAAAGGGTGGAAAGGATCTAGATGAGGATATGCGCTGGGCCCGCGACCGAACTGGATGGGCGCCCAAGTTTCACGCCGAAAAGACCGAGGAGGAACGGGCCGAGGGTACGCTACTCGACCACGAGGACTTTTTGGAGGGCCGGATACCCGATAAGTTTTTCGGCGACTGGTATCACAATGCTGCGATTATCGTCTTTGCTTGTTTGAGCTCATGGGTCATTGCGGCTCTGGGTGGTGGTATAGGTTGGGTGTTGCTCATTATGGCCGCGAGTAGTACATACTACCGTACTTCTATTCGCCGAGTGCGCCGTAACTTTCGCGATGACATTAACCGTGAAATGTCCAAGCAGCGTTTGGAGACGGACACCGAGAGTCTCGAGTGGATCAACAGCTTCCTTGTCAAGTTCTGGCCTATCTATGCCCCCGTTCTGTGCGACACTATTATCAACTCGGTCGACCAGGTTCTGAGCACTTCGACGCCTGCTTTCCTGGATAGTCTGCGTCTCAAGACGTTCATTCTCGGTACCAAGCCACCCCGTCTCGAGCACGTCAAGACCTACCCCAAGACCGAGCCGGACACCGTTATCATGGACTGGAAGTTCAGTTTCACGCCTAATGATACCATGGATTTGACTGCGCGCCAGCTGAAGGACAAGATCAACCCCAAGATTGTTCTGGAGGTTCGCGTTGGTAAGGGTATGGTCAGCAAGGGTCTGGACGTCATCGTTGAGGACATGGCCTGCTCCGGTCTCATGCGCGTCAAGGTCAAGCTCCAGCTGCCATTCCCCCACATCGAGCGTGTCGATGTCTGCTTCTTAAGCAAGCCCGAAATCGACTACGTCTGCAAGCCTCTTGGTGGTGACCACCTTGGTTTCGATATCAACTTCATTCCCGGTCTGGAGAGCTTCATCAAGGAGCAAATCCACAACAACCTGCAACCCATGATGTACGACCCGAACGTTTTCCCCATTGAAATTGCCAAGATGCTTGCTGGCAACCCAGTGGACCAGGCCATTGGTGTGGTTGCCGTGACTCTACACGGTGCCCACCAGCTCAAGAACCCGGACAAGTTCTCTGGTACTCCCGACCCGTATGCGGTCGTGTCGCTGAACAACCGCACCGAGCTGGGCCGTACCAAGACCGTGCACGATACCGACAGCCCCCGCTGGAACGAGACTATCTATGTTATTATCACTGGTTTCTCTGATGCCCTGACTATCGTACCCTACGATTGGAATGAGTACCGCAAGGACAAGGAACTTGGAACCGCCACCTTCGCCCTCAGCAAGCTCGAGGAGGAACCCTTGCACGAGGGTATCTACCTGGAAGTTATGGCTAGCGGCCGCCACCGTGGTGCCGTTCAAGCCGACATTCGCTTCTTCCCGGTTCTCGAAGGTAGCAAACTGGAATCCGGCGAGACGGAACCCCCACCAGAGATGAACACCGGTATTGCGCAATTCACTGTCGAGCAGGCCAAGGATCTGGATGGCAGCAAGAGCTTCGTCGGCAAGCTGAACCCGTACGCTGTGCTGCTGCTGAACGGCAAGGAAATCCACATCACGAACAAGCTGAAGCGCACCAACAACCCCATTTTCCAGAATGCCTCCAAGGAATTCCTCGTCACGGACCGCAAGAACGCCCGCCTGGGTCTGATCATCAAGGACGACCGCGACCTCATGGCTGATCCTATCATCGGACGCTACCAGATCAAGATGAACGATATGATGAAGATGATGGAGCAGGGCAAGGACTGGTTCCATCTGCACGGTGTCAAGGAAGGACGCGCCAAGCTGAAGTTGCAGTGGAAGCCTGTCGCTCTGAGCGGTGTTGCCGGTGGTGCTGGTTACATTGACCCCGTCGGTGTGATGCGCTTCCACTTCAAGGGTGCTACTGATCTGCGTAACCTTGAGGCTATGGGCAAGTCTGATCCCTATGCGCGTGTTATGCTGTCTGGTTTGACCCGCGGCCGTACTGTTACTTTCCGGAATAATCTCAACCCTGTCTGGGACGAGGTGGTCTACGTGCCTATTCGCAGCTCCCGCGAAAAGCTGGTCGTTGAGGTCATGGACGAAGAGACGATTAACAAGGACCGCTCGCTCGGCTGGGTTGAGCTCAAGGCCGCTGATTTCGTGCGTGAGAACGAAAGAGGCGAATTTGAGGTTGATGACGAGAAGCAACTTGTTACTTCCCCTCTGCGCTACGGACAAGGCAGCTTCAAGGGTCACATCAACTACACTGTCTCGTTCTTCCCGACCATCCCAGTCTCGAACCCTGAAGACGAGGCAGAGAAGGAGGCGGAGGAGGGCGAGCTTGCTGGTGCAGAGCCAGGCACCCCTCGTAAGAGCACAGACTCCAAGGTCCGCTCTGGTCATGCCAAGTCTGCTAGTGTTGACTCCAAGGCTTCGAAGGCGTTGCCGGATGGCCCTGCGACTAATGGTACAGGCAATGGGGAGCCGACTACCAATGGTCGCGCCAGCTTGGAGACCAATGGCTCACGCCCGACGGGGCGGGACTCGGATGCGGCCTCTGTCAGGTCGATCAAGTCGATCCCCAAGATGGATCTTGCCGTACAGGATCTCGCTCATTATGGTAAGACTCGCCCGTTCAAAGAAGGAATTTTTGTTAGCAGAGTGCTAATTATTCTACAGAGTCTGGTTTCGTCGTGTTCAAATTCCACGAGAGTGAGCTCGCTCACAGTAACGTGCAGCTGGAGGTATTGATGGACGATTACATGTTCCCGGCCTATACCTCGCCTAAGATCCACTCAAAGACGCTCAAGACTTCTGATAGTATGTGCAAATTAATCTCCTTTGGCCATGAGATATTTACTAATGTTTGGTTCAGTTGGCGAGGCTTTCGTGCGCGAGCTGGAATTCTCCAAGATGACGCTCCGGCTTGTTCACAAGGATGACCCGAAGCACTCGAGCGAGGAGAACATTGTTGCTAAGCTTACCGGCGATACTCTTCCAACTTTGCAGCAAATTCTTTACACACCTACCCCACTGACTCTCCGCTCTCAATCCGGCGAGATCAGCAAGGTTGTTGTTAGCGCGCGCTATATTCCGGTCCAGATGAAACTTGACCCCAAGGAGAGCATTAACAATATGGGCACACTCACCGTGAAGATTAACAATGGTGTGAACTTGCCGATTGCCGATCGAAACGGCAAGAGTGATCCGTACTGCAAGTTCTTCGTGGGCGATGATAACAAACACCCCGTCTTCAAGTCTAGAACTGTTGAGAAGGACTTGAACCCGGCCTGGAATGAGGGCTTCGAAATGGAAGTCAAAACCCGTATCGACGCCAACTTCCGCATCGAAGTGTGGGATTACGATCGCGCCCGCGATGATGATCTCCTCGGCAAGGCTAAAATCGACCTCGAGTCTCTCACGCCTTTCGAGAAAAAGGCCGTTACCGTCACTCTTACAAGCCCTTCAAAGGACGTCACTCTTCCTTCAAACGGCAAGCCCAGCACTGTTAACCTGACCCTCCTTTTCAAGCCCACGTATGTGATGCGCTCGCGTCAAGGCTCGTCTACCTTCGCCGGTGGCGTCGGCGGCACAGTGAAGACAATCGGTGGTGCCCCTATCAAGGTCGTTGGAGGTGTCGGCGGCTTCGTCGGTGGCAACGTTACTCGTGGTGCCTCATTCCTCGGAAAGGGTCTTATGTCGCGCCTCCACAAGGACAAGGACCACAATGGCGATGACGCCGCCTCCATCGCAAACAGTACTATCGAGGAGTATCCCGAGACCCGGGGTAATGGCGGACTCAGCCCAGCCGCAGCTCTTGCAGACGGCACAACCACACCCCCTACACCCGTTACCCCGCAAAAAGAACACGCCCGCAATCGCAGCACGGCTTCTATCTACGGCGATCGCCTGTCTGTGTTCGGCGGCGGTGCTCGCGGCGACACGGGCACGGCGCATATCACAATCGTCTCTGCCTCGGGCTTCCCGTCCTCTGCTAACCTGCGCGTCATCATCCGCGTTCAAGGTACCAAGGGCGGCAAAGAAGTCCACAAGTCCAAGGCGCACAAGGCCGGTGATGAAGCCGTGCAATACGATGAATCGTTCAAGGTTCCCAAGGTCACTGCCGGCTCGCAGTATCAGATCCGTGTTGTCGATCATTCCACCTTTGGTTCGGACGATTTGCTCGGCGAGGGTTTCTTCTTGGTCGCTGATCAAGGCTCCGAGGCTGGTCAGGACAAGGCTGTTTCTGTGGGTCCAGGCTCGGTGGTTATCCGGTCGAGCTTTGATGCCCCTGAGGCAGCGGGTTTGCGTCCGACTACGTCTCATTCTACCGCTGGGGGAGATGTTGATGGTGCTGATAGTCCTAAGATGCCGAGGCGGAGTTTCTTGAGTAAGAGGAGTGTTAGTGGGGCGTGAGTGACCTGTCGGACTACTTATCTGGGTATGTATGGTTGGGGTATAGGGATGGGCTGGGATGGAATGGAATGCCTACTTGAGGATTTCGAGTTGTCCATGATGATTGGGTTTGTTTGTGTTTGAGTGCGTTGGATATGCTTGGAAAGTCCTGTCCAGGAGAAGCTGGAGCTGACTTAAATGGACCTAAATGATTGATTTGCCTTGGTTCAAGGTTGGGAGTAGTCTTGTTATGTGATATCCTTTTTTCCTCTTTCTTTCTTTCTCGCTTCCTGAATTCGAGTTTTTTAATTTCTCTTTCATACATGGATATAATTCGATGTCTCTCTGGTATGTTTCTTTTCTGTAACCTACGCTGTCTTTCTTGGCTGGGAATCTCCCATCCCGAGAAAGGAGAGTATAGAATAGCCACCCAGACATTCGAGCACCTCTATCAAGGATGCAAGCAAACCTTCGGTCTCAAGCACGCGGAGACCCTTTGGGCTATCTTTTTCCAGGGCAAAGTTCTTCTACAGTACAACAAGGGGATTTATTGAGAGAAATGGTAAAGTTTCAGTTAGCTTATGATTCATTCAAGGAAGATTGGGGTGAGAGTGATCAAGATGTGCTTAGAAGTCTGGTCGCGTTGGGAATGAGCCTGTATTATCAGGGTGTTTATGTGGATGCTCGTCAAAAGATCCAGCGGGCTTATGGGGGGTATAGGATTGTATTTGGGTCTGATAATCCGGATACGATAGAACTGAGAAATGTCTTGGAAGATGATATTTTGAGAGAGGACTGTTTGAAAGATGATTGAAGCCTCTAACTGGGGTTGCGCTGGCATCGAGGCTTGGAGGGGTTTTCGTTGGTCTTATAACGTGCAGAAAAGATCCTCGTCGTGGATACCTGTTAATTAATTTTAAATAGTCGTGGCTACTAATTACTTTTCAGGGTCGCGAGTTGTTATAGATGAGATTCTAGTTATACATTTATGCTGCAGTAAGTAGAGGAATGTGACTTCAACATTGTAAAATAGTTACATACTGCAGTTAGGGGTCCAATGCCAATCCCAACTCGAGAGCTTTAACTTAGGCCCTAGCTAAGCGCATAGTTTTTCCCACTGGCAGGCACATGGGCCCCCCTCGCCCATCGATTTGCCTGGAGGAAGGAAGATCTGGCAGTGGAACTGGAACCTCCCCAGTAGGTACTTGGGTTTCACTTGGTTGCCTGCACAGCCCCCCCTTTACCTGGTACATTACTTTACATAAGTATTTTGGCTTTGCGCGGCGTCGCGCTTGGATGATCGACAGCGATTTTCATCAAATCTTAGCCTTCCAGTACTCCGTAGTAGTAAGTCTTAGTCTACTGGGTGTGAGTGATCCGTGGTGCGACGAGAAAAAGTCGGATTTAGAATTCCACTTGATGGGTTTTAGTTAGGTTGGGGTTGAATCCGGGTTGAAGTTGGGGCTGGGGGTTTGAGAGCTCGCAGAGATTTTCCGGGGGTGTGTACTCCGTACACCGTGGTGAACCATTACGGTATAAGGACTCAAGGATAGGACTAGATTATTGTAGAGTGAATTCTAGGCTTGAAGGTTAGTATATACTGACTTTGGAGGTTGGACATTGGAACAAGGGACTGTAGATTTGATCTGTACCTTGGATGGGATGGGGAGGAAACAATAATGCTATTCTTATTGCTTTTCCAACTACTGTAAAGCTCCACGGCGGAAATGAATGGACCGAGTAGTACTGTAATTAGTTGATTATGTATCTATTTCAAACTGATGACCTTGTACGAAGTACAGAGGGCAAAGAACAATTAATCCTTTTAACGTGAGATTTCAACCACCATCACACTGGACAATATTAATCGCTTAAATACAGGAGGACAGGAAGACATTCAATATCCCCGATTTGATGCGAATCGCCCATTTGATTCTTGATTTCTTGGCAAATTACGTAGGGCCAAGTTATTTCTGGTTTTTGTCTAAATTGTCTGGGTTTTGGTGGAGGCTAATTTGCTGTCCGGCCCACATGGGGGCTTGCACGGGTGTTCAATTTGACAATCTTGATAATCTTGGTGTTTTTGTTGGCAGGTTTTAAGGTCTATGCACTGCTGTCCAATGTCCATAGTTGGAGGATATTCTACATGCGATTTTCCACGAGCGCAAGTCTGTCTGCCCGTTGTTTGTATCTGTGAGATTCGTGTTGCCGTAGGACTAGGGTCAGCTGAACAACCAACTCGGTCGGCTTATCGATGAGATGGTTGGAAGTAAATCAAAACCAATCAGATTCCAACGGACACTGCATTTGCATTATCACTGGTAGTATCTGTCAGATCGGATCCTGTGGGATATTCTTAGTACAAGACAGAGCTGAGGCAAAAGACAGCGACAGTGAAAGCGACAGGACAGGGACCAGCCAAGGTGGAGGGAGATAAGGGCGTTTATAATGCTTGATGGCGATGCAGAGGCTGAACGCTGAACGCTCGAGTCGGGTCTAGAGTCAGATCTACCGAATCCAGAACAAATAGGAATCGGGATGGTAGAGTTATCTATCATCCAGAATAGATCCCGAATATACTCCGTATACGAGGGTCTAATCCTAGCTGAGCAAGCTGTTCCACGATAGCGAATCGGCAAGCGCGCACAAGGAAAAGGGTCCTGGAGGTCTCAGATTTTCCTGAGATGATGAGACCTGAGATGATGAGATTACCGGTGTGTCTGTCTTCCTGAGGCAAAAATCAACTGAACCAAGAGGACACCTTGTCCGAGCGAGCACCGCAACTGGCTGAGTGCCAGTGCCACACAGCCAGACTGGCAGATACCCGGTCGGTGACTTGACTCGGTGGGGCCGGAAACGGGGGGGCGTGCAGAGGTGATGATCCACTATCCGGTGGATAATGCACGAGTTGGAAGCTGGTGAAAAAGGGAAAAAAAGGAATTTGGGAAGGGAAATAGGGGGAGTAACGGAGGAGAGGAGAGGAGGCTTGTTGCTACTGTAGCTACAGTAGTAGTTCGCCGGGCTGGACTACAGGTCTGGAATCTTTCGATCTTGGGGTTTATTTGGCATTCATTCTGGAACTTTGGATGGATCATGGGTCATGGATCATGGATCATATGGAGACGAGGACTTATTCTTGTACTCTACGGAGTGCTAGTACTGTAGTACTGTAGGTCCAGTACTACTGTTGGTCTGGTTTCTCCTTGCCCATGTTTATACCTACAGTAGTACCCAAGTAGTAGTAGTCGACCCCCACGGGAGAGTGTTCTGCCCCTCTTCATTGGGCTGGAACACTCCCCCCTATTTGGTTCTTTTTCTGGATAAGTTGACAAGTCCCTTTTTTTATTTTAGTAGTTGGTCTGGTTGAGGCATTATTGAGGGATTTGAGGTTATTTGGTGATTGAGCTGAGGATACTATAGTTATACGGGTCATGTCTCAGTTGCTTGTTTATTGTTAGTACTGTAGGATAGTAAGATCTCAATCTTTAATTGTCAAGGGCTCCGGGAGAAGAACCCGAGTGTTATTTACTAGTTAATCTTGTTAACTGTTGGCTAATAACATTCAAACTGGTTGCACGGCCGTTGGGTTTAAGGTCCGACCCGTGGACGGAGCTGCGAGTCCCAGTGGCTGGACGCTGACGACAGCGGGAAGTAAGGAGAGTTAAGAGAATACCTTGTTCAGTCAATAATAATAAATAGGAGTTTGGATACAAGATGGGTCGAAGCTTGACAAGATACTAAATATATTCTTCAGAAATAATGGGGGAAGGAGGCGAGAATCAGATTCAGGAGTAGTATAGTCCGGAGAAGAGGATGCAGTTCTGGATGTTCTTGGATGTTCTGGATCTTCTTGTTCGTATCGGAATGAAGGCATAAATCACCAATAATAAATATAATAAATATCACGTTACTCCCCCCCCCCACTACTCTCGACTCTCCTCTTCACCTCCTCTTCTCTTCTTCTCTCCTACTCCTCCTTATCCTCCTTATCCTCCTTCAATTCTACTCAATCAATTGATCTTCTATCAATTGAATTGAATTATCTGGTGAGTCCCTTCATTCTCTACTCTTCTCCGCCCCAGCTGCATCCCACCCAATCCCCAGTCCGCTCCGTTGCCAATGACGGCAGCTTGTCGACATCCTGCAAGCCGCTTTTTTACCCGACTGATCGACATCTTGTGGCAATTCGGGCAACCCCTCCTTCTCTCCTGTCTGAGAATTTTGCCTTTATAAAAAGAATAGCCCCCCCTCCTCCCCATCTCCACTGCCTCCAGCTTTCTCTTGACTATTTTGTTTACTTTGGCTGCTTCCTTCCCCCCAAAGCTAACCTTTGCCACCCCTTTGCAGACCAGCTCTTCGATTCTCCTGCGATCTCCTATTCTCTCCTATTTTCCCACCGATTCCTCCCTTCATAATACACAATGGCCGCCAAGGCACTCCCTACCCACCTCCGCGCTCCTGCGAACGAGGACTCTGCTGGCTCGTTCGGGGGTAAGCACCACGGAAAGTCCCAGTCGCACATGGTAAGTCGAGACTGCCACGTTAGGAAACACTGATCGATGGAGGAGGGCCCGTCACATACACTTTTTTGTTCTTCGTTCCTGCCGTTGTCCTGCTTCTGGTCTTCTGGTCGAGGGATCACCCTCGAGGTCGCTCCTTCTCTCCGTGAAGATGGGAAACAGTGACCAGCTTGCCCACTTGTTTACTTTCGGGACGCCCAACCTTGTTGCTGCTTTGACCTCATGACTTTGAACCTGTGATTCTTTTGCACTTCTACCCTTCTTTCCACTCCCATCGTGATCCTTTTTTATTCTCTCCCCATTCTCTTCGTGTTGAGAGCAATCTGGGCTTTCTTTCACTCTCACTTTCTAATCTATTGAAACCCCCCCCCCCCCCCCTGCGAAACAATGCACTCCGCTCCGCCAACCCCCCCTGTGGTGCCCCGCATCGTGACCCCTGACGAGATGGCTACTACTCCCACCCAAGGACGAGCGCTAACCAAGATCTCTTCCAACCAGGCATTTGAGAATGCCTCCACCAGTGTCGCTGCCTCACAGATGCGCAATGCGCTCAACGCCCTGGCTGACTCTGTCACTGAGCCCAAGGAGAAGAAGCGCTTCGAGGCTGAGATGGACAACTTCTTCGCTCTCTTCCGCCGTTTCCTCAACGACAAGGCCAAGGGCAACGCTGTCAACTGGGAGCGCATTGCCCCTCCCCAGCCCTCGCAGGTCGTGGGTTACGAAGAGCTCGGTGCCGATGCCTCGGTCGAGTTCCTGAACAAGCTGGCCGTCGTCAAGCTGAACGGTGGTCTGGGTACCTCCATGGGTTGTGTTGGCCCCAAGTCTGTCATTGAGGTTCGTGAGGGCATGTCCTTCCTGGATCTGTCTGTCCGTCAGATCGAGCACCTCAACCGCACCTTCAACGTCAACGTTCCCTTTGTTCTCATGAACTCCTTCAACACCGACCAGGACACCCAGTCCATCATCAAGAAGTACGAGGGCCACAATGTCGACATCATCACCTTCAACCAGTCCCGCTACCCCCGTATCATCAAGGACTCGCTTCTGCCTGCCCCCAAGAGCTTCGATGCTCCCCTCCAGGACTGGTACCCTCCCGGTCACGGTGACGTCTTCGAGTCTCTCTACAACTCTGGCACCCTCGACAAGCTGATCGAGCGTGGCATTGAGTACATTTTCCTGTCCAACGCTGACAACCTGGGTGCCGTTGTTGATCTCCGCATCCTGCAGCACATGGTTGACTCCAACGCCGAGTACATCATGGAGCTGACTGACAAGACCAAGGCTGACGTCAAGGGTGGTACCATCATTGACCAGGACGGCAAGGTCCGTCTGCTCGAGATTGCTCAGGTCCCCAAGGAGCACGTCAACGAGTTCAAGTCCATCAAGAAGTTCAAGTACTTCAACACCAACAACATCTGGATGAACGTCCGCGCTATCAAGCGTGTTGTTGAGGAGAACGAGCTCGAGATGGAGATTATCGCCAACGAGAAGTCCATCCCCGCTGACAAGAAGGGTGAGGCCGACCAGGCCATCTACCAGCTGGAGACTGCTGTCGGTGCCGCCATCCGTCACTTCAAGAACGCCCACGGTGTCAACGTGCCCCGTCGCCGTTTCCTCCCCGTCAAGACCTGCTCCGATCTCATGGTTGTCAAGTCTGATCTGTACCGTCTGGAGCACGGCCAGCTGGTCATGGACCCCAACCGCTTCGGTGGTGTCCCCGTCATCAAGCTCGGCTCGGACTTCAAGAAGGTTTCCGACTTCCAGAAGCGCATTGGCTCTATTCCCCGCATTGTCGAGTTGGATCACCTGACCATCACGGGTGCTGTCAACCTGGGCCGCAACGTCACCCTCAAGGGTACGGTCATCATCGTTGCCACCGAGGGCAGCACCATCGATATTCCCCCGGGTTCCGTTCTGGAGAACTGCGTTGTGCAGGGTAGTCTCCGTATTCTGGAGCACTAAACAATACGCGCTCCATGGTGTCTTATTCTTAATTGTCTCGGTTACTTCGGACGTTCGTCTCCCAACACATCGACAGATTCGACCGTATATATGGTGGAAGTGATGTTTGTTGGGGGATGATGCGTCCGACCTGGGATTTTTGTTTGTGTTCCTTGTTCTGCTTCCTGGGAGGTGCATTCGTGGCTACGGAATTCCTTGGAGTATGCAAAAAGATGTGTGCTTGTATTACATTACAATAATTCAGCGTCTGTTTATTTTTTATTTCGTGTTTAATTGTCGGCTGCATCGGGATGGGACTGCGGTCTTTTTTTTCTTCTCTGCCAAGTGCTACTGTTTGCCCTGGTCTTTCCGAGTCAATGCCATCCTGCCATTCTCTGATGAAACATACTTTTGAAATAGTAGATTGGAGTATTTCCGATGAGTAGAGTTAAGAGATCTGGTGAGTTGCAGTTTGGATGGATATTGATTGTGGAAGATGTCCGAGACTAGTTTCAGTGTGGACCTGTACAGTGGGCATCTCGCCGGTCTATTTATGGAGTGTTCAATCTTCAATTACAACATGTCCTCCTTTAGATGATTATTGATGGCTAGGCCACAGCTCTGTCCGAGCTAGACCCTTATATAAGAAGCTACTCTATTCTTCCAAGCTGTCCGTCTAGATGTCCTTGTCCTTGTCCTTGTCCATGGACAAGACAGCTCTTCTCCATTCCAACAACTAGCGAGTGACTTGACTTGACTTACATCTAGCAATTTTAGTTCAAATTCCTTGCTTCACATATTTCACTAATCACATTTTTGAGATAATCTTATCTCGTACGAGATCCGGCTTTAAATTCCGAACAATCACCTTGATTAAATCGCCATATGTACGGAGTACAATGCAGTCAGTTATTGGTTGTTGCCCGGTTTCCATCCTAGCTAGCTTTTTACCTTACTGGGGATCGAACTACTGTAGACAAGATCAGACAAGACAAGATCAGACAAGATCGGACCCTTGTTATGTTGTGCTTGGCGTTGCATCTTCACTTCCTTCATAGTCAGGACAGCACTGGAGAGGACAGGACAGGAATTTCCTCTCTCTCTTGGTGCTGCTATGTCCTATCCCGGTTTATGGTTGGTGGGGTGTGGCGGGACTATCAGCCGCATCCATTTGATTGGATAGGCGGGTACGAGTTCCGTATGACTTCAAGTCCACGTCGATCCCCCGCCAAGTTCTTGTCATTTGGCGTAATGTGTAATGTGTAATGTGTAATGGGTTTTTTTTGGCCAATGGGGTTCTGGACTTGTGGATTTGTGGGGGTTTGTGCCACGATACTATATTGGTACTGTACTTGGAAGCTGGGTGGTGGTGGTTTTGATTTGTTGAATTTGGTGGTTTTTACTATAGAGGGTATGAGGTGCTGCTTGCTGCAGGGTGGGACGGGGATGTACCTAATTGTAGGTAGGTAGGTACTGGATGGGCTGAACCTTGTTTTTGGACTGCTACTTGGCCCTGTTAAACCTGGTAGGCGAGCTTGGTTGGAATTGATGTAGGAATTATGAATTATGGATTACTTGCTGGGTGAT
Source organism: Penicillium ochrochloron (assembly GCA_022985105.1). NCBI lineage: Eukaryota > Fungi > Ascomycota > Eurotiomycetes > Eurotiales > Aspergillaceae > Penicillium > Penicillium ochrochloron. The sequence continues at coordinate 70,854 of JAAVMA010000033.1, forward strand.
CTACTGCCTTTTTCGAGTTAATCGATTAGTCCTACTTCATACTACTTCACCTCACGCTCTCGTTCTCGTTCTTGATTTTGGTCCTATCTCATGCGCCTCGCATATACCTACCTACCTACCTACCCACCCCCTAGCCGGGCGTATACTGTCGCCTCATCTACAACTATCTAATCTTGTGGCTACTCGCACGTCCAACGCCTCTTGCCTCCGTCGTCATCGTCGTAAAGTGATGGCCATCCCTCGCCTGCGATAGCCACCCTGTTTAACATTGATTTATATCTGCGGATCTGCGGTTATGGTTGCCGTCGTCGTCGCTGTTGATACAGTTGCAAATATTCTGTAATCGAACTCGGAATCGAAGCCAACTCCAAGTCACATTTTAAATCGACGACGACCGTCTTGGAAGTACATACCCACTGTGCAGTGCGGTGCAGAGCAGGGCCACGGGCTCAGTATATACTCATTTGCACATACGCATACCCGTCGCACATACATACACGACAGCACATAACATATCGAACCTGTACATCGATGACCGTTAATGTCCCCGCCATGACTGATCAACGCCAACTCGTCCCTCGTCCTTCGCTAACGTCCAACCATAATGGTATACATCATGAAGAGGCTAAACCGTCTTCTTCGGCGACGTCTGCTTCGGCTTCGAGTTCGGGTTCGTCGTGGAAGAGCAGGGTTTCTACTGCGTGTCTTGCGTGCAAGAAGTCCAAGCGGAAGGTTGGTAATCCCCATCTCCAAGCCTTACTTCAAACTCTCTCTACTACCTCCGTATATACAATGAATAATACTAACAATCCCTCTCTATCCAGTGCTCCGGTACTCCACCCTGCGAAAACTGCCGCACCTTCCAACGAGTCTGCATCTTCGACGAATCCCTCGACCAACGCCGCCGCGTCGCCGCAAAACGCACCGCCGACGAACTCTCCTACCACCGCGACCTCCTTAACGACATCTTCAAACTCGTCCGCGAAGCAGATGAATCCAAAGCCCTCTCCCTGCTAGAAATAATCCGCCATAACGCCTCCCCCGACGAAATCCGCACATTCATCAATGAAACCCTTTCCACGCTCGATACCACCAGCGCGACCGCGGCCCAGGCTGCCTCCAAGCTGGAAGATATGCGGAATCTAATTAATGTGGAGGGGACGACGCCCGCGTTTCGGAGGAAGGTTATGGATATTCATTATCTTTGTGATGAGGCCCCGATCAATGTCCCCGTGCAGCCGTGGACGGATGTTACGAGGGATAGTGATCTGGTCTCGCATCTGGTGTCTCTTTATTTTACGTGGGATTATCCGTTTAATTCGTTTTTGGATGAGGGGGTTTTTCTGAGACATATGGGGAATGCGGATTTGGGGAGTCAGTTTTGTAGTCCGTTTTTGGTGAATGCGTTGTTGAGTAATGCTTGTGTGGGTTTGACCTGGGCTCTTTTATCTGTGGTGTGTGAATTTTGCTGATGATGTTTTCTTCTTTGGCAGTATTTCTCGGAATTCTCCGAGGCTTATGTTGTTCCTGGGGATATCTCGTCAAAGGGATGTGATTTCCTTGCTGAGGCTGAGAGGTTGAAGGGTGAGTTGCCTATGCAGCCGAGTCTGGCCTCGTTGCAGGGGATGCTGCTTATGTATGAAAGGTGTGTTGGGATATATGTGTTGTGGTTGATATTTTGCTTTTTGGAAGATGGCTAATGATCGAGATAGATACTCCATGTCCCGAACAGATGATTTGGGCTATATGATGCTTCACGAAGCTATTCGCATGGGTGAATCGCTTGGTCTCGTGGGAAACACAGGGCCGAGGATTACCTCGGAGCAATTATCGGAGGAGATGGATTCCTCGTGCAGACGCACAGCTTGGGGGTTATTTAATGTTGATACGTAAGTGCGCTTGATACTCGTTGCACTGGAACACTACACTGACACTTTCTCAGAATGGTTCATACTGGCTTCCTCCGACCCAGTCTCATCAATCATGTCAATATGCCACGCATCGACCGCGATCATCTGGAAGACCAGTCTCTGTGGATGCCTTATCCTTCGCACCGAGATACAAGACCCTCATATTTGAACCTCTACTTTGATGAGATGTGCAATCTGTCCACGATTTCCAGGGATATCTCGCGGAGTATGTTCGCAGGTGAGCAGGGTGCATTGCAGCCACTGCCACGACAGAGTCGAGATGCATTGTACGAACGATTGAAACGATGGGATGATCTCTTACCGGAGATATTTGACTGGGAAAAGGTGCCGCCGCATGTTATCCTGTTAAAGTCAGTACTATAGTATTAACCCTCGACGAATACTCTGCTAACTATCTTGCAGAATGCGGTATAATGCCTTGATCATCAATCTGTTCAGTTGTACCTCCCGCAACCGACGCTCAAGTACTACGACCGAAGGCCCCAAAACACCCGAAAGCCCTCCACGACAAACCCCCGAGCCAGCATCAAAGTACAACGCCCGGGACCTCGCCCAAACAGCAGCCCGCAACATCGCCGCCCTCACCCGTCTCCACCGTCGCGAGTTCGGCGTTAGTCGAGCCCATAACTTTGCCATGTACGCCATCAACCTCGCCCTCTTCACAATGCTAGAACAAGACTCCTTCGACGTCCTGGACCCGGATTTCCTCTCCCTCGCAAGCGCACTCTCCATTGTTGCAAGTCGCTCCGCACTAGGCAGGAATCTATTCCATATGTTCCGCCAATCTGTGCGAGCTAAAGCGCAGGGGAGTCGTATTCGTGATGCGACTTCTATCCCGGATGAGTTGAAGGAGTTAATTGATGAGGAGTCTTCGGCCAAGGGACATAGTCGGTTTGATGAGTATGCGGAGGGATTGGAGAAGCTTGATCAGGATGAGAAGTATCATGGGATTACGGAGGGTGATGCACAGAGTCTGCAGGATTATCCTGGGTTGGGGTTGTCGGATATGTTGGATCGGTATGAGAGTTTGAGTTTGGGGAAGGATGAGGTTTTTAAAGAGAGGAGAGGGAGGAGAAGGACTGTATCAACGATAGGGGGTGAATAACTACAAATGAAATCTTCAATAGTCTACAACAGTCTACATACTATACTATACACTATTCAATATTGTACAGAATCGGTACACCCTTTAGGCTGTTCGGTTATGGCGGTCAACTCCGCTTCAGCTATGATATCACCCTTATCAGGTGTCCCGTCGCGATTTGTATAATTTCCAGACGATCAACGATCCTTTGCAGCATCCTGCCCAGTGATTGATGTATCGAACCCCGCTAGACAGACTGGTTGAGAGGAGGTCAAGAGGAGTTTCTGACGTCAAACGAGGTTAGCGTTGGCCTCTCAGCGGCTTCACGGATGATCCGCCACTCTTCCTCCACTTCATCCACGGGTTCACCACATCCACCTTTTGCATCTCCATTGGCTCCTTCCAAGGTACCATTCCCATCAGTCCCGTCTGCCGTGCCAGATGCTCAGTTACAAGTACAGTCAGTACTTCTTATGGGGCTCACTTTTTGCTCAGACAAGGCTGAGGTGATACCGACCGTGTGGTTCATTCCTGACAGTCTAAACCGGTTTGAATCTGGTTACTGTCCCAGTTGCCGGTCGCCACTATGCGAGAAGAATGACTTGAGATTAATATTCGGTCGCAGATGAATATCACCTAGGGGGATTGATTCTTAATTTCTTCTTGGAAACCCCTCCCCGAACACAAACCTCAAACCGATCATCTTTCTCTTCTCACTCCTGGAATATATTTCCTTTCGATGCAATTGTTTCACCACCGCCCATGCATAACTCGAATGATTCATTTGAATGCGACGGACCCGAATACACTTCCTCATGCGTCGCTGATTCCTACTGGCCCACTACTTCCTCCTTGAGTGAAGCCCCCGCGACTTCAACAGCGCAGGCCTATGTCGGAGGAGGGCCGAATTCAATCTTCTCATTTGACCATCCTCATGTGGGAAATCAAAGCACAAACGCACAGCTGTCATACTCATCTTATCCACCATCAATGGTCCAGGCAGGCTTCACGAACACAGATCATCAACGCGTAGCCCCGACCGATCATGCCAACAATAACAACAACAAGGTGGCCATCCCGAGATTGGCACCTCCAACGACTTACCGGGGAAGACGACGCTCAGCACGGGCATGCGAGCCTTGTCGACTGCGTAAAATTAAATGCGATGGCGTGCGTCCAACGTGTGGCCAGTGCGCTTATCATAATAATCGATGTGTTTTCGAGGATGTGAAACGCGTGCGCGATCAGAAGATGCTCGAGTTGTTTTCGAAACGGGCTGAGCGGTATGAGTCTTTACTTCGCGATCTGGAAGGGGATGTTGATGCACCCACAGCGCGGAGGATTAGGAAAGCGCTGAAGGTAAGCATTGTGTTGCCAATATAATACCACTGCACCTCTCGAATATACACACTCGGCATCATCCCAGTCACATTTTTCACTCGGATATACGGTTTATGTACAGGGCTTTAACAAATCTACTTCAACATCCCAGGTCAAGAATAAAAATTCCTCGACTCGAAACAAAGACGATCCCGATGATTCAGACTCGAGTTCCTCGGTCGGATCGCTGGAAGCTGTCGATCTGGTCGAGGAGGATCTGAATCGCAACGAGACGACTCGTGCAGCGGGATTCTTCGGTAAAAACTCCGAGGTCGCATGGATGCAACGACTGGAGGATGATATCGAGCACAAGTCCTCCTATTCCGGTAGTCGTCTCCAGTCTCACTCGGGGTCATCGGCGGCAGTCTCACAGTCGCAGAGTCCACTCGCCGGGGCAGCTGTACTTCCTTCGCAGGACAAGTGGGACCGTGATATCCCCATCGCAATGATGAATTATCATCTCGATGATTTGGATATTCCCATGGTCAGCGATGATTCCGATCCGATGACCGTGCCACCGCGGGAAATCGCCGACAAATACTTCGATGCGTATATGACTTATGTTCATCCAACGTTCAGCATCCTGCGCAAGTCGACCTTCACGGGCCAGTATCGACAGTTTTTCAATAGACATACGCAGCCCCCGCGGAAATGGCTTGGTATCCTGAATATAATCTTTGCTATTGGCTGTCGGTACTGCAAGCTCCTTGATCCTGGTGCGGGGAGTGCTTGGGAAGATGGGCTTGTGTATTTGACTCGGGCGCGGCAGTTGAGTCTGCATGAGAATGTCCTTTTTGAGCATACCGATCTGCAGCAGATTCAGTTGGAGTTTTTGGTGGCTGTGTACCTGCTTTGTTTGGGTCAAGTCAACAGGTATAGCAAGCTTATCCTTGCATCTAAATTTGCATTTCATCCGCGGGTCTGGAGACATACTGACATAAAACCAGGGCATCTAAATTCTCCAGCATGGCTCTTCGCTCTGCCTTATCTCTCGGAACCAACCTTCACATCACAGACGGTCGAACACACGACGCTTCAAAAGAAGCCCGCTGCAGACTATGGTGGTCCATCTACTCCCTAGAGCACCTGCTAACCTCCATGCACGGCAGAGCCTCCTGCGTAGGAGAAGGCCTCTGCTCCGTTCCACCCCCTCTCCCCTTCGAAGAAGAACTCTTCGAACAACCAGAAATTGCCCGCCTCTTACAAGACCGATCCCTCCGCGAAGCCCAACTCCGTCCAACCCTCTTCGAAACACCCTCCCAACTCCAAAGCGGCCCAACCTGGATGGCAGACTGCAAGCCCTGCCCAGCACTTTTCTTCTACCACCTCACCGACCTCGCCTTGATATCCCAAGCTGTCTTGAACAAAATCTACAGCATTGAGGGAATCCGCGAGGGGTCAAGTGTGACAGAGTACCGTTTACAAAAATACACTCTCCGCATGGATAGATGGCTCGCTAAAGTCCCGCCGCCATATCAATTCACCGTCCCCGACGCGGGACCGTGGCATTTAAACCACGCCCAACTGGATGATCAAAACTCCCCCTTTGTACGTGAACGAGTCTGTCTAGCGATGAATTACTATTCCGCTCGCGTTATCCTCTGCAGACCGTGTCTCTCGCAGACACACTCCCCCCACTCCCCCCAACAACCATCCTCATCCGCAGCCGCAACCCCGCCAGCCCAAGACGCGAATCACCGCGCAAAGCTACGAACAGATATGGCAACAGATTGTCTCCAAGCCGCATGCTCACTTATCTCAATTCTCCCCGAGAACCCAGATATAGCATGGTTCGTTCGCGTAACACCCTGGTGGAGCGTATTACATTTCATCATGCAAGCAACCACAGCCTTATTACTCGCGTTATCATTCGTGTGTTTTCCCGATCAAACCACCCTCCCCAGCTCCTCGGAATCAAACCCAAAGTCGAAGTCGACTTCGAACTCGAGCTCGAATTCCAAATCAGCCTCGGCTTCGGCTTCGGCGTCAGCTTCGGCGAGTGTTTCTGTATCTGTATCAAACTCAGACCCTGCAATACCGAACGCACTGGCTTTACTAGATACAGATATCGACGCGGTGATTGCCCAGTTGAAGAAAGCGCTACATTCGATTCATACGCTGGCGTCGGTGGATCCGGCTGCTCGACGCGCGTTTTTGTTGTGTGACAGTGTGGTGAGGAGACTTGCGCCGGCGTTGAAGATTGATTTGAGGGATTGGCCGAGGGCGGATGGGTTGGTTGGTGGTGCGGCTGTGGGTAATATGCAGGGAGAGGGTCAGGGAGAAGGTCGGAGCCAGGGTGGTCATGGTCATGGTCAGGGTCAGCATGAGGGGAGTGTGGGTGATGGGAGTCGAATGGAGGGATTGGACGATTTGGTTGATTTTGATGGTAGTGGGGCATATGTTGATTTTGAGTAGTTTGTGAGGTGTTGTTAGATTATGGTATGATTATGGATGTCCGACTTTGATGATATTGAATGAATTTCCTTTCAGATTGGTCTTTTGATCTTTTTGACCAGTCTATTCTTACGTGTTATATTGAATTACGTTTCGATATTTTGAAATGAGTTACAGGTCAAAGGCGAGGATGATGGCGGCAGTAAGAAGAGATCCTGGAACGGGTAAGGGTAGCTGATTTTATGACTATCGCTGGGTTTGCGTTCAATACAGCCTGTCTAAGGTTACTCCTGAGATCTAGCTGGTTTCTGGGGATTGATATAATAGCCCATGAATTAGGAGTATGTACTACAGCATTAGATATGTATCTCAAACAACCATCCAAAACGAAAAAGCCAAGAATCAAAAAGTCCACAAAGTTCCCGAGTGAAAACTGAACAAGAACAACCCGCAATTGCAAATCAAAATGCCCATAATGTCAGGAAACGATGAAGAGGGAAGACATTGCATAAGATGAAAGAGAACAATAAAAATATCAAAACAACATAAAAGCACGCGAACACGCAAAAACGCCACAGAATACAGGATCAATTGACCACCGAATTCGGATTCAGAAATCAAATTCATAAAGGGGGATTTGGCCATGCCCGTGATATCAGATATCAGATGTCGGGTGAAAATAGAGACAAGAAACAAGAAACGGCTGCATATAGAAATCGGGAAATCGACGCAGGGAACATGGGGATGCGTACCCCAGTACCATGACAGAGGGGGGAGGGGTAAATGCTGGAATAGAAGCAATGAAGCCAGCCAGTCGTATAATAATAACATGAGAGCATCAGACAGCACTAGCCCGGCCGTCTTAGCGAATCGCGCACATCACAAAAACCCGGGAGAGAGCTTAGGTTGTCTGAGGTTGGAGCTGAACCTGGAAGGTATGTTGGTGCTGATGCTGCGGTGCTGGCGCCGGTGGGGCTCGATTCTGCTGCTGCGCGGGAGCACGACTTTGAGCAAAGTGTTGGCCTTGCACAGGTTGTTGCTGGTGTTGTTGTTGCTGCTGCTGACCCGGGTGGGAGGGGTGTCCATGAACCGGTTGAGGAAGTTGCATTGGCGACTGCTGCATTGGAGACTGCATCGACGGCATTTGATTTTGCAAGTACGGATGAGCTGGTGATGGCCGAGCAGGGTGAACGCCAGCCTGTTGATGCAGCTGCATATGTGGCGGCAAGGACATGGGGTGACCACCTTGCATAGGCAATTGCTGACCCTGGGCGTGATGCTGGCTCTGCTGTTGTTGCAGATGCTGTGCGGATTGATGTCCCATATGCTGTCCTGGCTGCGGCATGTGCTGGGCTTGTGGAAGTCCATGATGCTGCTGCTGCATCGGCAATGCTTGGTTGTGTTGCGAATGCGCTTGACTTTGGGCAGGCAATTGCTTTGCCTGTTGCTGAGCTGGAGGTTGAGGCTGGCCTTGTTGAGGGTATGGAGGCGTTGGGCAAGGTCGCTTTCGTGGGTCATCGTCAGCGGGCGCTGACCGCTTCTGAGCGCCATTGGGGTCCGCCTTGTCACTTAGGTGAGGTTTGGTCTCTCCCTGTGCCTGATCACTGTCACCATTACTGGCGGCGGCAGCGGCAGCGGCAGCAGCAGCAGCAGCCGCCGCAGCCACATCTGCTTTGCGAGGCCTACCACGAGGTCGCCCAGTTCCGGGTTTCTTGGCAGCGGATGGTTTCTTTGGTTTCGGTGGTGGCAGGGGTTGACCGGTCAACTCCGCCCAGGCGATCTGATCAGCCTTGCGAGGACGACCACGTTTACGCTTGGGAAGCTGCGGTTTTCCATCCGGACCGATAGTCAGAACTTGAGGAATAGTCGAACCAGCAGATGAAGACGCCATGTTTGCATTGAATGGTTGCCCAGGTTGTGGAGGAGGAAGACCAGCTGCCGCGGCTGCTGCGGCCGCCGCGGCCTGTCTGGCTGCGACTTCCTCTTTCCGTGGGCGTCCGCGCTTGCGCTTTACGGGAGTTCCTGCGGCCGGAGGTACACCACCGGCTGCTGGCGCAGTACCTACTTGGGGTTGTGCTTGTCCATTCGCCGGCATTGCTGCGCTCGTCGTTGCCGCAACGGGGGCAGGAGGGTTTGGAATAGCTTGAGCCTGGTGTTGAACGTGGTGCTGGGCCTGAGCTTGGACCTGAGGCTGAGGCTGAGCCTGAACCTGAGGAGCGGCCTGAGGTTGAGTTGAAGCCTGGGCAGCTGTTGACTGTCTAGGTTTTGACTTTTTCTTCGGCGCAGGACTCGGATGTTCAGGCTTGATGGTCGGGTTGCCACTGGGCGCGGGCACATGCGCAGATGGAGCAGCGGTCGCAGCAGTCGCAGCGGGTCGGGCAGGCTTTTCTACCGATGCCTGTGAGGGAGGTTGGTAGTGTTGGAATTGCGTCTGTTGAGGTTGGGCGAAATGAGGTTGCTGCGGAGCCTGAGGGAACTGATGCTGCTGTTGCGTATATTGATTTTGAGCTTGAGCGTGTGGCTGATATTGATGGAAGGGGATTTGAGAGTGTTGTGCGAATGGAGATTGCTGCTGTTGCTGATATGGGTTGTGCGCCATGGTCTGCTGCTGCAACTTTTGCAATCTCTGTTGCTCCAGCTGTTGCTTTTTTTGCTGTTCCAATTTTTGTTGTTGCTCCTGGTCGAGCCGCAGTTGCTCAAGACGCTGCTGCTGCCTCTGCTGCTCGAGCCGTTGCTGTTCCTGTTGCTTCTGCTGCTCTAAGCGTTGTTGTTCTTGGCGCTGTTGCTCTATGCGTTGCTGCTCCAGGCGCCGCTGCTCGAGACGTTGTTGCTCCTGACGTTGCTGTTCGAGACGCTGTTGCTCTAAACGCTGTTGTTCCAGACGTTGTTGCTCGAGTCGCTGTTGTTCCTGACGTTGCTGTTCGAGTCGCTTCTGTTGCTCCAACTTTTGCTGCTCCTGTTTTTGTTGTTCTAAGCGCTGCTGCTCCTCCAGGCGCTGCTGTTGGAGTTGCTTCTGTTGTTGCTCGAGTCGTTGCTGCTCTATCCTTTGCTGTTCCAGCCTTTGTTGCTGAAGACGCTCCTGTTGCTGTTGGTACTGCTGTTGCTGGTACTGCTGCTGATATTGCTGTTGCTGCTGCTGCCTCTGCTGCTGGTATTGCTGCAATTGCTGCTGCGTTTGCTGAGGTGACTGTGGTTGAGACTGCGGCTGCTGGCGCTGCTGATTCATGGCGAACATTGAAGGACTGGCCATAGATGGACTGGCAGACGAATGACTCTCTCTTTGCTGAATGCCCGAGTGAGGTAGCCTGTTCAACGATTGCTGAGGCGATGGGATACCCATGCCGTGACCTTGGGCCATACCCGTTGAAGGGCTCATTCCTGGCCCAGCACGTACATGGGCCATGGGATTTTGAAAGCCACGCTGTAAGTTCTGCAGGGCCATCGGATCGGAACTACGAGCCATAAAGTCTGGGCGAGACATGAAGTCGGGAGAAGTCTGTTGCGCAAATTGACCGGGGAATTGCCCATAGCTAGTGGCAGTGGGGTAACCGGTCAAAGGACTCGAAGATGTGGGAGCCATTTTGCGCATATCAGGCGATTGCCCTGTTGAGAATGCCTGCTGCTGGGATGGACCAGCGCGATACAGAGGCTTGTTACTGGGGAATGGGCTGCCTCCATGTTGCGGTAAATTCGGGGCCGCGCCCAATGATGGAGACGGAATATGCTGACGCTGCGGGGCCAGCGGATGCTGAACATGCGATGCCTGATGAGGTTGTTGTGGCTGCTGCTGCTGCTGTTGCTGTTGCTGTTGCTGTTGCTGCTGCGCCTGTTGATGGTGAAACGGTTGACCCCCGTATCCCATCATTTTCAATGAAGTGGTCCGCCTCGACCCTTAGCGTAAGCGGCGCCTCGATAAGACTGGAATGGGCTCGGCTTTTCCTCCTGGTCATGCGCGGCACATGCGACCACCGCTATCCCAAGTCGCAAAAATGTTACCGATTTAATTTACGATGCGATAATCAGCCGACTTTGAGCAGTGGTCGCGCGGCCAGCCAACAACTTGCGGATTCGAGGACGTCCAGCTGGAGTCGCGCCGCGTGTTTTGTTGTTCCGGCGGCCTGAGTCACCCAGGCACCAAGGCAGTAAGGTGTCCAGGTGTCCAGATGTCAATATGGCGGTCGATGCCAGATAACTCAGGCATACACAAAGGTGTTCTTGCCTAAACAGGACTAGCGGCTACGGAGACCGAGTTATGCCAATCAGCGCAAGAACGAAAAATCGCCAGGCGCACACGAAAGGGCGATTCAGGGGGTGAAGAGGACGGCGATGGCAGAGCAGGACAACGCGCGCTGACCGAGTCCGATGTCCCTGGCTGGCGTGCCCTGGCGAGAAAAGCGGACACTGATAAGTTGGGACGATCGGGGAACCAAGTGGATGACGCTGGGCTCGATCTTTCTTCGATGGGCGAAAGGGAAAAAAATAATAAAATAATAAAATAAAAATCCGAAAAATAAATTCAAATTTCGAGCACTTCTCCACATCACGTGATGTTCGTCTGGGGTACCCGACCAAAGTCAAGAGAGGATATCCCGGAATGACAAATGATATAAGAATGATGTTATAGATGAACTATGATTATTGCTATTGAATGATTACTTTTATACTTGACAAGCTTGGAAGGCCTGTCAATCATGCTGCCTTTCCGATATCCTTGTCTTCCTCTACCACCCGAAGGTCCCCTAAACAAGGAGCAACAAAAAGCTTCCCGGACACGACCCCTCGGAGTGTACCAACACTTACCATAATCCAAAGGATTACCACAAGAAGGGAAATGATCTATAGCCCGTTAATCAAAATATTCTTGCGAGCTGCAAACAATAGGATCCATCGCAAAACTGACCGTCCCAACAACATTAAAAAACCTCGAGGGCAGCTCCGTTCCCATCTGGACAGTGCTAGACGCAAAGACCCCCAGCGGGAATGTGAAGCCCCACCATCCAATATTGAATGGAAAATTCTTGGATCGCACAATTGAGGCCAATGCGAAGAATAACCAAACCAGCCCGAAGGCCCAGAGAATCAAAGCGATAAGAAATCCGAGCGTGTAGAATGTCGGACCCGAAGCTTGCTCGAGGGTCTCCGTCTTGGGGAAAATTTCTCGAGCACATTGACCCAACTTCATCGCTCTATCAAGAGAGAATTAGACCGAATTCACACATGAGACGAGACAGATACATACCCATATCCGCCTTGCCCTAGCGGGCCTAGAGGCAAGAAGACGGAAACTATGACTGCTTTGGATGGCAACTTATGTAGCGTCAGGCGCTGCAGGTAGATCACCATAACCATCAGAGCCAGTGGAAGACCGATTCCCCATAGCACATAACTAGCTAGCACAGTCCATAGTGCGTACTGGTCGTTGGGTAATACCTCGGCGACTATGGCACCGGAAGAGGCAGCCACGATGCAGCTAACAATGGGAAGTAGCCAGACAGCTGTCATCGACGACAGATGGGTCTCACTTCCACGGGCCATTCTAGTTTCATGATGAGCGAATGTTTTGGATGGACATAGGAATGAACTAACAGGACAAATGGTAAAGACAATGCAGTCATCACCGAAATCACAGCATCAAAAATCCACAACCCCCACGCGAAATACCGCGTCCACTCCCCCCAAGCTGGGACACACACGAAAACAAACATGTTGACTATCGTGGCCAGTCCCATGGGGAATGTTCCAATGAACATTGATTGCACTGGATGCGTGATCATCACCCAAAAGATTTCCGGATACAGCGTGTATCGCAGGACGCTCATGATGCATCCCATGCTGAACAGGAGAACGTTCAGCCCGAAGATGGTGACAGAAATCCAATAGAGCCAAACTCCATTGTATGGTAGGTTATGTAGCAGGATGGACACAATGCCTGTGCCCATCGTTACGGAGAACCATCTGGTGGGGGTTACATTAGCTTTTGATTGACGAGATGGGGCGATGGAGGACAAACGAGGGAGTGAAGTTCCGGACGACGCGTCGCCATCCTTGGTCATGTCTTGTCAGAGGTTTTTGAGGTAGCGATTTCTTTTGATTCATCTTGGAGCTTTCCTTAGATTTTTGAGGTGAGTCGTTCGCAGTTGAAGAGTCAGACTCGTGTGACGTATTGACTGTCGCCGGCATATTGGCCACGCACCACTGCTTGATGGCGAGTAAGGGAAATATGAAGTGAGAGATTAAATATAACAACAACGAGTTCTTTCTGGATTCTTTTTCTGTGAACGAGAATTTATATCGAGCTATGATCATGCCTTGTCATTGTATGACTCGACGGAGGTTTCGGCCGACATACTCGGCTCTGTCGGAACATCAATTTTGCATGGAAACCTTCTTTCGGTCTTCTATTTCCCCACATTCCACTCGAAATTAGAACATACTACCCATTATTGCTATCGAATTATTAGCATATGAACCCTCGGGGCCTAGTATTGCCATGGCTTGCTGGTGTTGCTAACTTGAACAACGCGCTGTTTCCACCAGCCAAGCTAAGCGGAGTGCACATCTTCATCTAGTGGTGACCACCAGATGCTGAAAGAATGTACAAAAAATATGTTCAGCAGGAGTCGAATCAAGTGATATGATTTTTAGACAAAAAACGTATTTTAAGTCTTCGATATAGAGATTGTGTTGAAGACATACTATAATAAGAAGCGCGATCGACGTAAAGAGATCTATGAACAGCTACTAAGTTCTAACCGTCACGGAGATATGGAACAACCGATTAAGCCTTCAGATCAAGATTGAAATTCGACTACCCTCATATCTTCCTTCTGACTATTGAGTAGAACTGACAACTGAGACAATCAGGTCCATAAAGCTCAATATAGAAATAACAGCATTTGTGTCCAACAGTGAAGATAAAGATAAGCCAACTCTTTTTGAGATAATAAATTTTGGTTGATTTTTTCCCACGAAGTCATTGAAACGCCTGAATCTTTGCATCATCCAGATTCCATCGGCCAGTGAAAGGTTCTGATCTCCATTGAGAGTGCAGTATCTGGATATGTAAGGAGTGGCGCTGACTAGGATCAATATATCCCCCTGGAACCTACGAGAAGACGCAAAGGGGGATAAAATCAAAAAATGTCCGAAACCTATTCCATCTATATATACTTAATTTCCTACTCAATTTATTTTCTCCCTCGTCTCTTACATATACCCATCGAGCTCTAATTTTTTTTCTGGGTCCCAGAGTCCTTTTGCTGCAACCAAAACCATCCATTATCCATAACATCCAGTCGCCCCACACCCCCACTCGCTTAAGGGCCACACCGAAATTCCTCCCAGCCACCAAAAAAATTGATAATTGATAATTGAACTCGAACGAACCAAAAAACGACAGCTGGCGGATTTGAACCGCCGCCTCCGAAGAGACTTGATATCTTCAGGTTTATTTCTGATTCTAGTCAAGCGCCTTAGACCACTCGGCCAAACTGTCATGTTACTTGATGTCTGTTTGGGCAAAAAAATGCCATATAAATGGCAATTGAGTAGGCTGTTTAGATGACAAATCATGCGAAATGATCCTGGTGAAAGTGAGAGAGAAGACTCAGCAACATGCTGGAAACAAACACACTTGTGTGAAAATGGAACGCAAGACATAACAGCCCCGCGACTTAGGTCTGAACAAATATGGAAATTCATAATCATGTTATTAACACATCAAAAGAAATCAATAAACCTGCACATGCCAACCTAATTCGTGATTGTATGTATCGTATATCCATCCCGTCGTGTTCAAAATATATATCACTAACCACCCACCAATTCATGGATAACCATCTATTTATTCAAGCCAAGCGGGTTCTCAGCAGTCTGCTTCTGGCCTCCAATGCTCTTGGTACCGCTCGAAACACCCTGTCCGACACCCTGACCAACTCCCTTGGTAGTATTGCCAATCCCCTCAGTAGCGCCCGACACGGTGTTTCCTAGACCGGAGGTCACGCCGCCGACCGTGTTGCCTAGTCCTCCGACTGTGTCGCCTACGGTGTTGGTCACGCCGCCGACAGTCTTGCCGAGGGTGTCGCCGAGGCCGCCGAGGAGTCCGCCGTCTATATGGGAGGAGGTGGAAATGGTTAGATTAGATCGATAGAGAGGTGGATGCGTGGGGGTGATGAGACTAGGATGGGATGGGATGGGATAGAGACATACTGTTCTGCTGGGACATTTCGAGACGATGGAGATAGTATGGATGGACGTGTTTAATTGGAGTAGGTAGGTAGTTTGGGATTGGTCTTGAATTGTGGATGGCCAGCTACTACAGTATCGTGTCTCCCTTTATATTCCCTACGTAGCCCCCAACCTGGAGAAGAAACAGGTTCCAGTTTCATATGAGATATGATATAATGCCCGGTCCAACCTGCAACAACCCCACATACAAGGCTACAAGCCACACTGTCATATGGACCATGCGGAACAACCAGTAAACTATCGCCACTCATTCGACAATACTCGCACAAGCCCCCCTCCCAACATCATCGTCGTGATATGACAGCCACCGGATCGGACCCAGTCGAGCTGATCTGACGTATTGTTGTACCTTGGGGTATCCACAAGACGTTGATCTCATCGCTGGTAGATGGGCAGACGGAGGTGCTATTGGTTGAAATTCTCCGTGGACGTTGGGAAAGTGGGGGGATTCTGGTGCAAGTGGAATTTTCTTATATTGATGCATCTGGTTACGGTGGGATTGTGAGTACAGTGGAGGAGAGGTGAGAGGTTGTGCTGTCTACAATGTCTGGGATTATTTGTGTATCTATGGAGTGGTGGTCAGAGGGATGATGTCATACCGAGTTGAGAGGTATGGCGTGGATGACTCGTTTAAAGTGTTTTATATTAAGGATCTTGTTATTCGCACGACACGCTAGGTCGAATTGGGTCATCAACCGCGTCGCCCAAAAACATAATGATACACTTGACAATTGCATGAACCCTGTCTATCTAAGTTCTGTACCAGGGCGACCATTATTGACTTGAACACTCGACTAGGTAGGTAGGGCAGAAAGAGTTATACTATACTGCATCCATCTTATCGCTTTGTCACTCTTGGGAGTTGATCTTTTACTCTCTTGTTTTTGTCCAGAAACCCGTCCAGCCTCCTGTAACAGCCTCATCGCTGCCTCATTGCCTTCCGATACAGCCCACGACAGTGCCGTGCGACCATTTGAGTCCGCAGAGTGGACATCTACCCTCCCAATCCCCAGCAACAGCTTTATCACTGCCGCGTGACCCATGAGCGCAGCCCACGATAATGGCGTACGTCCACTTGAGTCTACAGAATGGACATCTACCCTCCCAGTCTCCAGCAATAGCTTCATCACTGCCTCCTTGCCTTGCGATGCAGCCCACGACAGTGGAGTGCGACCACCTGAGTCCACAGAGTCAACATCTACCCCCCCAGTCTTCAGCAACAGCTTCATCACTGCCTCGTGCCCCATAAACGAAGCCCATGCTAGTGGTGTCCAACCGTCAAAGTCCTTCATGTCGATATCCACCCGCCCAGTCTCCAGCAACAACTTCACTATAGCTTCGTGGCCCTTACGAGCCGCTAGGAAAATGGAGAATAACCCCCGTGGTCCTTCATATTGAGATCCACTCGACCAGTCGGAAGTAACAGTTTTACTACCGACTCGTGACCCCACAACGCTGCCTGAGATAGAGGCGTGTAACCGTCAGAGCCCTTAGAGTCGATATCCACTTGTCTATTCTCCAGTAATAGCTTCGCCATCGACTCACGGCCATTACACGCCGCCAAGAGAAGTGGCGTGTGACCCTTATAGTTCCTAGGGTTGACATCCACCCGGCCACTCTCTAATAAAAGCTTCACTACCACGTCGTGGCCAACCCCACCGCTAGGAACAATGGCGTGTAACCATCGTTATCCTTCGGATCCACGTCTACCCCATCAGTTGTGAGCAAAAGTTTCACCACCGCCTCGCGACCTTCCATCGCTGCACTAGACAGTGGCGTCCAATTATGAAAGGCCATAGAGTTAACGTCCACCCGCCCATTCTCCAGTAACAGCTTCACCACCTTCTCGTGGCCTTCACCCGCTGCTTGGGATAATGGGGAATAACCGTAGCGGTCTTTTGACTCCAGATCCACCAGCCCAGTCTCCAGCAGTAACTTGGCCACTGCCTATTGGCCATACAACGCAGCCGAGGATAACGGTGTTCGAGGTCTGTCACTAAATTTATCAGCCGCCTCAAGGTTTGCACCTTCAGAATTACAGATGCGAGCAGTCCCCCCGCTTCCTCGGATGGCTGCCCATAATAGCGCCGAACTGCCAGAGCTCCGCGAATTGTGCGGGTAAAGGTATGAATTAAGGAGGGAATGTCACCGCTGGTTTGTTTGAGCCAAGCAGTTGAGGTCACTTTCTTTCTCCAGAAAATCCGCGACCAAGAGTAATAATTCATTAAGGAAAGAAGGTGGCAAGCATTTTTACTGTTCTTCTTGCGACCTTGAACAGCTGGATATGATCGCGAAGAGAGTTGGGAATCCTCGTTCTGCAGACTGTTGTGTGAGGGACCACGAATCGTTGACTCAGCCACCGCCAGGTGCAGCTGGCTAGATTTGGCTTAGTATGTCGTGCGCTCAACAAAAAGCTACATAGAGTGTTCAATATTGAGCAGTGTGCATTGGATGAATGAGCTGAGATCTTTGACTCGAGGACTAATTACTTGCTGTGCTTTTACTGGAAAAACTTTATTTGATTACTCGAACAGAATCTATTCATTGACGTATTCTCCGCAAATCGATTCTGCAGAAAATTGTCTAAGAACTTATCTATGAATCCATAATCTACAGACTCGCCTTTCCCTGGGATTCGTAAGGAAGTATAACAACCAAAATCCCCGCAGCAAGGAACAACGCACCGCTCACATACACCGGCGCAGCAGAGTTCAGATTCGCATACATAGCCACAATAGGCGCCATAATGCCAAAGATACGATTGGCACTTGCCGTCAACGCATTACCAGTGCCACGATCTTTCGTCAAGAAGATCTCTGGGGTGTACGCATAAAGCACGGCGTACATGAGACTGCTCATGAAGTTATACGCGCAGTTCCATCCCAGTAGGGCATTCGACGTGTTCGCCGTTGTCGATGCGAGTAGGAATACACCCGTTAAGGCTGTGGAGCTCGATAACGCGCCCTTTCGTCCGAAACGGGGGAGTTCGACTAGAAAGCCGCCGAGAAGACAGCCGGGGATGCCCATGGCTGCGATGATGAGGGAGTTTCGGTATGTGATGTATGTTGATCCGTCGCCGAACTCGATGCCTCGGGACTGTTGGATGTATGGGAGGAAGGCGTTGTATAGTGGGAAGCCGAGGCCGATGAAGGCCCAGACGAGGATGATTAAAGTGGTCGAGTACGCTCTTTTGGGCGTGTCGAATAGTGCTCGGATATGCTGGAATCGAAGCTTGTCCAGGCGCTGGCGAACGATGTTGCTCGCCGTGAAACCACGCGACTCGCCCTCGTCGAAATCATCAAGGTCGTTTTGCGTCAACGGCGATGTTTTACCGTTCCTGCGGGCCACTTCATGCACGACGTCCACTGCATGCGCATTCCTCCCCTTACCCATCAGATACTTGGGAGACTCGAAGATGGTGAAAAACACAAAGCGCACGACGAACATAATCATCGCCAGTCCGCCCATAGCAATCAAAAAGTACCGCCACCCCATATTCTTGGATCTCGTGCAACCCTCTGCCGAGCCGCACGTCATGTTACCCAGCAGCGGCCACGCAACCAAAGTAGCCAACAACTGCGCAAACGCCCAGTCAACCGATAAAACCGTCAAAAGCCACTGATGCGACCCGGGCAAAAATTCCAAGAAAATAGCCGAATCAACCGGCAAGTTGCCCCCAACACCAACAGACCACAGCGCTGCAAATGCACACGCAGCACCGAAATTCGGCGACCCGGCCGCGATCAGCCCAAATACTGCCGTGATGCCGATGGTCAGGTTGAACGCCCATTTGCGCCCGAACACGTCGCACCCGAAACCCCAGAATACGGCGCCGATGAGGAGCCCGATGTTCTGGGCTAGCGTGAGGAAGGGTGGCTTCGAGGCGTGGAACTCGTA
This sequence comes from Penicillium ochrochloron, assembly GCA_022985105.1. Lineage (NCBI taxonomy): Eukaryota > Fungi > Ascomycota > Eurotiomycetes > Eurotiales > Aspergillaceae > Penicillium > Penicillium ochrochloron. Next base: position 89,787 of record JAAVMA010000033.1, read on the forward strand.
TGCCACCGGTGGGAGGATAAGCGATGTCACGATCGGCCAGAGGTTATCGCTGGCCCAGCCGAATCCGATCACCACGAATAGCTGCCACTGGTACCGGCCCATGCCGATGTCTTGAATGGCGCGGTTCAGTTTGTCTGCTTTGGCTTTGTAGGCTGTATCGAGGCTTGAGTCTGGCGGGGTCGCGTCGCCATCTGCGGGTGTTGACCCGAGCGCGGTGGGCTCGTTCGCTGGCGATTTTATGGACGACATGGCGGGCTGTTTGTGAGTGCCAGATGTGAAAGAAAAGAGAGAAAACCAAACAAACGCCTGGTCCTTGTCAACCTGAGATCCCTTCTTCTCTCTTCGTGTTTATATTGATGGGAGGCTCCCAACGAGGGATCTCAGATCCTCCCGTTGTAACGTCGACCCTTACGCGAGCAGCGTGGACTCTGCATCAAGGGCGGGCTGTCGAATCAGGGTCCCTTGAGGGCAGGTCGTAAACTCTATCAACGCGCATTTCTTGCTTCGATTTGTATTGGGTTGCTTTCTGTGCTCGTGTTCGATTGGATCCTTCTATGGCGTGATCGACGGACGGGGTTCCGTCAGGGCGTTTTTCTTTTCCCCACACTAAGTAACTAAGGCGAGATAGGAAGCAGCCGCGGAGGGACTGAGCATTTACCTGATCAGGCACTGGACAACTTTAGTGGTTTGCTTTTCTTGCAGAAGTTTGTGTTTTCTTTTAAGCATCTGGGTCAGTTGCATATCTCTCTTGAAGATTATTGAGTTGGACAAATTCACCACTGCACAAGTAGATAGGCTATTCAAGACACTCTCAGAGAGAAATGTCACAAATTCATACAAAACTCGGGAGACTATGTAATATACATTGCCCCTGTGGCCAGTCTACCTATCCTAATTCCCACAAGAACAAGTCGAGGTCGTCTTCGCCGCACCAGCAAGAGCGCTAATCGGCGTAGCACCAGGGTAGAACGAGGTCGGGATTGTGGGAATCGGGATAGACGAGACAGTACCAAAGGCAGTCTTCAAATCCGCCGTCATCGTCGCCGCAGAGTACCCGGTCGGGGCGGTCTTCACAGTCACCGTGGTGCTGTACGAGCCACCGCTACCGGACTTCAGACAGGCCCCCGAGCCGTACGCGTTGTTACAGATTTCCTTCTGGTAGCTGCCGGACTCGGTCCACATGGAGAAGTCCTCGATCGTGACGTCGGTGCAGGGGGCGCCGGCGGCGCAGTTCACCTTGATCGGTCCGCGCTGGGCGCCGTTTGCTTCGGTGCCTTTCCAGTTTTTGATTGTGATGTTGTTGAGTTGCACGCCGTCGCCGTCGACGGTGGACATGCTGCTCCACTGTTGGTCGATGTCGAGGGAGTAGGCGTTGCCGTGGCCTAGGGGTGGTAATGTTAGTATTGATTGACTCAGCTGGGGTGGACATAAGAAGGGAGTATGGGACATACCGATGAAGTTCTCCAGGACAAGGTTGGACACGGAGCCGCTGCCGCCGTTGCTCTTGATCATGTACATTTGGTTCGAGGACCAGGTGTAGATATTACGGTAGACGACATCGGAGATATCGACGTTGGTCGAGAGGGAGCCCATGGCGCAGCCACCGCTCCAGTTGCAGTAGATGTTCTCGACGAGGATGTTCTTGGCGGGACTCTGTACAGGGATTAGATATCTGCGTCAAGCAATGCGGACGTGCGACAAGGTGCATATCATACCTTGACAGTAACACATTCGTCCTTGTTAGTGACCTCGACCTAGAGAAAGGGTTAGCCAGATCGAAAGTAAGAAGGGCCAGCTGATAGGGTTATACGTACGTCGTGAACCCAGATGTTAGTAGACCAAACATCAATACCATCCAGACCACCAGAGTTACCGCCACGAATCGCCATGTTGTACACTTCGCCGTTTTCGCAGGTATCCATAGAGAAGTGGAAGGACGGGGAATCAACCAGAGCAAGGTCATGGACCGAAAAGTCCGTCACCTCATACAGACGCAGGATCCGAGGCCCGCTCAAAGATCCTTTCTTATGGAACTCATAACCAGAGCCCTGCACGGCACCCTTGGAAGTCGAGCTGAACAGCTCAAAGTCCGAGGTGTGCTCGATGAAAATCATGTTGCCGCCGCCAGTACCAGTCCGGTAGATGGTTCCATCCAGCCGAATGGCAGTGCTTTTACCACCGGTCAGCGTGACCCAGGATCCGAGAGCATAGTCGCCAGACGGGATGTAGACCACACCGCTGCTCTTGCAGGCGCTCCACGCCGAGGTGATAGCGGGACCGATGTCGGTCTTTTTGTCGGCAACGCCGCCGTAATTGAGGATGTTGCAGACCTTGTTGCTTGCCTTGGTCGCGTAGGAGGTTGTCGGGCCCACAGAGCCGGACAGTTGGGCGGTTGCCAGCAATGGCGCCAGGCCGATTGCAAGGAGGGCAGCGTTGAAGATCATGGTGAAAGAGTGAATAGTATAATAAACAAAAGAAAGAAGCAATAAGGAATGCTGTGACGAGTAGGAATACAAGGGAGGAAGAACCAAGGAAAGAAGGCCCCTGGACTTCGAACAAGGTCGGAGGAGATGCCGGAGGTTATATCTCAAACCCACAGACAGCCCTGTTCTAAAACGGAGTAGGCTAGGCGCAAAAAAACGGAATAGATTCTTCCATATACCTCAGTCGGGTATATTGTGCACGCTAAACCCAAAAACTTCTAGAGCCCCGAGCCAAGGAGACACAAGGCGAACCGTAGGCCCTTTAGCTTGGTCGCTGTCGTTCCACGTGGTGACCCACCAGACCAGAATACTGAATAGCGTCGGCCGGAATACTCATAGAGTAGATTGATAGCTCTGATGTGAAGCGCACATTCGGACTCGAGACGAGTTGGCATTACCGACAAAATCGATTGTTGGGTCCTTCATATGGAGATGGGATTGAGATTGGAGGGTTAAAGAGGACCCGGGTTGGACCCAAGATACCGGTCTGACATTGATTGATGTTTTGATCGGCGAGTTGGTGGCCTGTTGCTTACGCGCCATCGACTCATTTTGGGGGTCTTGATCCATTCATGTCGCTCTGTCTGTGACGGACCCCTGGCACCGTCGTGTTTGGGGATGATTTAGCCTCCTTTTAGCCTGTCTCAGGCGTAATTGCGGGTCCAGAGGTTCGGCAGTCGTTGGCCGAACTGCTCGGGTAAACGCCGGCTTAGGGGGCAGCCGTTTTGCAGAAGCAAATTGGCAGAGTTGATTAATTGGAAGCGGGTGCATGCTGTTTTCTGTGGTCGAAGCTGCTCCAATTGGTGATGTTGGTGCAGTTGCAGGTGGACGCTCAATTCGGCGGGTGAAGTTCGATTGTCTGGACGCCCAGGGCTTTTGTCAGGTCACCCGAATAATTCGCCAAATGTTGATTCTGCAGCATAACCCCATGAGCCATCGGGATCCGTTATTCCGGGGTAGCATCCCCTTTTACGTTATACTTTAACCAGAGAACTCTATGCCTCAGATCTGCAGTCACTCTCGAACCATTCTGGACCTACCCCTCAACTACGTGTACGTGGTAATTACTGTGTTACGCAGCCGCCAGCAGTCTCTACACTACTTGCGGCAAATGGACAAGAAGATTCTCAAAAAAGATTCTGAATTTTGTGCCTCGAGCCGAAGAAAAACCTAGCTAAAGATTTCACCAGCAAAGGGCGGGGTTATACAGCAACTAAGGGCGAACATTTTCATTCCGGAAAATATCTTGCAACCACCATCACAGCAGAATGCAAACGTCATACCCCGCCCCAACTCGAAGTGTTCCTCCACAAACCTCCAGCCTCGACCGACTGCTTAGATCATGAGACGCTCGACCTGGGTCTTGATGGCGCGGATCTGGTTGGCGAGCTCACTGGCATCGTTGGTGGTGATGGACACAGCGATGACGGGGCGGCTGACACCGCAGGCACGGCCAAGAGCCATCTTGGAGGGAACATAGACGTAGGGGACGTTCTTGTCCTCGCACAGAAGGGGGAGGTGGAGAATGATGGGGAGAGGGGTGGTGCTAAGGCACATGTTAGCATGGACATGTTTGTCAGGATCAGGCTCGGTGAGAGACTTACTCGGCAGCAAGAACGACGAGCTCGGAGGTACCACGGTTCAGGGTCTTGGTGGTCCTGGAAGAAAAAAAAGATTAGCAACCATTTTTTCATGGAGAGCGAGTGACAAGGCAATAAAACATGACTCTGGGAGCATATTATACAAGGGATGGACATACTCGTTAGCACCCTTCTTGACCTGACGGTAGTTGGTAGCCTGCTGGACGAGGTCCAGGAGCTGCTGGCTCAGGGCCTCATCGGCGATGGGCCAGGCGACACCAGTTTCCTCAGCCATTGTGATGGTGTAGATAGTTGTAGGTGGATGGAGATGAAACGGAGTTCAGAAACCAAATCTTTTGAGAAATGGCTCACGCAAAGGATCACTGCCGTGTAAACACAGGGGATGATGGGTGGAAAGTGGATGGGAGTGAAGGTCGTGAATCGTGAAGTTGAAAATCTCGGAATGCAAAAGATTTTGCCTACCGCCTTGGGATTCTGCCGGACATGGCCCACCAAGTGGAAGGAAGTCACGTGGGATGCTTGACCGCCCTTTAAGATTGGCCGGTTTAGGAAATCAATCCCCGTGGAGTTCAACAGATTCTTAATACTGCGATGTCAATGGATACCTAATGATAACATGGGCTTTCTGACAAGGTACACTTTACAGGAATAATGAACATGGATGGAAGACAAGAGGTTAGCTCCCCCCTGTCACAGGATGCCACAAGGTCACATGAGACGACCTCGTTAGTATTGAAAATTGAGCTTTATAGGCAATAATAATATCTGAACAGAGATATGTAGAGTCTCTTCACTTGCCGAATGATTCGCCGAATAACGTTTGAAGGCCACCACCGTATACAGTATCTGGCTACGGCAAGACATACATAGCGCCCATAGCTCAATTACCCTTTGGGACTAACCAGGATTCAGCGTCGGGTCGTGCTAAAAGTACACCCTAAATTGGTAATCGTACAGGATGCCAAATAATGGTCGGACTTTGCGGTGCCACTGTACAAAGCTGTGTCTTCGGTTTACTTACGTATTGTACCTTTCCCTTTACGGACCCCGTTCGCTCGGCCTGCACGAGGAGGCCATCATTGGCCAGTACTGTGTCTAGCGATGGAGGCAAGCCTCGATGTCATCATGTCAAAGCGAGCTAAATCAGTATAGACAAGTATGCATATGGGCGAACGAGAACTACCGGAACCATCATCAGAAAGATTACCCGATTGAAGAAGTACGTGCGTAAGGTGGCCAATATAGGAAAAGGGGCAGGTTGAGCTGTCCCATGGCGCTGTAACTGGGTATTCGAGTGACAATACTGATGTCGAGGTGTTATGTACCCGCATTTTACATACAAACACTGATTGACCAATCACATGTCACTGTAATGAACAAATCCACTTTTCAACAACACATTATGACCATTACAAGAGCACAACTTATCAAGAGTATTGCCTAAAATCGACGTTTGTACTGTTTTCCCCTCGCAGCTTTCGGGGCATAAAAACCAGCTTCTTTCATCTGCAAAAAGAGTATTTCTGGTCTTTAGCTATCATCTCACCATGAGTGCGGAAACATCCGCTACTGAGGCGCTTCTCGGTAACCCTTACTATCTAAACTATCATGGACAAACCGTTGACACCTGCCTCTCCTGCGGACATGTTATTGGTGCAGAATCTCAAGCACCTGGTGCCAACGAAGACTGGCTCAAATATTATCGAGCGCGTGAGTGTACCCATTCAAATTAAATATAATCAATAGGACTCACGTATGTGTCATATAGTATATCGCACCTCAGATGGTGCTAGATTGAGTGATGTTTTTTTTGCCAATCTTGATTGGAGAGAAATGCAACGTGACTGTGGCCATCTCGGATCTTCTGAAAGGGCAACACTTCGAGAAAGATTTGGCCTTTGGTACCAAATGTCCTGTATGAAACCTAGCAAGGCTCACATATTTCATGAGAGCTGCTGGATCATTCTGAGTCGACAATTGGAAGATGATCTTGATCTGGATAAGTTTTTTGAAGTCTGTAAGGATGTTGCTCCTTCAGGCAGAAATACCTCGTGTGAGCAGGTCGCCTTTCTAAAAAGTATGTTATAATCTCAAACTAACACGATGAAAGACGAATCATTAAGTGTGCAGAGAGACGCCATGCACATTTATCCTTTGAAAAGACCTATAATTCAAGGCCTTCTAGCTAAGAATCGTCTTAGTCTCCCACAGATACAGACAGGAGCGGTCCAAGGTTATCTCTTCTCTGAGACCGACTGCTTTCGATTGCTTCCTTTGGAGATTAGAACCCTAGTTGCGAGCAACCTGTCCACTTCGGAGTTTTTCAGTTTAAGACAAGTATCCCGATCAATGGCGGAAGTCTTTGGAGATCAACTCTTCTGGAGGACAAGATTTTTACCCTGGGGAGAGCGCGGCTTCCTAAATAATCTTTTAACGGGGACCCAAGGCGATAAAAGGCCAAAGTATCAAGCCTCTAAGCAGAGAGATTGGAGGCTGATATACAGATGTTCCGGGAATTTGAATGTGTGCGACGGCCATATCTTCGAGTTCCGCCGACGATGGCATAATAATCGATGGCTAGGGGAGCGATACATAATGACCAAGGCAAGTGATGAAGAGACGAGATCTCATAGCAGCTTGATTAGTGAGATGTCTTGGCAAGGTCTCTCTTTGAAAGTCAGGTGTGACAGACTCCGTGGTCAAGGACATCATCGGAATAAATGCTCGATGTGCATGATGGAACACGCTCCTTCTGTACAGGCTTTTCCGTTGAACAAATCAGTCCTCAGCCTAGCGGTGTATGTTCTGCGTGAAGCATATCACACTTATATCACTGGGCTTGGTTTGCTGGAAAGGGATTTTGGCGAGCCACGCTTGATTTTGGGGTACCGTATACCGGATCAATACATTTTAATAAGCATCGATGGGAAGCAGCTCGTGGGGTTTAACATCATTGCCGGGGATCACGCAATCTACGCAATTCAGGCAGTCTTCAAAGCAGACTCTAGCAGATGGGTAGGCAACCAAGATGGTTCCAAGAGATGCCAGTGGATTACTGGCCGAAATAGCCATTACAACACGCACCGCGATGTGCCGAAATTAGTGCGCCTCACCACGGAGAAGGGTGTCCAGGCAATTTCGGGAAAGTTCGATGTGAGTCAACCTTCTTGACAAAATGAAATAAAGATAGCTAATCTCTATAGTATTGCAAACTGATCGGGTTCTCTGTAGCATAGAGTAATGGAAATTGCTACGAGCAGGTTTTCACTGCCTTACAGGCCAACGCCCTGACATTTTGCTCATGTTGGATATGCCCATGGAATATCATCATGTGACCTCTACTCTCGCTATATCTACCTTGGCTCACTCATCCTTACCAATACATACTTCTTGCTCATTGAATCCTTCTCCTTCTCCCTGCGCACAGCTTACACCATAAAGGGTTTAGACAAGTTGAACTAAAATTTCGGTTCGTATTGCACCGTTTGTATTTCTCTTGAAACACTGCGATATGCATATATCCATCCCCAGTGAGCCAAGCTTATATGCAACAATTCATCTAATCAGGAGTTTGTACAGTGAACAGTATATGTGTACATACGGTACATAAGAGGAAGGGCAAAGAGGAAATATTCATAATGGCAAAGCATGAAGAGCTCTAGTAGATGTAGGGAGTAGAGATTACACGATGGGTATGCTCCGTGTAGGCATATCCTGGCAGCAGAAATACATTATTCGTCGACAAAACAGTGGCTAATTGAGAACAAAAATATAGCTTGATGATGGGTCATCGAGCATCAACCTTCATTCAAACATTCAAGGCAAAGCCGCACATTGTAGCTGTATATTCAACAAGCCAGAGTGAGCGTCTTATCGCTTTCTCTGCCTCCCGTCCCGCTGTGGCAGCATTAATAAAGACAACTGAAGTTTCACAAGATTGTTGACATTTCTCGTGGAATGCTTATACATAAAACCTAAACTGACCGAGACAGACAAACTAGGTAGCATTCAAAATACCGTGGCAATTTGTGATCATCGTCGGTTCACATAGTTCCCGGCCGACCCGATCACCCGGTCGTCCCGATCACCCCAAACACGATACTAGGAAAGGCAACATTTCACAACTTCATATCTCAACGCTTAAGGCTAATTCTATGGTCCTGGGGTAGCTGAGTATTAGATATATCATTCTTGGTGTGCGTATTAGCTCAAGAAATATTTTGCGCCATAACTGGCACATAGATTTATACATTTACATTGCTCGACTGGAGAGTATATTTGGTATTGCAAGTTAATAACCATTTCTTGAGTATGCCAGTTAGACTAAAGTACTTCCCTAGTACAAGAAAATTCTAGCATACTAAGTATCAGGTTAAGATGTATTCTCGGTGTTGATATATTGGCACCTGAAAATTCGCATGTAGTATGGTGTTTTGGGGTGATCAGGACGACCGGGTGATCGGGTCGGCCGGGGCTGTTTGCAAAGAATTTACCCGAATTCTGTCCTGTCCTGTCTAGCCTCCAAGCTCAACGCATACTGTGATTGCGGGGGCTAGCGGACCCTAAGGCTGAAAGTGGCAACAAGATTCGTAGATTATTATTCAAGGGGACGGGACAGGCTAAGGTACAGTAGTGCTTACGACACTGCAAGATGCATGTATCCATGATTTGTAAAGCCAGCTTACCAGCTTTGAAGCTAATTTCCTACTGAGCAATGAGGGGTATAAATACTGCTGCAGTCTCGACTTCAACCCATATTCTAAATGTTCAAGGAGAAGAAAAAAGTACAAGTTCAATATGCGCGTGTGTTGGGCGAAACTGCTTGCTCTGAGCTGCCTCTCCGAGGCCAGCCAGGGAAATCCCGTTCCATCGGAGGCTGGATATCAGTTGCAGCCATTTCACATAGATCTGTCATCAAAGGTGCCTCGGATGCTCGACCAGATCAAGAGAACGGAACTACCAGCACACCATGTATACATCAACACGGGAACTTCAGCGGGTATCAGTTTGAGTCTTCTAGAAGACTTCCGGACCCAATGGCTAACCAGCTTTGACTGGAATCGTGAGCAACAGGACTTGAATAAGTGCGTCTTACATCCAGCCCATGGTGCTTATCCCAGGGAAGAGCATTGCACTAAGACTTTGAACAGTTTCAACCACTACATGGCTGTAATTGAAGGGCTGAAAATCCACTTCATCCATGAAAAGTCCAAGGCTCACGATGCCATCCCCTTGCTTCTCGTCCATGGCTGGCCCGGTTCTTTCCTAGAATTCGCTCCCATCATCAACGAACTAACCAGGGAGGCAACCACAGCGACCGGAAAGAAGGTCTCATTTGATGTGGTTGTGGCCTCTCTGCCCGGCTTTGCGTTCTCTTCTGTGCCACCAGTGAATTGGACCGTGGCAGATACAGCCCGTGTTTTCAACACGCTGATGACGAAGGTCCTTCACTATGACACATATGCCACATTTGGAACCGACTGGGGTGCAGGTATTGCGTACAGCATGTACGATCAGTTCAACAGCACTGTTCGCGCGGTTTCTTTGGACTTCCTACCCTTCCACCCTTATACTTCGGATCAGCTCGCTGCTGAGAACATCACCCTATCGCCCTTGGAGGAATTTGAGCAGGCCGCTGCAATGGAGTGGAACAATTCAGGCGAGGGTTATTTCATCGAACAGACTACCAAGGTATGTACAATGGGCCTCTGAAACGGTCACTACCTTTGTTTTTTTTTACAATGCACCTGTCACGGCAATATGCCTAACAATGGCCAGGCCAACACAATCGGCCTCGCACTCTACGACAACCCCGTCGGTCAGCTTGCCTGGATAGGAGAGAAATTTGTCAACTGTGAGCCATTTATCTACCCATTGAACCCTCCCGGTTGATATAAAATTCAATGCAGTTGAATTGACTGACAATGATTTGTAGGGTCCGACCCCAACGCAGGAAAATCGCCTTCAGTGCTCACCCACAATGAGATTCTTCGCAGTGTCTCTCTCTACTACCTCTCCGGGAGCTTCGCCTCATCTGTTATAATTTACCAACAGAACCCGAATGGATTCGCAACTGTGTACACCAAAGCAAACAACGACGCCCCTTTACTCTTCAGTGCGTTCCAATACAATGTTGGGTTTTGGCCTCCCGCGGTGGTCGCAAAGACTGGAAATTTGGTCCTGTATAGTAGTGGGTGAACTTTTGCCTACGTGTCTTTGAGAACGAACTGGCTGACTGAGATATGTGCGACAGACCACGAAGCTGGTGGCCATTTTCCCGGTCTTGATAACCCTCCTGCCTTGCTGGGGGATTTACGCGAGATTGCGACTTATTGGTCTGGATAGGTTGGATAACGTCGCGTGAATACTCATGATCAATGGTGAAATTGGGAATAAAGTAGTCACCTAGAAGGCTTTTGCTGCTGGGGGTCTTTACTCGCATCGCGACATTTATTTGACAATATACGTGTCCGCAACATCATATCATAGACATATCTCATATTGGGATTAGTCCATGGACTATATTTTTTGAAAATAGCTATGAATTAGACTGAAAGAAATCAATGGATCTATTGATTGAGTAGTTAGACTAATTGATTGCTAAGGCTAGCTGGCTTAGCGGTACATTGATCAGACCACCGCGCGAACAGTGCTGTTGAACTGATCGTACATGCTGCAGGCAATACCTGCACCCCAGTCGGTTCAAAATGTGGCATATGTGTCATAGTACATGTGTAAAGGGCCTAGAGGATAAACCAGCTAGAATCTAATCCAACAAATAAATTCTATCCGAACAAAAAAGTTGCGAAAACATACAACAGCCAGGATTCGCATGTGGTCACCCACCATACTACTAACTGGCCGGCGTGTGGCTTAAGTACGGCTGAGCGGACGGGAAGCCCTGTTCTCCACACCCTATGGTCGTATGTGTTTGGTCAAAGCCATTCACAAAATATAATTTAAAATGCCTGATCCCAAGGCACTACTTCCGTGTCACGCGACTGGGAGTGAGTAGGGTGAGTGCGCAATAGACTGGGTAAGAGGCCGGGGGAGAGCGCGTGCGAATCAACAAGCGCCGCTTGATCATCGTTGTGATCGCTGTTTCCTGCTTTATTCATCTCACACGGAGCGAATCATAGTTGATTTGATCATAACTTGAACTTGAAGCACTCGGTGTTTTGCCATCCACGCACAGCCACTAGCAGATGCGAGTTGAATCGCTCGTCGAGCAGCTTCCATCGGGGCTCCAAGACCGAGATTTAATCGACTGGACCTCCCTGTATCGGCTTTTCCATAGTGTGTGTGTTCACGAGCTCCACTATATGTTACGCTCAGCTAGGAAAGGAAGAAGGTCAATCGAGGTTTTAGTATTTGACGAAACAATTCAGCACGAAAGATAAAGTAGGAGAGAGTGCAAGGGTTCGAGAGAAAATCTAGATAAAGTTTTTGGTAAGCGAATGAGCCAACCGAACCCCAAAACACGTACAGTGCCGCTGGTCTTGCTCCTGCTGAAGTTTTGGGTGCTTTGACTGCTGGTGCTTGTGGAGCATTCTGTTAACATTAGATAAGTTATTGGAAGGTGAAAAACTAGGCTTAAATGTGTAGAGATGCATTTATATAGGGGATTTTCTATATTCATGCTGAAATTATACTAGAATGCCTTTGAATACTGTGGCTATTTTCGGGCGACATGTCAAAAGAGAATCTATCGCGACATATCGACAAGTACAGAGTATCCATATAGCCATAATTATCATCATACTATATCAGGCACGGCTGCCATAATTGAGAATGCCGCAAAAGGATTTACATAAAGAGAGAATTATGCACCACATCAACATCACACTAACTTACAAGGCTCTTCGGGTCTCAAAGGGGACCTTCCTCAAGTGGAAATTCGTGCGCTTGATGCTGCCTGATAAATGATCAATTCGAACAATGACGAAAGATCCTGTGGTGGTGGACCGTGCTCGTGGTTTCCTGGGTTTGGAATAGCCTCAAGGCAATGGAGGCAAACAAACTACAAGACGCGTTCTACCCGACGCGAATTTTATCCTCATCTCCTCTTCCTTCATCCGAATTTCCCTTTCCAGGCCCTTTCGGCTGGCCGTTCTCAGCTTCATCCAGGATACGAAAACGAATCATCAGAGCGGCATATCGCCTGAGCAACCAAAATGGAGACTCCCGAACTGAGAGACCCGTGTGTAAGTCAAACGCCTGCAACCCCACGTCCTGGCAAGCGGGGCTGCGGGGCTACGTTTGAACGCTTACTGAATACTGACTATATATCTCCTACCCCAGCTCGACCATGTTCAGGCAATAAGCGAACAAGCGAATTTCATTGACTACCACTGCACTGCCATCGATGTTGCCAGCACCTGGACCAGCATCCTCGCATATTTGTTCCCTCCCGAGGAAGGCTATCAGCTCCGACTGAACCATAACGAGGCATGGGTGGAGGTGTATGTGATTCTGGTTGCAAAACGTCCCAACGAGAGAGACATCTCGTTCAGCCCACTTTTCGTTGTCCGCTGCTACGGTACCCGTCGCGATGGCCCTCAAATGCCACTATGGCCGCAGGTTTTGGCTGAAATTCCCCCCAGCGTCACAAGGGTCTGTCAAAGCGTGAATGCAGCAGGTCGGCCTGCTTTCGGGGCTGTTTCTTGCTCAGACATTGTACGACGCTGTGTTTTCGACTCTCGAGACTTTCACATGAAGGATGCTGTTGACTGGCCTGACGGCTGCTTTCTGAGCCTGTGGAAGAATGGGTTCTCGAATTATTTGAATCACGTCAAGGCCGAGTTTGCGAGAAAATGGGAGGTGCCTTACATTCGATACTCCGAGGATGATATCCCGTCGCCTTCAATTGAAGACGAAATTGATGATGTCGGTGATACTCTCATGAAAGTCGAGGAAAAGAATGGTGAGAACCTGGGTAGTATCCATGGCGCCAACCACGGGGCTGGAAGTGACGATACAAGCTCCATGGAGACTTCAAGCGCAGGGAGCAGTGACATCGACACCGACAGCGACATTTCTGAGATTGTCATGATGCACGGTATCGGAGGAGTGAACGAATTGCAGGGCGTCAACACTGAGCACGGGGACAACGGCCATATTGATAGCACTCAGGAAGAGTCTCAGAACATGCGTGCTGATTGCAACAGTGGAAGCTCGACCAACAACCAGCAGGTACTTCACGCTAATGGTTTTCGAATGTCAATTGAGTTTCTGGTGAACAGGACTGTCTAAGGTGACAATAGTGATTATGTTGCCTTTCGGGTCATGGGGATGTGACGGTTGTTGGTTGGGGCAATATGTCTGTGACTCGGGATGAGAGCAGGAATTCCTGCAGATGAAAAATGAGCTGCAGATGGAGATAAATGTTGAAGTGTTAATGATCGTGGAACGCCTGAAAATAAGCTTAAAAGATTACGTCCCATGTCCGGAGTAACCCTCATAATCAATCTGATAAGCACGCCTAGAAATTTATGGCGCAGAACCTCGAAATCAAATTCATCTATCATGAGATAGAGCAAACGGCCGTGAAAAGGGGTAGAGTAATTCTGAGAATCAGGCCATGTCTCGGCCTCTAGAGATCTCCAGATCGGCACAAGTACAGGTAACTGGCAATGACATCATCGCCCTCGGATAGTCGGACGGCCTCCAGGTTTTCCTGCAAGAAGGTGCCAACGCGTGGAGATTATTAACAAGGCAGGCATGAGTGTTTACGATACGACTTGTCTCCTGTCTTGAATTCGTCCACACCCGTCACGATGATGCAATCGGAAAGAAATATCCAAACATTTTAAATAGATCGCCTGCCAAGACGATTGTCGCAGCCAAGCTTTTTTCGTTGCATCAACCAACCTCACCTCTTGCTTATTTTTGACAAGAGTTCACAGTTATCGAATCTTCTTATTTCATAATTGCATCCTGATCTTATCATCCACAATGCCGTCGAAGAAGGATGCTCACCACCTACACACGTGTGTATATTCCGAGACCAGACTTGACCACTGTTTTATCTAACTCGAGAATCTACCAGGGTTGGCCGTTGGATGCCAGCAGACCATGCAGCCCATCGCGAATGGCTCGGCGGTGTGATTAAACAAGTTGACCATGATGACAAGGCTCTGCATCCAGTTCTTCAAGAATTCAAGCAATTGATCGAAAGCAACACCAGGGTCTACATGCTCTTGACGGGCATGTTTAGAGAGGTCCCCCACAAGAGGCCGTACAGCAAAGATCCCACGGGTACCGCGCAGATTCGCGATTATGATCACTTCCTGCGAGTTCTCAATCATCTTCTCACGTCAGCCCCATCATGGACCGACAAAGCCCACCGAGTCGGGCTGGTCGGTCTACCCGTCAACGCTGTTCTCGACTGGGCAATGGGTACTCCCAGTGGTTATGCAGCTTTCCTGGATCCCGAGATTAATGCCATGCTGAAGAAAGTACTGAATGTATGGGGAGAATTCTTGAAATCTCCCGCTTCAGCTGAGGTTTTGAACACCACCTCCCACGGCTGGTTCGGCGACACAGGTCATCGCGACCTGACACTCGCAGCAAGAGTCGGTCCAACTGCGGCTGAAAACTTGAAATTTCAGGACATGTTCCAGTGCGACCCGTCTGCACCGCATTTTGGCTTCAAATCCTGGGATGATTTCTTCACCAGACAGTTCTCCGAGGGGATGCGCCCGGTCGCTGAGCCTGATAATGGTCGTGTGATTGCCAACGCATGTGAATCCAAGCCCTACCGACTCGCCCACAACGTTCGTGCTCGCGATCATTTTTGGATCAAGAGTCAGCCGTATTCTGTGCTTGATATGCTTGACCTTGACGACTTTGCCTCGCAATTCGTTGGCGGTACGATCTACCAGGCGTTCCTGAGCGCGCTGAGCTATCACCGCTGGCATGCGCCCGTCAGCGGAAAAGTAGTGAAGGCCTACGTGGTGGATGGCACTTACTATTCCGAGCCATTATTTGAGGGTGTTGGTAACCCGCAAGCTCATACAGCGGATATTGATTTGGAAGGTCAGACCATCTCGCAGTCGTACATCACAGCAACCGCCACGCGTGCCCTCATCTTTATTGAGGCAGACGAGCCATCAATCGGGTTGATGGCGTTTATCGGTGTAGGAATGGCAGAAGTGTCTACCTGTGACATCACAGTCAAAGAAGGTGATCATCTCAAGAAGGGTGATGAAATCGGCATGTTCCACTTTGGCGGATCTACTCACTGCTTGCTTTTCCGGAAAGGAGTCAATGTGTCTGGATTCCCTGAGCCTGGTGAAGAGGAGAATGTGCCTGTTCGAAGCTACTTGGCCACGGTGTCTTAATATCAAGCAGGATCTTGGATTTTGATGGTACATATAAGCTAGCTGCTTCTATATCATACATATGCTGGTCAAGATGATGTTCAATGATTGCTTTGCGTGAAAATTCTGTTACAAAGTTCTAGAACCTGGTTTGAGATCGAATCTCATGTTGATAACCTTATATGTCAAAAACAAAGCAATACCCATTCAAAAAATTCTGCATAAGCCTCAATGATATGATGATGCCTTAAGATGCCACACATCTTGCTCCCGTCCGAGTCCGTGAACAGCCCTTTGGGCACGGGTAAGCCGGATCGTATTGCCACAGAAAGTAAGGGTCAGTTTCGTTGGCCAGAACATTCCTGATGAGGTTTGACTGAGTCGGCAAGTCATAAGACGCTTCAAAGACCTCCGTTGACGAGATTTGAATTTGACTCCACCCTTTTTCAGCCAGTGTCGCGATGGACGTTCTATAAATGTATTCTCTGAAACCCGTCCAGCGGATTGCGGAGGCACACTGATTCAGGTTAGATTGGTCCAAAGAAAATACGCTTATACTCTCATTTCTGCAGGTGATAGAGACGTACCATTGGGCAACTCTCAGCATTTCTGTATAAACTTAGGTCAGAGAATGCATTTAGTGCCTCGATCGCTGTCAATCGAAACTCACCCTGAAGGTCGGTGAGAATGGTAGTGCAATTAGTGATCGCTGCAATGTTGCCTGGATACACCTTTAGTGTCACAACCTGTAAATCAAAATTTCGGAGTACGTTAGCTCTTACCATGTAAGGTCGGGTTTCCTGTCTTGCGACTCTCACTAATACCCATACAAATTAGTTTGCCATTGGCAGAGTCGGTATGGTTGACAATAACGGTCCCGAATGCTGCAAATGGACATGGCGACTCGCTGATATCACTCAATGCCTGATTTGCTAAACGCATCCAGTGAGCCCCGGTCTCGAAGGAAACGCCATTGATCATTGATGTGCGTCACTGCGTGAATGCCCACAATAGATGCAGGAAGTGTAGCAAGATAACGTTTTGGGATTTTCATATTGATATTTTAGTTCCGAGGGTACGAAGGAGTGGGGGTCATCTGCGCTTCTTTTAACGATAAAAGAAATCGTCATACCTCATTTGAGTCTGAAGGAACGACGGAGTGATGAAAAATCGGATTTCGCTGCGGCCGCGACCGGCCGAGCTAATGCAGGAATACGTTCTTGGGTGATAAGGATAGGAGAGATTCACTACATGATAAGCACAGACTAAATACCATGCACAGATGTGACATCCCTAGGTAGAAAACAATCGATTCCCAGGTCTCCCCGCTTGAGGATGCGGGGTATAGGCGAGTCTATGGCTCGCCTCGCCCACGATTATTCTAAAATTGCCACCGACGTTGGCGTCGGCATAAAATCAGCATCCGCGAGAGTCCCTGGAAGCTATGGTCAGGTGAAATGGCTGTTTTTTTTATATTGAGTTCGAAGTGGAATGTTTTAGGTCCGAAAGTACTTATCGTCCCAGTCTGCCCGCCGACACTATATAGTCTTCCCAAACCTTTTGGATATCATTTTTGTAAATGAAGTCCTTATCTCCGTAAAGAAAATACTTAATCTTGGCGTCCAGGAATTCGTCGAAGGTTTCACTTTCTTGTCGAGCTTTTCGTAATCTCTCTTCCGAATCGTCCAGATGCTCATACATTCTTGCGTAATATGGAGATCGAATGGTGTTGAAAATTTCGAGAGCATCTCCAACCGGAAGAGAAAGCGATTGAGTATATTCCAGGGCCCGTGCAAGAATCCATCCATCTTCCATGGCAAATGTTGCACCTGATCCAAAAGCACCTAAAGAAAGTTGAGATACTCCGTCTATCAAAGGGTTTAGTGCCGAGGCTGAGATCTTACCAGAGAGAGGATGGCTGGCATCTCCAATGAGTGCGATTTTGTTGTCCCAGCCAATGATACTGTCTAGTCGTGGACCAGCAAACATGGCGAATTCTCTCCACAAACCTTCTGGCACAACGCTTACAGCGGCTTTGATTCGCTGATCATAATTCTTGTCGAAAAGTCAGCGTGAAAATTGAAGCCCCGTATGAAAAAAAGGAATGGGCCTTGTACCTCAACGCGAGACGCTACACGGTCATTGGTAGCAGGGATTCCCCAGACAACAGTCTTGCCAGAGATTTCGGGCTCGCGATATCCACGCACGGTAATTTCAAAGTGCGGGTTTTCCTCGTCGTCATCGTCGACATCTGACAAATAGACATGACCAGACTCACCCCACCACCAGCTTGTAAAAGACGTGATGTCCGGGATATGAGCCAAGCTTGCTCTGGGAACAATCACTCGCCACGCAATTGTTCCTGTGAAGGCCAGTTGATGGTCTGGTAATAGCGCCCGCCGAACAATCTGCGGTACGGATCATGGTAAGCCCTGGCTTTTTGATTTTGAAACGGGATTATCATGGGGCTCGACAAACAGATTGTATTCCATCCGCTCCGATAACTAGATCTGCAACTGCTTCTGTCTGGTCATGAAACACTAACCGCACTCCACCACTCGGCAGATTCTCTAGATAAGTTAGTTTCTTATCATATTGGATGATTCCTTCCGGGACTCGAGAAAGAAGTGCCGATTGGAGGCGTGTGCGACGGGCGCGAATCGCGCCGCGAGAGTCTGCCTTGGAATTTTCAGGCGATTTGACAACGCTGAGAATTTCGCCTGTGTGGGCATTCCTAATTTTAAAATTGATTAGAATGCACTGGCATCAATGGTCACAATTTAAGAGTTCCAGTGTACCGTTGATGTGTGTTTGACTTGGAACCTCCCTTGACGCCCTCGCTGGCTCCAAGTAGGTCCAGTACTTTCCACGCATTCGTACTGAGACTTATCCCCGCACCGGCTTCTCGAGGCTCCGGATTCTTCTCATAAAGAGTTACGTGAACGAATGGAAGTTGAGATAAGGCGATGGCCGTGCCCAGTCCTCCTGGTCCGCCACCAATAATGGCAACATCAATGAGCGTCCGTCCAACCATAGCTATTGAGGAGTATTATTGACTGTGTATCTCTGAGATTGAATTAATTGAGGATACATATATATATGTCAGTAATCGCGGTACGTTCCTCGTGCTTATCAATTTAATGATCCCATAGCACGCCATTCTCATGTCGGAATATGCCATGCATTGCTAATGGCTTTTTGTTAAGATAGATGTATGGTAAAAACTCGCATTTTCTAAACACACTAGAGATAGCACCTGGAGAGAAGTAAGGTCTGTAAAAACCATGGTTGGCAATCTTTCCGACCGAGGAGAGCCCGAGTTTTAGGTAAAAACTGTAAGGTAATGCCCGCACAGCGAGAAAGAAACAGTCCTATGGGCTTGTCGCCGATATTGAAAGCTCCATACCCTCGGTGCAACTCCGACTCGCTGGGTGGCGTGGTGTTCTCTGCCTTTCGGGCATGATTTTATCCCTTGCGAACTCCCGATTTCGGGTATCACGGAACAGGAACGAGACTATTCAGGCCAGCAGAAGTCCAGACTGGAGAAATTCCTTGTATTTAAATTCAAAGATAATATTATGAGAGGCTTAGCTCTTATTCACCTAAGTCTTCTAGATTTCAGCCTTCTGCTGCTCGAGGTAAGGCAGAGATGTAAAGCTGACCAGAAATTGAATCAGTCCTTCAGTAAAATGTAGAACAATATCCATGGATATTAGCAGACAAAGAGTCAATTGAAAAACATGGGAAGTTTTTCACCATAATCCCAAATTTTTTTTAGCCCTATTGTTATTAAGAATCGGCCCCAAATCATACTGGTACGGCCTCTGATCCAACTTGGTGTTAGCAGAAAGTGTTTCATGAGTGGATCCTCGCCCCCAAATTAGACACCACATAAGCGCCAGCCGTTTCGCTGTCATGATTCTTCACTTTTGACTCCTTGACCAGTTTGCCAGTCCTTCTCGGTTGACTAGCCCAGAGTGACCAGCAAAGCACCCATCGTACGAATACCCAGGGCGGTTTTTTTGGCCCCTAGTATCTCCGTCTTGGAACGACGGCGGCATTATCCTTTCGCCATCGCTCATTTCTCGCGACCGGTCCCAGGCAGGGCTCAACATCCCCTGGCTGCTATAGCCTCTTTTATTTACGAATTTCGGACTTTCGTGAAAACCAAATGAGCAAGCCTGACAAAATGGCATCTCGAGCGCAGCTTCAGCAGGATTTGGTGATGAAGGCACGTCAACAACAAATCCAAATGATGGCAAGGCAGCAGCAATTAGCCGCTGGAAGTCAGCAAAATAAAACGCACCAACCAAACCAAATCACCCAACCTCGTTCTATGGTAATGGGTTCCCATTTTGATGATCTACCTACACTGGAGCCAGAAGATTTCGATCATAAATGCCCCGAGCCGTCGCCTCTTTCATCCTTTGACTTCGCATGCCGTGATGGCCCAGTATCTACGATTGAAGAGACTGTCACCTCTAAGCCTCGGACGCCGGCATTTCTTCATCGGGGTCTCCTGATCGCCCTCCGAGCTGGAAATGTCGAGACCGCTCAATATCTACTTTCGAAAGGCGCTCCAATTGCTAGACAAACACCAGATTTTATTCTCAAAGCGCCACTTAATAAACAAATTCCCTTTTTCGAGCTCTTCACTGCTCATGGCTGGACTCCCAATACCCCGGGCCTGTATGGTGCTGTACTACTTCCAAGATTAGTCAATGACTTACCTTTACTATCTTGGTTTCTGGCAAACGGCGCGAATCCCAATCTTGGACCACAAAAAGACTTTCATGACAGGCATGGAAATCCAGATACAAAGTCATGCAATGCTCTCGAAAAAGCTGCGGCGCGCGGCAGTGTCGAAGCAGTCCGAATGCTGCTGGGGGCCGGCGCTCGTATCCAGAATGGAGCGCCCTTACACTATGCTGCTGGTGTTTGTCCCGAAGGAGCAAATCCACATGCCGGCCGCGTCAAGCCAAGCAAGAAATTTGATGTTAGTAGAGTACCTGTGATGGATTTATTGGTGAAGAATGGGGCGGATGTAAACTACAAGGTTGAGTCACGGCATATGGAGCCTCAATATGCGATTGTCCATGCAGTAATGGCTGGAGCGATGGAGCGTGTCAAGTGGCTCCTAGAACAAGGAGCAGATCCGTTTGCAAAGGGGAGCTTTGGAAGTGCGGCGTCTTACGCTTCTTTTTGGGGCGAAGAAATGGAGAAAATCATCGACGAAGGGCTGGCGGCCAGAAACAAAGCAGGTCTCCAGCCTTCCCAGAGTTAGAACTTTCCAGGCTTCTATGGTTGCATGGCAAGGACTTCCTCACTTGCGACGCGTAATCGATGGCTTAAAGTTCTCTTATGAGGGAGGGTCTGGTCCTCCCATGGGGAAGTGTGCCATCGGCGGGGGTAAGATCCACTCGCACAGCCACGCAGGTTGGTATCGAAGATAGAATGAATCAAAGGCGTCGCCATCTCTTTTGATCTTGCTGTCCTGCTCTTGAGATCACGTGATGTCTGCGGCTCCAAAAACAACAAGTGGAGCCTGCCCCAAGACCCCAAAATAGCCCCCACTGACCCCTCAAGAAATCTGCTTGATCCCATGTTTTTCCCTTTGCACAAATTCCACTCAGCTTCAGCTTTAGCTTCGAGCAAAGAAAATTCCGAGCCATGAATACGCCCAGTATGATACCAGAGATATGGTCTATGGTCTTTCAACTTGTATGTTTCATACTAGGGTCTTTTCTGATGCATCCTCCAGAACCCGACTTACTCTGAAATGCCATACAGTTAACTACTAGGAATGATCTCAGAAATGTGTGTAATGTATGCAGATCATTCGATACAATCGCAATCCCTTTCTTGTACCGGTCACTTATTTTTCGCGGCTCACCCATCGACGGAAGTCACTGGTCCAAGCTTCCCGATGATGAAGAAATGGAGACACAAGATGAAGCCGAAAAGCTTTCCTTTGGGATCTTGTGCAGAATTTTAGATGACCGCAATGACGTGTTACGGAGGTTTGTGCGGGAGATTATTTTTGAGAAAGGAAGAGACTACATGGACACAGATCGTGTTAGGCGAATGCTGCAGCCGCCGAACGATGTTCTCGCTACTTTGGTAAATATGCTGCCAAATTTAGAGGCCGTACAGTAGGTTAAAACCTGTCCTTTTTGATTCTCTAGATATTTGATCGGCTTATGCTAATATTCAGTATAGCTTCCACGATGAGCTTCCGATAACAGATGGCTTTGTGAAGGCCTTCCTCGGCCACAAAAAGTCTCCGAAACTTTATCTCCTTGGAGAAAATGGCAGAACTAGGGTCAACACCAAGATGCCCTTTGTGCAGAAACTGCATATCTCTGTAGATGCCAGAGCCAGAGCGCCCAGAGTCCGTCCAGCGGCAGAAATAAGATCTGGGGTTTACGCGTGGGAGCCGCAGGAATTGGCTTTGCATGACCTTTTCAATGCCTTTCCGAATCTTGCAGATCTATCAGTATCTATCAATTGGCTACGAAGGGGCTGCATGATGGGTGGCCCTCCTTCCCCTACCCGGATCATGGAGCTTGTTCTTTCCGAAGATGCAACATTCCCACCGCTTAAAGGCCTCTCGCTGAGTGGTTATAGTGTCGAGGGAGATGAAGCTGCTCTCTGGCGAGATAAGTTTCCTTGGGAGAGACTGCAATCACTAAGTCTCGGTGTCCAATCTGCCTCTGGGCTTTTGGAGCTAGCCAGGGGGAAGGTTGTCAATTTGAAAGAATTTCAAATCACTAGCTACGATCCGTTGAGCTCTTCAACCGAGCTTGATGAATTTTTGTGCTCAATTGATTCTCTAGAAAGCCTGACCGCCAAAGGAGCAGTCCCTTCATTAACCTCGGTGCTTCATCAATCTAGTCTGAAGCATGTTTGCTTACATGAGATCGAAGAACCAGATAGGGAAAGGCAGACTCTGGATGCTGAACAGATAAGAAGCTTAAGTCGGCATTGCCCCAAGCTTACAACCCTCGAAATTGATTTGGATCCGAATGGCACATGGGTAAGTCGTGGCCAGTATCTTCTTTGCTATTAAGCTAATTTTTGTCCGTTTAGCCCGACGATATTGTTAGTGCTATAGCAACAGGCTTCAACAATCTTCGCGGACTTTCCGTTCACGTCGGACTGGGTATTGCTCATGCGGAAGAGAATTCTTTAATAGAGGAGGATTTCTCTCAAGTATTGACAGAGTCAAAAGCACAAGACTTTGGAAAGCGGTTCTTTGAACTCAGAGGTCCGTCCGCTCTGGAGACGGTTAGGCTAAAAACAGGCGAAAGCCTACGTTGGTTTCCGCAATGGCGTCCAAAGTATGCGCGCGAGGAAGCAGAATGCGCGAAGGTATTTGAATTGTACGCTCCTCTTGAAGGCAATGACGAGCCGCGTCTCCATGACGTGGAAAGCGACTATTCCTGCATGATTAGAGAACAGCAGGAGCACGACAAGGCGTATTGGAATTCCGTGCGTCAATCCAACGGAGCTTCAAAGCCTCAAGGGCTCAGCAGGTCTCCTCGTGTATTCCAAGTTCCGGTTTTTCCACTTTCAAATTAGGACGCTGTACTTGTCATCTACCGATTTACGGCTGTTTGTTGATTTGAGGAAACCGAATTATGTGCAAAACTCATTAAAATCATGATATACTCAGTGGATGGAGTAAATTGATCTCAAACCACCGTACTCCTTGAGATCATCGAGCAAAAGATTCTGTGCATAGCGATAATTTATGCATCTCACTAGATATTCTGCAGATGCTCCAGTCTAAGGTAGTGATCAATATGATCCTTCATAGCCTTATTAAGAGGGTGATGCGGTGATGCTACCAAAGGAGCACCCAACCTTAGGAAACTTTAACACCTCATCTTCCCCCTTTGAGTCCTGCAAGTCGCTCCAAACCTATCAATGAAATCCTGGTCGAGTTCAACCTTCCGGTTCGCGGAGAAACGCTTCGGGACTCACAGTGTCCCTACTTCTCAACCAGTACTAACTCTGCCGGCTGATACAAGTGTCGCACAAGCACGCTGCTGATGCCGAGAGATAGTGGATTTAGCGAATACAGCCACTTAGCATCTTTTGCCTTCTATCAATCCATTTTGTTACAGTTTCGAAATTTAAATAGATATCCTACATGATCTTCTTACACTGCAAGCCGAGAAAGGTCAAGCTGCTTGGAAAAGGGTAGTTGAAAGGAAATGCATATCAATTCTCTATGGTAGCACATAAACTAAAAAAAATCGCTAATACTGACCTATTATGGCGTGTATGGTGGTGGCTTTTCAAACATCCCGCTTGGAGAAAGACGGCCGGTCGCTTGTCTTGTTCGCCTCGCAGGACCGTCATAAGACTCCGGAGCGGCGTTTGGAGACTTGCGCCGTTTTGGTTTTTGTTGATACTCTTCATCATCGTCTGTTCTGCGGCGTTTACTTCCAGCACTCCCTGACCCATCAGATGAAGGTGAGCCAGAATTGACATTTTCAATATCGAATCGAAAGAGGAGGCACTTGCCTTTGGGGTTTTCGATCAAAATTCGAGCAATTCGGCGGGTCCCTCGTGCAAATGCTCCGAGAACTAGATATGCCACAACAGCACCGGTTCTCGTACCCAGGAGGGCCTCATACTCTGCTGTGCCATATTCAAAAATGTGTGGATCATTGATAGGAGGCACACGCCCGCCGTTCTCGGGGTAAAACTGGTACTCTAGTAAGTCCGTCGTATTCACATTCACAATGTCCATCACAAAAACATGGTTTAGTGTGTTGATAGGGTGTTGTCTCTTGTACAAAACCTGAGCAATCTGTGAGTGATAGTAGCCTGATGCCCTGAACATAGCAACAATGAAAACATTACCGGGTGCGATGTAAGACAGCCAACAATTCCAGTCTCCCTCGGATCCGCCTGGAGTCGATTCTCGGGATGACAGACTGTGCTGGACCCAGGGGCCTTCGATTCCGCGTGCTCTGGCCTGATCTAAGACCTCCGAATGTTGGACTCGATCGGGCATACCATGTTTCTCGCCTACCGGAATCCAATCATTGAGTTCATCCTATGTCACAGTGCAAGGTTGGATCGGACAGGGGATTGCGGGATTATCAATCAGTTCTTGTCTTTGCCTGCCACGTGCTTGGTAAAAGCCGTAAGGAAGAGAAGGATCGATAGATTCCATCTTCTAAATTTTTGTAACGGAGTGCTGATAGCAGGAGTTGGAAGTAGATTCAATTGATTCTGGGGTTGTTATTTAGGTAATTGGATGGATACAGAGTGTTTGAGTTGACCTTCCAGCCTCGAGGGCATCGGGGGCTTATATAGCCTCTCCCTCGCAGTGCGGGCTGTGTTAGGGCAACTGAACCAAGAACGCGCTTTGAATGACAAAGGGAAATAAAGGGTCTCATCTCGTATGAAGATCGATGGCATTGTCGATTCACGGAACTTGGAGTGTTGGCTTTGTTCTCAAGCGTTCTGCCAGCCGGGTCAATAAAGAACAAAGACAGTCAAGCTATTTATAAATTTGGACCAAGATAAAACATTTTTGGACAAATCACTAGATCTTGAATTTGAGTGCGTTGATTGAAGGATTTCATACTGTTCCATGAAAGCCAACAAAGAATTCCATTGTTAGTAGAGATAAAGATTTTGCATGTGAACTTGAATGAAAGCCAAGATCAACGAGATCAAGTCCTATAGTATCAAACAAAGCGACATGTAGATGGACATACGTAACTACCACACGTTGAGAGGAGTGAGTTCTAGTTCACATTGACCCCAGATCGTGTTAGGTAAGATGAGATGAAGTCATGAAAGAATTTTCAAGGCTGAAAACATGCCTACGTATGCTGACGATTTGCCTTGCAGATATCTACAAATAAAATCAATGAAGATTATTCTGAGACAAAGAGAATATGTGCCATAAAATGTCTACAGTAGGAGCCCGATTCAATGACAGATCTTCGCTCAGCCTCGACTATAGGCTTGGACGAGTCCGCTTCAGCTATAGGCTTCGAATCCGCCTCCATTATCGGTATTCCGCTGTCCGCCTCAACGAGAGCAGTTCTCGGTTGCTTCATCCCGTTTGTTGTTTCAGGATCGACCAAAGACCGACAAATCATTCCCCATCTCAAGCAGCGTATGAGAATAGAAGGGTAGAAGCACGCGCACAGGGTGACTTGGGCAATACGGATGGCATAGACACCGGTGTGTGACATGGAGTACTGCAAGACGAGGTAGGAAACAATATCAAAACAGGACCAGGTAAACAAATTCACGCAGAAAAAAACGCATGCGACCGCGTATAATAATGAAGGCACCTCAAAAAAATTAGCGAATATTGAGCAGGTCCCAAGCGATCTCCCTTACCATCGTTTCTGCCCTCAATTTGACAGTCCTAATGGATAGGACGATTGACCATGCCGGAATCTCCCATGAAACCAGCCAGCGAATGATCATTGTCGCCGTCTCCGTGATTTTCCAGACCATTGACCAAAATTGGAAATTCGATAAGGCGACCACGGTCAGAACATAGAGGACCCATTCGATTATCCCCGCAATCGCGATAATACCTATCAAGCCCCAGTGGAAGAATTTGGTCTTGGGATAACCTGTCTCTGTTCCAGGAAGGCTTCCTATGAGCCCATGGAGAAGAACATAAAACACATGGAATAACAGGATCGTGCCGAGATCGTAGAGGAATCTGGATGGTAGTACCAGGGATCCAAGTGCCAGAGAGACAACCCAAAAACATTCAGCCCTGAAAGCCACATGATCAGCTGAATTGATTTGGATATAATTGTTACCTAACTCTTGCACTCACATTGTCAATGCTACTAAGGAACAGATTAAGGTCTTTATTGGCACAATCCCCAGACCGAATCGTTGTTGTCGATGGAGCACCCATGTTGTAATCGTGAGACCAAAGAGCAGGAAAAAGAGTATTCCATCAAGAGCAATACTGGCATAAGTTATTGTTCCTCTAATTCTCCAGTCGAGTGTCATTATTATACGCAGCAAAAACGGAGTAAGGAAAACAGAGCGGACTACGCGCGAGTGGGCGCCCTTCCAGCCTTATGTGTCATTTTCATGTGAATAGACTCGATGCCGAGTGGGGTTTTGCTAGTTCGCGCATGAAACTGGTGTATATTATTGGCTATGGCAGAAATCGATTGACATGAATCATACTGCAGTGGTGATGTGAGCCACCTTGGGCGCTAGGCAGACTCCCCAAAAGTACGACCAGCCCCTGGTTGTGCCTTGTGGTCTTAATCAAGAGCTGACAATGGGAGCTTGGAGAGAGATTGTCCCGCCCACTCCCTGTTTCTTTTGAAAAAGTGTATGGGACATTTTCTCTTACCATAAGTTGTGTATGCGGTAAGAGTCTTTCAACCAGCTCGTGTGTTGTTAGGTCATCCTGTTTGGGGGCCATGTTTCGCAATCCACAAACTCAGTGGATTAAACCTTGGATGCGTCTTAGTACAGCGCGTACGACCGTGGTGACTTCTTGTGGGTTCACAGATATTAAGTTTCAACTTTTCATTTCATGTAAAGCGTCTGAAATGAAGGACATGATGCTTGATCTATCTTGGGAGAAGCGGGAATAATTCAGACTTAATCTAAATTTGCATCACCTTTCAGTGACCCGAGTGAGCCTGGAATCCTTCTCTACCTCAATATACCTGTTTAAAGAAGGTAGGGGAGCTTTATGTGCCAATTTGCCTTTCACACTATCGATTCCCGGAACCAAGTCCGCATACTAGCCAGCCGAATCAATTCGTTCCAACGATGCTCCTTGGTGAGTTCCTGTCGGTGCTGCATCGCTTCAGACAACCCCATAGGCCAGCCGTCCACTTCCTGGAAAATCGCATCCAACAATTCGCGAGGCAATCCAAACGAGGCAAGGTCTTTGCTCACTTCGTCTGCCCACCAGTCAAGCCGTTGAGGCGGTACATTGCGGGTGGAACACACACGGTAGTGCGGGTCGACCAAGTATAGCTTGATGTACCGATAATGCCCAGAACGTGTTGGATCAGACAGTTTGAATGGTTTGAGCCGGTGCTCTAGGACATTGGGGAATATGACTAGTCGCCCCTGCGGGGTCGCGACAGAGCCGGTGCTCTGCAAAGACATACCGCCGTCGAACCTAGCGGACAGGTCTCGGGGTGGAAACCCTAGGATACTCGCCATTGCTTTGAATTCCCTTTCATACGACTTTCCGATTCGAGAAGGATACATATCTTTCCATCCATCATCCGTTGTTGGAAACTCTTCCTCGTCGTACTGATAGAAGGACTTCTTTAGGCGTGTGTACTGGCGAAATTCGATCCGAGGCTCTGGGATATTCGCAACTTCGTACGCAAAAATAGCCACGGCCACGATGTGCTCGTTGCTCTGGCCTTCGAGCTCCCATATATCGCTGGAATAGCTGGGGGTCTGAGGGGTGAGTTCGATGTTTTCCATCTTCACAATAACCTGTAGACCCTTCTTCCGAAACGCGTCCTCGATCCTGATAGTATAAGCGGTGTGGGGTGGTATTCTGATATTCCGGTTTTTGTCCATATCAATAATGGCCTCGTCATTGTGCCGACCAGCCTTCCAGTTCTCATAAGAAAAGGCTGTCCCGGGCTCTGGATGATTGAAGCGAACTGCGCGCGCTGCCTTTACTTTAAGTATGAACCATGGCTCCGACCTATCTGCCCAGTCATCTGGGATCTTAATGACGGTGTTTGAATTATCCTCAGGAAGTTCAAGATACGCCTTGGCGCGCTGCCACAGGTTTGATTCCGGGGGTGGCAACTCCATATTCAATTTCTCTCCGACATCTCTTAACGGCCTTAGCGCATCGAACGCTTCCAGGTAACTAGTCGGGCCCCCGGGCGATTTGTCATTACTGGCGTTCTGTACTCTCTCTTGGACCTCGCGATACCTCCGTTTCCTAGATTCCGAAGGCACATTGAAAGCAACAGCCCATTCAGGAAGTTCGTTCTCCCATTCGATCCCGTACGTGATTATTCGAAGTGGTATAGGCCCCAACTGTCCTTGATTCTGAACATCGCCCCAAGCAGGCTGCCCCTTGACCAGACACTCATTCCACGGCTCGATTGCTAAGGAAACGAGTTTTTCAATGGCCTGGTACAGTCCCGTATGCATTGGATGTAAATTGTTGATATATGATGTAATCTGCACCTCAGTTCCGGAGTCCTTAATAAAGTCCACCTCGCACGGAAGAAATTGATAGTTTGAGCTCCAGCGATAGAACGTGGCGTAATTTGAGCGGCCAAAAGCAGAATAAGGAGAAAGTCCCCTGGATAGATCACTAGCTTCGCTAGCTTCCTCTATCTCTTTCTGGAAGTCATCGGAGTGTTCCCGCCTATCGAAGTGCTTTGGCGAAACGGCCGCACTGGGTTGGGGCTCCCAGATGTGTTGTAGATCCACCTTCCCTCCATCCATTAATACCGGACTTCTCCCATAGATCAAAGGAAAAAGTGACGGATCTACCAGGCTTAACACCTGGTTTGACCGCCAATCAAGTTTGCCCCAATCCTGCTGCTGCTCAGTAGTTGCGGATGTTCTAAATAGTGTCCAGAGAAGCCTCACGTGGAATTTGCAATAAAAATGCTATCGGATAACGTCCGTCCTCGTCTAACGCTTTCAGGCGGCGAAGATCACCAGGAAGACCAACAACGTGAACAAATAGCTAATGACAAATATTGAATAGACAAAACTGTCAAGACATCAAGGTCATTCATTCATACAAGGCCTTCATTTTTGACCTGAGTACTTTTGAGACAGAGTGATTGGTGGTTTAGTAGTCTTTGTCTACCTAAGTGGGGCTAACCATTGATTGAACCGTATACTGGACGATGTCAATGATTCCGTGCGGTTACACAACATGCAAACACACATTATGATCAAATTATGTAGCTTACATTGAAAACGTTGAGAACGTTGAGAACGGGTCTTCGGGCTTCTGTGCCGATTGTAGCGAATCAGTTCAACTGAGTCCTTCACTGATTTGTGCCAAGGTATAATCTTCCAAGTATTTAGGCAAAATCTCACCAGAGATGCAGTACACATAAGACGCAACAATTAGAGTTTTCAAATCTCACTCGAACAGGTTCTCAGGTAAGAGGGTCTTCGGGTTAGCCCCGCCCATGTGGGACTACGTAGAGGGTGGCCTACTGTATGTCTTCGCGAGGCGAGGTGCATGGCGATCCGGGTAATACCATAACGGTTGATCGATCACCCGTGCAGCTACAGTCTGGATGTCTAGCCCCATTTTGACGCATACTACAACGGCATCATGGGACTTGTGGATAGTCGGACATGATCTGCGTGATTCGTACGTGCATGAACCTGTGGGGTTAAGTAGGACAGAGCACATTTAGGGAAGCCCCAGTGGCACATGCAGATCTGATAAGAAAAGGAATTCTTGTGCGTCACTACTGTACTTTGATCTAAGCGCTGTGAAGTGCAACTTTGACTGAGTTATCTATCCCTTTGCCCGCATCGGGAGGGGTTGAGCAGCACCCTTAAAAACGTAGCCCCAAAGCGGGGTCTTATCTCAGATTGGTTGATACAATGTAGATGGTAGGATGACGATAGTATTGCTGTTCTCTCATTTCATGAGAAATTACCGCCACCGGTAGACAAATTAGCAATAGGAAGAACCATGAAGGAAAATTGTATTATAGCGATCTTTTTCATCGTAAAGTATCATATGTATCGTTTCCTGTCATACCTCGTAGGTTCACAAGGACGCCGTCAAAACCATCTCAAGAAATCATTCTACCCATGACTCATTTGCTTTACCACCTGGGCTATGCCATCATTTCCCTCCTCAGTATCTGCGACGTGTAAGATCTCTGCGCTGCAGAGATCCAGATATAACAAGTAACCGAACCGAAAACAAACAGATCATGAATCGAAGATTGGTCCATAAGCTGGGATACCGTGAGATTCAAACTCGTAGACAATTCTGCGGGTGATTGGTGGGTTGCTGATGACAAACACCGCTTCCGCTTGGAATTCTTCGACTTGTTGGTGGATGATCGGAAGCATATCGATACGGCCGTCCTGAGAAGTGTCCAGGATGATTGGGTCTGGGCCCATCTGGTGGACCAGATCAATGACTCCCTGGCCATACGTCCTGACCGGGTTTCGGGTTTGCCAAACAACCTTGATCATCGGCCGGTGCTCATCGCCCAAGAATCCGAGGCAGGGCCCAATTCCGGAACCTGTGGTCACAACGATGATCCGGTGGAAAAGGCGCATACCGTAACCAACGCCGCGCATCAAGGCACCACGTTTCCAGACGTGGGTAGGCGGGCTTTTGATTGTATCTGAGGTCCAGTCTCCGGCCTTGGAAACCACAATCGACCAACTCTCCTGGTTCCTCTTATGTCCCTTCTTGTAGGCCACAGGTGGGCTCGCGGGCTCGTTTGATGGAATCCTCCTGATGTTCTCAAGGGACTCAGAAGGATCCGGGAAGCCCGCAAAACTGTGCCAGTCCCGAAGCGGGTGCTTAGACACCTGGATACCCTTGGCAAAGGCGATTGGCGTGTGGCTGAAGTGTAGGCGGATAGCATGTGGAGACAGAGGATCTGTCTGCACCGGGATCTTCCTCAGGAGTAGCCAAGGATGAGCGATTGCAAGCACGGCCCCGATCAAGAGCCAGAATGCAGGGAGCGTGATCAAGGCATATCCAAGGGACTTCTCCTCTGCTTTACCCATGTCGTTGGCAAAGAGCATGACCAAGACAACGAACAGGGCAAGGATAAGCCACGAGGTGAATCGATGGGTGAGCTCGAAATAGTCATGCATCTTTCTGCGGAATACTGGGTATGCCACCACAATCATGACCATCAAAAGTACAAGAATCACGTAGGAAACAGCGATCGGGGCCGTCGAGAATGTGCGGTCTGTCAAGGGACTGATGGGAAGCTTGTTCCAATACATATTGGAGGCAACACCAACGAATCCCGCATACCACACCAAAGACGCAGTACCACAACCACTGTGCACACCCCCGTAATGGGCTGCCTTGGCGCACATACGGCGCAAGAAAAGTGGTGCTGACCTAGGGAGTGAACAGACTACCCTGTAAATACCGTTCACCACCATTGGGTGCCGGGCCAAACCGCAGGCCACCAAGTTCACGGCCGTCGCGTTCACCAGTGCTAGGATCTGTCGATCCGCAACCATAACGTAGATGAAGCACGCCAGGTTTACAAGGAAGACCACGGTGAAGAGCCGGCGGTACATGGTAAAAACGGCATATCTCAGATACGCGAATCGCTTCAGCGGGAGGTCGGATTTGGTTTGGGCCTCCAAGTCATCCAGAGTGATAGAAAGATGCCGGTTGTGAGTAGGCTTTTGGGTGACTTGCGCCTTCATCACTTTCTCTGACATTTCTTTCTCTGAGACCACTTTCTCCGAATCCGACGAGCTAGAGCCATTGGTATCATCGTGGCCAGATTCATGACAAACAGCTTGCTCTGGGGCTGTGGGCAGGTATGCCTCACTCTTCTCGAGGTCCGTCATAGCGGAGGGCGTATGAGCAAAGAGGAGCAAAAGTGGAACAGACAGTCAAGGATGAAGACGTGGCCCGAGAACCCTTTCTTATGAGGGACCAGAGGAGGCCCTGCGCAAGCTGCAAGAAGACTGAACGGCAAAAAGACGAAATGCAATTGCAAGCAAATGATTTCTCAGCGAGGCAATGCATTCGCGAGAGCCCACCATTCCCGTCTTGCACCACAAGCGGGGCCACTTGGATCCATGGCCGAGACAAGTTTACAGCTGTACAGCTTTACAGGCATGGATATGCATTGGCTAGTTACCGATAGAGCTTTCTAGTAGGGAGAGGCCGTCGTGCCACCCACCACTAACCCTCCTCGCTGATCGCAGCACCTTCCTGCTGGGACTTTTGACCATTATCCAGGCCATGGATCCACTATTGATTATTGTTACAGCGGAGTATCGCCCCTAGTGCAAGAGAGTGACTGGGATCGAGGCGAAACTCGGAGTCTACTCGCCCGTCCTCTCGGACGCCCGCTCGACCCCGAGAAACGTGCATAAGACTAAAGACAATTTCAATTCGCTGGCCGTCCGAGCAACTTCCACGAGGCGGAGTTACCTCAGGGAAGTTGAACATTATCCATCTTTAACGCACAGTTGTGGGTGGCAGCTGGCTTTGGAGAGATCGACGATTTCCAGGGGGATTTGCGTTTCCAGCGCCGCAATTGCGGGAACAATATCGAAAGAGGCCCAGGTCCCGTCGCTCCCGTCGAATGTCCCAAAGATGTTGGGGCGAATGAACCGAGCTAATTTAGTGTCGGGGGGCGGGCGAACAGGTTCTCACTCCCCACTTCCATCGCCAATTGTTCTCTGCCCCTCCTCGACGAGATGGCAGGTGGAATGGCTCCAGAAGGATTGCACGTACATACAGCGGCCCCGGGGGCTGCGCGGGGTCACTTCTACATCTGGTGGGTATTCGATGTTCTAGCACGGACGGAGGACTCCGTACGGAGCACGGAGTTGCGATAGTCAAAAATAATATTAGAATAATACGGAAAGACTAATTCCTTATTGCTGCATGTGAATAATGCTTTAACCAACTGAGAGACGGGCGCCGACCGAGACCCGCCAGCCTGCAGAAGCGCCATCGTGGAAGACTGGGTGGGATCGGCGTCTATGCTTCTGAAAGTTTGGTATTTACGTATCTTACGGACGGATCGAACGTAATGATACTGTGTATGGTACGTAATAAAACATCGAGGACAACCCCTGATTGTTGAAAAAGAAATTCGTATATTCATGCGAGACCTTTCAGACTAGAGTAAGACAAAATAATTGACATAAAACAGTTGGGATGCGAGAGTCCCGATAACGCCTAAGAATTCCCTCAACGCTAAAGCAAGGAGATAAATCCCCACCAATTACAATTTACCTCAATATAGTCCTTCCTACTGGTAGTTCGAGTCCTCGCAAGCTCTCTGTCGCCAAGTCTATCGTGGTTCCTTCAGCTCGATACCGAGACGAAGGAACTGGCAGAAGCAATTTTCTTGGCCAAAGTCTTGGTTGGTTGCGAACCAAGGAATTCGAACGAGGACAGCTCTGCGCCCAAGTCGCGCGAAACCCAGTTCTGAACGTCCGTGGCTTTAAGTGAATCCACTACAGGATAGTTAGTAAGATGAGCACGACTTGTTGGATCGAGGAAAGAAAAGAATAAAATAGGAAACGTACCACCCAAGGCTGACAAGGGTAAATCAGCGTCGATAGAATCGGCCGTTGTAGCCATAGCCGTAGCCAAATATTCACTCAGAGCATCGAGAACAATCTGAGCTGCTGTCTCAACAGAGTCCGCTTCTTTGAGCAAGGCAGCCGTAGAAACCGCAGAAGAGTCATTGTTCTCAGTAGCGAGTGAGATACGGTGATCAAACTTGCGGTCGAGTAGCCATGCGGTAGGTGCATTCTTGCGTGACAGAGAGTCTGTCATACCAGCAATGATCTGGTGAGGAAGTGAGAGTTTGCTGTTTATGATGACCCGAAGCAAAGTCTGAAGCTCGTGGGTCAAGATCTCCGTACCGCCAAGATGGTTATACTTGCGAAGACGTTCCTCTTGATCCTTGATAACGTCACTGACGCCACTGGCATCCGGAACAAGACCGACGTTGATGGAACATCCGGCGAGACCATGGTTACGACGCCACTCCATGAGGGCATCCATGAAACCATTACCAGCGCAGTAGTTAGACTGTCCCATATTACCGACGACACTTGAAACGGAGGACAGTGTCACGAAAAAGGCAAGCTCTTCTGGCTGTGAGAACAGCTGGTGCAAGTTCAATGTTCCTCGAATCTTGGGATCTGTTGATAGAGACCACTCGTCGAAGGTCATGTTTTCAAACATGGCATCCTGTTAAAACATGAATTTGTTAGTTGAGCTCTTGAAAAAGATGAAGTAGATCAATTACCTTGAGAACGGTCGTGCATTGAATCACACCAGCAACATTCCAGTTTCGGTTCGTAATCTCGGAGCCGAGATTTTCGACATCGTCTGCGTTGGAAATATCACAGCGGACAACATCTATATGGCATCCACGACCGCGGAGCATATCAAGTGTCACTTTCTGCTCTTTTTGAGCAACACCCGATCGCCCAAGGAAGACCAAGTGACGGGCACCAGACTCTACCAAGGTATCAGCTAATGCGAGGCCGAGAGTACCCAGCCCACCAGCCAAGATATATGTCTTTTCGGATGGGAGTGCAGTAAACTCCGGCAGTGGGAGCACGATTGGAACTTGGCCTGGAGCTTGAAGATCAACGATGACTCTGCCATTGGTCTCTTTGCAACTTTGGAAGGCCTGCTGAATGTCGGAAACGGGGAAGATCGGGTAGGCTTCCACACGATGCAGTAATTGCTGCTCCTTCATCAATGTCATCACCTTCCGAACTGAAGCGTGAAGGCTGCCGGGCTTCTCGGAGAAAGTTCTCCGCAGCTGTGGAGATGAGAAGGTGCAGCCGCTGTCGATGAAACTTTCTGGAAGGGCGCTCAGCTTCATGTCATTCGACAGGTTGATGTACTGTCCTCCTCCAACAATACACTTGGCAGCAACACGGCCGGAATACCCGCCGAGGAATGAGATAGTAGCCTCAACTCCACAGCCTTTGGTCAGTCTAGACACACTCGCCTCCAGTCCACTGTGAATACCCAGAATCCTATCTTTCAAGGTTGGGTAGCGAGATGAAAGAATATCCGTAGTGTTCGGGCAGTCAGTTGCAACAATGACCAGCATGTCCATGCTGACGGCAAAGTCAATCATGGCCCGAAGCGTCTGACTGATGGAGCCGACTAAGAGAACAGATGCACCAGAGCGTAGGCGGCCAACTTCAGTCAGAATCTGGTGTGCATTCAAATACGCAAGAGGTGCTGAGATGGCTTGTGTTGGATCCGCAAGAGCAGGCATATTGATCGTGTCACCCTCGGGAACACGTAAGGTTGTACACAGACCCGATTCCGCAGAGGTCAACGTCAACACTTTGTCGCCAACAGCCAAGTCACGCACGCCTGATCCGATTTGGCTGACTCTTCCAACAATCTCAAACATTGGGAGAGCTGACTCGGGTGTCTTTCCTGAATCTTCATTTGTATCAAAGACAGTGGCCATCTCCACCTTAAGCTCGACGTGGTCGGCCTGAAGCTGCTCTGTGAAGCCCTGTCTCTCTTCCCAGTACGCTTCCTTGCCATCTTGAAGATTCAGCTCAAGAGATCTCGGGTCAAGTGTCAGGCTGGCTGGAACAGGTTTCGGGCCCTTCAATAGGGTGTGCATTGCCTCATCAACTGCTGCGGTCTGAAGAACTCGGGGCACCAAAAGTCGGCTCTTTGTCAAACGGTACTCCACATCAGCACGGCGCGAACTCTCCTGTAAAGTAAGCTGCATGACTTGCAAGATACCACAGGCCAGACCAAATTCATCATGTAGATCATCAACATCCACAAGTAGGTGGGGGATCGTGGTGTTGAAATGCTCATTGCGGACGGTTCGCAAAAGGCCGGATGTTGCACCGTGGCCAGCATTTTCTACATCTCCTTGACCCCAGAAGGGCGAGACCCAGAGTACATATTGAGCTTTCACCAACTGCTGGAGTCGCTGCAGATCCTTCGCTGACCAGTTGGCGATCCAGGGGCCAGACAGGTCAAGGAGGGAGATGACCGTCTTTCCTTCTTGCTCAGATACCTGGTCCAAGCCAATAGGAACAACGCGAACATTGTGAGTGGCAAACACTTTCTCAAGATGGGCGAAGACCGATGAGGAGTTTGATTTGTCTTCAGCGGTCAGGACATAGATTTCCGAATCTGTGGTCCACGAGGCTGGCTTCTTGCGTGCCACGATAAAGCTGCGGTCTGATGTCAGACTGTGGACCTCAAGGCCATCAAAGGCGTTCAGATCTGCAGCTGCAGAATCCACGGTCGCTTCAGAGACACGCAGTGCGGCAAAACCTCCGCGATCGAGAACATTGCTTAGGAAAGGCAAAACCAATTGTGACGCTTTACCAGTCCAAAGATCGAGCTCATCAATGACGATGATATCGTATGTTTCTTCTGATAGGGAAGCAGCTGGAAGCTCGCCGATCGTGGTGATTGGGACAACGTGAGATCCCAGAACATCATTCGCGGGTCGTTTGTCTTCTTTCACATCATGACCGCACAAAGCGGTTGTAACCTTATTCAAGCAAGGCCGCTTTCCACTGCTTGGTGCAAACTTTGAAAGACTCTGAATGAAAGCATTTGATGTGTCAGAAGTAGCGACAAGTGCATTTCCGTCCCCATTGGTGTGGCAGAGACGCTCCACCCAGTCAGCCAGCAGTAGCTCACTGATCTCTACTGCACTGCTCTTGGTTCCATCGGGGCAAATCCGGCTAGTGATGATCGGCGATTCCAAGTGTTCATCCCAAATAATAGATGAGTAACGGCTCTGGGAACCCGTGTCTTCCTGCTTTTGCGAGTTCGGGTTGAAGGGAAGACGGCCCAGATGAACACCTTCAAAAGTGATCCAAGGCTGTGACAATGAAGGGTCGGATGCAATGCACCGAGACTGGGATTTGCCGTCCTTCCACTGGGTCTCAGTGTGGACGACAAACTGTTCGCCTCGTTGAGGCTGGAAGCAATCCGAGATATAAGCATGATCCACGCCGACGGGAATATTGGCGCTGGTACTAGAAAGAGACTCGGACGATGATAGCAGAGCAGATTGGAAGAGGCAATCCAGAGTCGTGGGGTGAATGAAGCTTGGTGTCTCTCGCTCATAAGGCATGCCTTGCCTGGTGTCTGTCACTACTCCCGACAACCAGATTCGAGGCTCTGACTCGCAGAAGAAAACATCCGTGGTAGTCTGGAAGCATGGTCCCACAGTGAGTCCTCCGGTTTGAGACAGCCATTGATACGCCTGTTGAATATCACCCTTCTGGGCAATTGACTGCGTGTCCTTGATACGCGCCACTGTTGCCGCCCAGTTTGCAGCATGCTCGCTGTCCTCTGGGGGTTCGAATCGCGGGATGAATGCACCCTTTGCGTGCTGAATCCAACCACCGCCCGATGGAAGCGAGAAAAGTCCAAACTCATACCAACCGGCCATGCCAGGATGGGGTGACACTTGGAGGAGCGTCTCTAAACCGCGCTCCTCTTCAGGAATAACCACTCCTCGCATGAAGTGCAGGTCTTGGAACTCTACTCCCTTGATGTTGCCTTGGGAATCGGCCAGCTGACGTGCAGCCTCGATAGCCATCACCATCATACCGGCGGCGGGGAACACAGTCGTCCCGGCTACAACGTGATCGGCCATCCATGGATTCTCTGAAAGCCGCAGGAAGTTTCGCCAACGAGGCTCGAGAGCATTTTGATAGTCCAGAGGAGCTCCAAGGATATCGTGGCGAGGGTGCTTGCGGTGTCTCAACTGCGTTGTCTCCAGAGGTTCATGCCAGAATGAATTCTGATGGTTCCAAGGATAGGAGGGCAAATCCACAACCATCTTGGGAGCTGCAGGGTCCACACTGTCGTTAACTGCAGCAAGATCAATGGAATGTCCGGTACTCCAAAGAGAACCAGCAACATCAAGCGATGTTCGGAGAGCGTTTTGGTTGCGGGCGACCAAAGTATAGTACGGAAGTGCTGTCATGCTGGGGTTGACCTTTTGCAGAATCTGCGTGACTGGGCCCTTCAAAACTGAGTGTGGACCGATCTCAAACAGAGTTGTCCATTTGACAGGAACCGGCCGTCGGCGAGTCTTGCTAGATTCACTCAAGTTTGCGAGCTCAGTGACAGCGGCGGTAAATTCAACAGGGCTGACCATGTTGCGCACCCAGTATGGTCCCCCCACATCCGCAGAATGAACACGCTTCTTCGTGACAGAAGACAACATGGGGACAGTTCCATTGAATCTGTCTTCTGGCTTGATGCATGCAATAGCGTTACCCACAACTTCGACCAATTCTTCCATATGCGGAGAATGGTAAGCAGTGTCAATTCGCAGCTTTCGTGCGAAATGTCCATCTTGCTGGATCTTCTTCTCAAGTTGATCGATCAAGTCCACATCACCCGATAGTGTTGTGCTGGAAGGACTGTTGACACATGCGACAACGACTGAGCGAGGAGGAAGCTCGTCGAGATATTTCTGTGCATCCTCGGATGAGATACCGGTCGCCAGCATTCCTCCTCGTTTGTCACTCTCGGAGATTTGCTGAGAGTAGAAGCCACGGACCCATGACACCCGCAGAGCGTCGGCTTGTGACAGGAATCCAGCAGCATATGCGGCGGCTAATTACAAGGATTTTGTTAGCTTAATATCCATCGCAATTAAAAGAAAGGCTCAAGGGGATCTCACAGATTTCACCACTAGAATGACCAGCGACCGCATTGGGGTAAACGGACCAGCTCGCCAAGAGATCAACGAGTGCAATTTGCAGTGCACAGGTTATTGGTTGACTGCGATCAGGTCGGTTGATTTGACTGGTCTTTGCATTCGCTCGGAGTTCCTGAATGATATCGAAGGGACATCCTAGGGACGAAAGAATCTCCTGGGATCGAGCCATACTTTCCTGGAAAGTCGGGATTCTCAACAGCTCCTTTCCCATACCAGCCCACTGACCACCTTGACCGGTGAAAATAAACCCCAATCTGGTTTGAGCTTTACGGCTTGCCCGAGGGAATTTGGGGAGCCCCTTATCCAAGGTACTGCGCAGTTGGTCTAGTGAATTGGCGACTGCGAAGCTGCGGAAACCCAAGTGCGACCGGCGCACCAGCATTGTGTGTGCAAGGTCCTTCAGCGGGATTTCACGCTCATGGGCCTGCTGACGCTTGATGTAGTCGCTCCAACCAGGACCAAGTCGCTCGATTCCAGGTTGATCGAAGGTCGAGAACACAACGACATGGGAAGGCGCTTCTTCTTCCTCCTCATAGAGCTTGAATGCGTTCTTAGTGCTTTCAACAATGATGTGGGCGTTTGATCCACCGAATCCAAACGAGTTGATACTAGCCCTTTGTGGCAGATGCTCGGGCCAGGGTATCGCTTCGTTGCTGAGGCGGATCCTCCAATCATCCAACCGGATCTTGGGGTTGATGTTCTTGAAGCCAGCGTTGGGTACCAACATGCCTTTCTCTAGGCAGAGAACTACTTTGATCAAACTAGCCACTCCCGCGGCTCCTTCGGTGTGACCAAGATTTGTCTTCACGGAGCCTACATATATCGGCTCGTCAGTCGGTGTTCGGGCTTGACCCAGAGTCATCCCAACGGCTGACAATTCCGTAGGATCCTAAGGAAGACCAGTTAGTATAGGTTCCACCACTGGTCTTGATTGCAAGTCGCACTTACTCCGACAGGCGTGCCTGTTCCATGGGCTTCAAAATAGGCTGTATCCCTCATTGAAAGTCCATGTCGCTCATAGGTTGACCGAATCAAATTGGCTTGAGATGTTG
Organism: Penicillium ochrochloron; assembly: GCA_022985105.1. Lineage (NCBI taxonomy): Eukaryota > Fungi > Ascomycota > Eurotiomycetes > Eurotiales > Aspergillaceae > Penicillium > Penicillium ochrochloron. The sequence continues at coordinate 129,676 of JAAVMA010000033.1, forward strand.
GGCTTGGCAGGGTAATTCCAGGGGTTCTTCCATCCTGGTTGATTCCGGTGCCGCGGATGATAGCGCGAATGTGATCACCATCGGCCAAGGCGGCAGAGACAGGCTTCAGCAACACAGCACCAATACCCTCTCCTCGTCCGTAGCCGTTAGCGGACTCGTCGAATGAATGACTCATGCCATCCGGGCTCATCATGTGCATGTAAGAGAGTCTCTGCGTGAAATTGGGGTGTAGAATAAGACTGGCACCAGTCACCAAGGCCTAGAATGATAGTCAGTTCCTATTCAAGGCCGATTATAGTCTCAGCAGATACACACCATTCCACATTCGCCGGAACGCAGAGCTTGGGCAGCCAAGTGAACCGCAGTTAGACTGGAGGAACACGCCGTATCCATCATGATACTAGGTCCTTGAAGATCGAAGAACCATGATAGGCGGTTTGCCAGCATTGTTCTGCCATTTCCAGTGGCAGAATTATGGGGCATGTCATAGATATCTCTCGTTGATAGTAATTCATAATCATTGGTCATGGATCCGGAGTACACGGCCGTGTTACTGCCTGGTAATGTGTCGATTGGAATTCCACCTGCGGTGACAGGGTTAGCCAAGTCAAAATTCCCACAACCTACATGGCGCAGCCAGACTCACCATTTTCGAAGGTTTCGTAAGCGACCTCAAGCAGCAATCGCTGTGCTGGGTCCATTCCCGCCGCCTCCTTGGCTGTGATGGAGAAAAAAGGCGCATCAAAACATGCCGGGTCTTCTTTCAGAAAAAATCCACTATCGTGGTTGATCTAATCTTCTCATCAGCTGTCTATTCCGACCCGCATAAATCCCAGTCACGCGTTATAGAGTGTTTCGTACCGCGCCCTTGCGATCATGGCTTGGATGGTGCCACGCTGAAGATTCATATCGGCTGGAGGGGATCTTTCCATGTCCAGTACGTCCCTCACATAGCATCTGCCAGAAATCCTCCACAGAGCTAGCCCCTCCAGAAAAGCGACATCCGATTCCGATGACCGCAATTGCATCCAACACTGGGTCGGAAGCACTCACGGTTGGTCGGCCGGGCATCGTGTATGTATAGAAATGTGCAGACAAAAAGTTGCTGTGAAAAGCGCGAAAAATGGAGGAGGCTGTGGGGTATTATAGCTTGTGTTGAGCTTTCTAAGCTCGGCGAGTCTCAATTGGTCTAGTAGTGGGTCATGATCTCAGAAAGCTCGTGCCATGAGGGGTGGTAGCCTCGCATAATTGACTTGCATATTTTACCTACTATCTGATTAGCGGTAATAACTAATAATCCTTGAGAAATCGCGACTCTGGAAGTCCGTCCCTGGACACCCCCCTATCTGTGCACTATAGGCGCTTCTCGGGGCCGCCATTCCCAATACTCCCCGTACAAAGTACTCCTTGGTGTGTCCATGTAACGTCGACTTTGTCCCGGTCGAGACTCACAGCGGAGGATGTGGGTCGAAGCATGATCCTGGTGTCAGTACTTCTTCTTTGCTCGGTCCAACTCTATCACAACAAGGATGTTTCCCGATCTTCTAAGCTAATGGCTTTGATAACTCATTGCATATCCAAGGCGGCCTCATGCATGCAGTCTGAATTGCACCCACCCTCCGCGATATACATGATCGACCGTACATAGAAGGTCGGCTAAGCGATGGGATCATGTCTCCAGCATGTATACAAACACCTCCAGTCATGGTGGGGACCTTGATCAACGAACCGGATCGCCCATGCCATGTTGTACGGTGGAGGCCAAAGTGGAAGGAGTCTGGGCAGCGCATATCCTGATTTTGAAAGTTTTGCTAATGCTTGCTAATGCCCCACACTGGCGTGCATTTTGCTGGACAACAAGACGTGCCGGACGAGGCCTATCTCGAATCCATACATGTGTCTGTAATGATACAGAAGCGTACGGAGGGGCGTATCCGTATTTCACGGTGGTCGTCTTGCATCTGACGCGGCACGACGGCTCCACGACGGCTCCAAGCCTCAGCAAGGATCTTCAGGTTTCTCCATCGGCCCGCAGAGGCTGATCCACTATTGCAAACGAAAGTCCCCTGGTTCCATCTTGGCAGTCGATGGTATTCTCGATGTGGAGTGCGATCCTTATCGTGTGTGGTAGGCTCCGAATCACAAATCGCGAATCGCGAATCCTCCAGCCCCAAGCCAAAAGGAAAACCTACCCCGTAATACTTCCCCCTATTTTCCAAGTTCCCTGAATGATTTTCTCCATACATATCCACTTAAATCCGGAACTTCTTCGAAACGCGGGAATATCTCGAAACTATAACCATCGGCCAGGGACTCTGCGGATGTTTTGACAGGGATTCTTTAACGTGCATGCGCAAAGTACTTTTGTAAGACCTCATTTCCACAGGTTGCCTATTCGAGTTTGACAGCACTTAATGTCATACTTAGTCTGATCCTGGCGTCTCTGGTGGCTAATAATAAAAGTACTATCGGTTGAACTCGGGCCAACGGATCACCCACGATGCGATCTTCCATGTTCTGACCTTTCTATGATCCCAGCGGAGCCCGATACACAATGGCATTGACTCCATCGAATCATAGCGCTTGCCCCTCCCCCCCACGTAGATCACCCATTCGCACTGCATTTTGACCACCCGAATGGAGCTCGGTGTTGAGCTCTCTGACCAACTTTTTTTTCTTTTTGAGTAGCTGTCTGAGCGGCGCCTATTTTCGACCCCACCAATGGTGGGTATGGAAGGTTCAATCTTTCGTAGCGCTTTGATCGCTGGGCCTAGTGACTAAGAGAGTCTCGGCTCGCAAATCTCTTTTGAGCTATGTACACCAATCTGCCACGTAGATAATTTACCTCGGCACACTTCAGCTGTCTCCAGCCTCTTTCCTGTCATCTCTTCTTTCTCCACGCCACGGCACGTTTTCAAATGACAACACAAAGAGCTATCATTGTCCAGGAAGCGGGCCGCGCGATCCTGGTCCAGGATGCGCCGGTCCCAGAGCTGCCGGATGATTACATCCTTGTCAAAACAAAAGCTGGTATCTCGCTATCACACGATCATTCCCAAGTCTGGAGCTAATATACATCTTAGTTGCGTTGAATCCCACGGATTGGCGTCACATCGACTTTGTCTCCTGCAATGGGGCCACCGTAGGCTGCGACTACGCCGGAATAGTTGAAGCCATTGGCGCTGGTGTCAAAAAGAGCTTCAAGAAAGGCGATCGCGTTGCGGGATTCGTGCACGGCAGCAATGCAGTACGCCCTAACGGCGGTGCATTTGCGGAGTATGTGATCGCAAAAGGCGACCTTCAAATTCGCATACCCGACTATATGAGCTTTGAAGCCGCTGCCACCCTCGGCGTTGGCCTGACTACCGTCGGTCAAAATCTGTACCAAAACATGGAGCTTCCACTGCCAGGCGAGGGTGAGAGCGATGAAAGCGAGATGAGCATCCTGATCTACGGAGGCGCAACCGCTACCGGCACTCTGGCGATCCAGTTGGCGAAGCTTTCGGGGCTTCGAGTCGTGACGACGTGCTCAGAAAGCAATCGCAACCTTATGTTTCAGCTCGGAGCAGACGCTGTCTTTGATTATCACGATGCAAATGTGGGCGAGCAGATCAGGGAGGATACTGATGATGCGCTGGAATTTGTTCTGGACACCATCTCCACCCCTCAATCAGCTGCCATATGCAGTGCCGCTATTTCATCTGCCGGTGGAGCCTATAATGCCTTATTGGATGTTCACTCTGCCAGAGACGATGTTGATTCACATGTTTCCATGGCATATGACGCGTTTGGGGAACCTTACCGGATGAGCGCGCAAGAAATCACGCCTGATGATAGCAATCCTGATTTCGGCATTAAGTGGTGGGGTTTGGTACAAAAACTACTTGAAGAACGGCAAATTCTTCCTCATCCCCACCAACTGAAGCCGGGTGGTTTGGCTGGAGTGTTGACTGGGCTTCGGCTACTACGGGAAGGCAAAGTACGAGCCAGTAAGCTGGTATACCTGATCGATGAAGTTTAAGTGACATGAAGGGTTATTAGCTTACCTTTGGCTTCGAGCGAGGACCAAGACATTGTCTAAGCTGTTCGTCAATGAGAGTTCAATAATACAGTGCCGATCTTCAACCTAATTTCACGTAAACATATGCACTAGCGGGAGCTTACGCATCTCGGTTGACAGCAGGTACCCAGCCTCGTGCTTCCTCAGGTCGGGGTCAAAGCCTCAGTATGGGACACGTAAACTCTGTACGAAGTGATACTGAAGATTATGAAGCGGGAAACTCTTGGTCTTGGTCATAGTTGTAGTGTTTCGACTAACTGAAACTATTTGACATGACCCAAAACTTAACGCAGCCGGGAAATGTTGCCATGGAAAGCCTTCTTGACCGCCACTTTATCCATCTGGGTGGGTCGGCCAAGTGCGATCGCCCGATTCCACCTTGACGAACCGATAATCCAGACTTGGAGATCAGCGCTACTATTGGGTACTGTGGTACCGGCAAAATTCATAGGCTATCCATTTACGAAACCGAAGGATGGCGGAATGTATGTACTCGTCCAGATGTATACCTTTCGAACGATCGATTCATCCTCGTGTGAACTTGATACGAGAGACTTGGCACCATGCAGAGACTAATCGTCTCTTGCATCGACAATAAATATCAAATTTCAGACAGATGATGTTCCTCGCGCGCTATTCATGCGCAGTGATGCATCTTTCCTAACTGAGTAATGAGACTTAACTGGCTCGGCAGTGATGTGAGCCTTGCATGAACCGCTAGGCGGGGAATGATTCTCGCGCCATGCATACAGATATGCAGCCTTCCCGCAATTGCTCCATCGTTCGAGGAATCGATGCGCTTACGGGCCCACTATCAAGTAGTACAGGGTCATCGAGTTCATTTACACGTTTCCCCGGGCCACCACAATAGCAGCTCGATCAGAGGGTGGTCATTCAGACAGGCCAAGTGAGGCGGAAGACTTCTCTGGTCTGGTCTAGTGTCAATCGGGTGGGATTTGAGGGATTAAGACACCGTACACTAGAGTGAAGGGAATTATCTAGCAGAGTGAGCACCGGTCCAATGGAGTCACCTACAATTGGCACCTGGGATCGAGAAATTGATTTGATTTTGGGGCCCGCATGAGGTCCCGACGTGGTCGGGAGCAACCGAGAAAGAAACCCCACCACAAGAGCACATATGCGATCTTTGTGAATGCATGTCAATCAACGGCGACACTTATCCCCGCAGACGTTGATACAGCCAAGTTATCGCGGGGATGCTGGTTCGGAGCAGCACATGTGCGACCAGGCGCATGCTCCACGCAGATTGGATGAGGAAGGACATGATCTCATCGCGTCTCCCATTTCGGCCAGGCTGGATGTCAAGAAAGACACATATCGCTTGGCGAATTACGACGCTGTGGTCCTGGAACTACTGTAATTCGAAGGTTGGGCCGCCAGATTTGTCCCGAGTGAGGAAAGGGAGCCGATAGCGCGATGCAAGGGATGCCATGAGATAATCAGACGTTGATTCGGCCAGCCGGTGTAGAATGACGGTGGGGGTTTTAGCGCCGATAAATCGTGCTCAGTATGTTCCAACGAGATGAATAACCAAGAGCTGCATGGATGCAGCCCAAAACATGGCTAGTGTAGGGAACGGACTGGCAGTACATAGGCCTGACCTAGTGATGAACAACCAATCATAGATAACCATCAGATGCCCATCACGATAGGACCCACACCATCAGCCCTTCAATCAGTAAAGGATAGACCACCGCGATCGATTGTCCAGGGCCCCAGGATCCTTGTTTCTCTCAGCCTTGGTGGGGCGAAGGATTGAAGGTGCAGATGTCCCAATGATTGCGCGACCTGATTGTCAAATAGAAGAAGTACCGCACATCACGCTGACCAGAGATCATCAACGTTACCGAGCGGATTCGTACTGGCAACGGGATAAGATCGAGGGGCATGATGGTCGGAGGATCATTTTCATTTCATGAGACTTGTGTGCAGGTTGCATTAGCTGTTCTTTTGACTCATTTTCGAGTCGAGCCAAGTGGGATCAGCCGGGGCATCTCTGCGTGTCTCTGTGATTGGAAACGGTTCTGCTGATAATGAACCCCGACGGAAGTGTAGTTTCTTTTTGCTGTAGCCTGTGATGGGTTTGGTGGGCCCAGCGAGGTCATTCCGGCTCTTTCATCTGGGAATCTGCTACCCGCTCGATATTCTCTGGGTGTGCTTGCTTGACGTTCAAACTGGCTGTGAGAATCGACATTGCATAGAGTATGATACGAGATCACATCGTGGTGTAAGTCCATGGCGTTGCTCAAAGGTCAAGCATAGAGCACCGCTGGGACATTGCCGACTTTCGAATCAAGACTTTTACTCCGTCGATCTATTTCGTCGTCTTGCTTGCTCTCGGTTTGTGTCACGTAACCAGTGTAGCGGAAAACCGAGTTTTGTTCCCAGAATTCCCGGCGTTCTGGTTCAGTAGTAGGACTTTATGCATCTCTATCCTATCAAGGACACGCTGTTCGATTCGTATGGCCAGCGAACAGGCCACTGTCGCCGAGGGCGGCGAAGTTGCTCTGCGGCTTGTTTTGTGTAGATTGTACGCCAAAGCTGTTTAGCGATAGATCGAGTGTCAGCTCTGCTGGTCCCAGCGAGCTGTTGTCAACCGAAATGGCGTTCCAATGCGGTCGAAGGATATCTTCCCCCTGCGAGCCTCCCAGCCAGCATATGCTTTTAATGGATGTGAGGACGTCGTGGAAGTCTGTGAGGTGAAGATAAGCACACACGCCTCGGATCTTCTCCGTAAAGGAATGATAATTCGCGGTACCCGCGGAGGCGACAATCCCAATTGTCAATAGCCAGACATCCAATGCATCATAGACATGAGGTGTAGATTCAAAACTTTTCAGATGCCCAATGAATTGCGTGACGATTGAACTTAATATGACGTCGTGAGAGTAGTATGTCGGCCCTTGGATTATGAACATGTAAATTATGAGGGCGTATCGAATGCATTCGGTGACTGGCGATGAGATTGAATCCTGTGTGTCTGGTACAGAGAGCAGGAGTCGATGTGTGACAAATAATGTGAGATCGTGGAGTTTTGTTCCGGAAAATGGTTCTGCTTCCGCCCGGTTGAAGATGTAACGAAGTCGAACGAGGGCAGTTCTGACTATCTCATCGTCAATGACCCAGCTGAGCTCGAGTATTGTGTCTTCCTCTAGACCAGTCGAGCATGACAGCCATTCCGAGATGGGCGGTATTCCATCTCCAACACCACCGTCATCTTGGACTGGAAATTGAGGACGCCCCAGGATGAGCATTGATGCCCTGTGGCATAGATGAGCTCGCGGATCCTCCAGATGATCATGTGTCAACTCACCAGCTAACCATTCTTGCAGTCAGTGGGCTCGTCTGCCTCACAGAGCCAATGCCGCCTCGCAAGGTCACTAGTCGTTTCACTCCTTCAATATGTGTTTTGCTGGCCTCGATGTTTCCTTTGCCGAACTGCCAATCTCGAAGCATCAGCGACGTTTCCGAAAATTTTTGCCTCAATGGCCAGAGATTCTCGATACTCTACTCACCTCGATCGTCGCCAGGGTAATGACAGAGTTCATCGTGCCGTCTTGTACGGCCAGGGACACATCTTGAATTTTTCGTCGAAGCAAAAACACCGAGTCGACCATCAACATCTCAGAGGCTTGAAACCCCTTTTGGGCCATCAGCTCCTCATCAAGACATGCTGTCTGCAGTGAGACATGGAACAGAGCTGGGTCTCCCAGCGCGAGGGGCCACCAAGAAATGAGAAATGGATTTGAGGTTGCGTTGAGATCAAGGGGATAGTATTGGAAGGCGATCTTGTGGAGAACTGGGTTGGGGTCTCAGCTTAAGCGTTGATTGGTCTACAATGGCGATTGTACGTACAGCTGTGGATGAGACGTTGAACTTGCTCTCGAGGAAGCCTCGTTTGAGGATACGAATCGAAAGGATCGATGGAACCAAATCGGTAGGTTGACAGTGCGCCGTGTGGCTCGAGAGATTCTAATGATTTGCCATCCTCATTCCCGGAAGACGCCGGCTGGACCGCCCAAGGTTGGTTTGCATATACACACAACACCTTGCGCTTGAGACACCTAGAGCAGTGAGGTGTGCGAAGGTCGCAGCTTAATTTAGACCTTGCACAGGCACCACACGATCGGCGAAGAGTTTGTCGCATGCTGGTAGAGAATGTCCAGAATGAATCTGGGCGTGGCCTAAGGACTCAAGCAACTGGTGGTAGGAAGGCAGGTAGCTTGAGTAACTCTCGTGAGCCTCCAACAGGTTCAATTCTTCGTTGAGGCACGTGGATGGAACACGTCGGAGAAGGAGTGTCGAGGCTTTTCCCAAAGAGGACTAGACGCCGATGTTTGGACATTCCCTCCATAATCTGCTGACATTTCTGGTCCACATTTTCAATAGTTTCTATTGGCTTGAATTTCGGAGTCTAGTCCAGTTCGGGAAATTAAACTGTCGTACGATCCGATCATGGAGTACAAATGGAAGATAGCTTTGTCTTTGGCAGACATTTTACTAAATTTGATTGGCAGAAGAGTATCAATTCTTTTTCTGGTATATAGTCAATATATTGTAGCAAGAGGCTGATTCGACCTGGATGGCCCAGATGGACGGGGACATCCGCTAGTGCGCGTTTCCACACTACATATGGCAGCCCAAAATATATCTAATGCGCTGGCTGAGAAAGGTGTCTCCCGCCTTTCCTCAGGGGGTGCCTAACATATTTATATTTTGATTCGTGCCAAGAATGATGAACATTAACATTGCTGCCATCTGTTCACAAAGGTGATTCCTCTCATTGTGAAAAATCACCTGGGCGAAATGACAGAGGGAATGTTTAACGCTTCAGGTGTGCAATTGGAACTACCACAGACATGGGTATCTTCCAGCATTTCCCAGTCGGCATTGCACAGTGCCATACCCAAAATGTTTGTGGGCTGGTCTAACTGGCAATACATTCTCACATTTCTCCTTGGAGTAATTTTCTATGACCAAGGTAAGCATGGACTCACGCCGGATGGCTACCATCAATTAACAATGGATTCAGTGATGTATATCAAGCGAAAGGGCTCTATTGCCGGGCCTGCATTTAAAATCCCGCTCATGGGTCCCTTCATTCAAGCCCTTCACCCAAAGTTCGATTCTTATTTAGCACAGTGGGCAAGTGGTCCACTTTCCTGTGTATCAGTTTTCCACAAGTACGTCACATTGTCTGAAGTCCTTCATTTCATGCGCTAAGACAGCTCTAGATTCGTTGTTCTGGCCTCGGATCGTGATATCGCCCACAAAGTATTCAAGTCACCTACCTACGTTGAGCCATGCCTAGTCCCAGTTGCCAAAGACATTCTGGGCCACAAAGCATGGGTTTTCCTTCAAGGGAAGGCGCACGCAGAGTACCGCAGAGGGTTGACTCCTTTGTTCACAAACAAGGCCATCGCCACGTATTTCCCTGCCCAAGAGCGAGTATTTGCCGATTACTTCGAAATGTTTGTCAGTGCTAGCAAAGAAAATCAGGGACGGCCAACGGCCTTTATGAGCCTGTTCCGAGAGATCAATTGCGCGCTTTCATGCCGGACGTTTTTCGGAGACTATATCTCTCAAAGTGCAGTTAAGAAGATTGCTGATGACTTCTATCTTGCTACCGCCGCGTTGGAGCTAGTGAATGTTCCATTTTCTATCCACATTCCGTTCACCAAACCGTGGCTCGGAAGGAGGACGGTGCGCGCTGTCCATGCCGAGTTTGCGAAGTGTGCGGCCGCAGCGAAGGCGCATATGGCGACTGGCGCAAAGCCTACGAGTATCATTGACCACTGGGTGGCGCACATGATGGAATCTACTCAATACCGGGAGAGGCTTGCAGCTGGAGAAACAGACTTGGAGAAGCCCTCGAACTTGATTCGTGACTTCGCCAACGAGGAGATCAGTGAGACTCTATTCACCTTCCTCTTTGCCTCCCAAGATGCATCTAGCAGCGCCACAACCTGGCTGTTCCAGATACTGGCTCAACGGCCAGATGTACTTGATCGTCTACGCGAGGAAAATTTGGCTGCGAGAGGAGGCGATAGGTATAAGCCTTTCGACTTGCCCATGTTGGAATCGCTCACCTACACCAACGCCGTTATCAAGGAGCTTCTCCGTTATAGACCGCCAGTTATCTTCGTTCCCTACCTGGCGACAAAGAACTTCCCTGTGACGCCAGATTATACGGTCCCTAAAGGCTCAATGATCATTCCATCATGCTATCCTGCCTTGCACGACCCTGATGCGTACCCCGACACTCATGTGTTTAATCCCGACCGCTGGATCTCGGGCGATGCTGAGTCCAAAACCAAGAATTGGCTCGTCTTTGGAGCCGGTGCCCACGACTGCCTGGCACGAAGGTATGTGCCACTATCAATGGCGGCGATGATTGGCAAAGCAGCGCTAGAACTCGATTGGACGCATCATGCCACGGAGAGGTCAGAAGAAATTCGCGTATTTGCTACGCTGTTTCCGATGGTGAGTTTTGATCATTTGACTTTCTACCTTTGATTTGCCGGCCATCGAGGGTACTGACTGTTGAAATTAGGATGGTTGTCAATTGGTCTTTACAAAGCGCTCCTGATTTCACATTGCCTTGCCATGGATGATTGCCAAAGATGATAGGGGAGCTTCCAACATCGAATAATCAAGAATCTTAATATCACATCATACGATTTTGCCATGCAACCGCTTTTTCGGTGTTTCCTATAGATACAAAACCAGGGCGCAGAAACTCGATAAATGTGACCCAAGCTAGATTTGAGTCACATCCACTCGCTAACTAGAAAATGATGGCTTGTCAACCATGAATTAAATGAATGACTTGACGAAGCTCCAAACTTTCTATTGGTGAGAAGGGTTGCTGGGCCTAGGCTATCCCAAAGCTCAGGCTAAAGTTATGTTGAGAGGCCTACCCAATAGCTTGGTCTACACATGCCCTTGGGGGTCGATTTACTTTCTTGTGTAAATTCATGTGACTGGTTAAGAGCCGATCTTCAAATGTGTTCAGATCATGTCGGCTCATTTGCAGTGAAATAACAGTCGCAGTAACTATGTAACAAGCAGATGCCTAGCTTTTGTCACGAGCGTAAAACTAAAGAACTTTTGACTAGAGACTGCTGCACTGCTTATCCTACTATTCAATACTACAGTCCCTGGAGCCCATAGTGAGAAAATTATAGATACCAGAATTGCCGTGGACCTAGGTTAAGCATTCATAGGCTCGTAATAACAGTAGACCAGACATTTTTGATAAAATAAACTGTGCCCTCTAACCCGATCAATATCATCATTGCCATTACTCTCACAGCATTTGCCTTGTAATTTTTAGCAACCAGGAAATGACGGATGGGTGAAAAGGAATCTCAACGTACCTAGCTCATTGTTCCGCTTCGGTCAGGATAAATTGCTCGTTCAAGCTTTGATCGAAGAGATCCAGGTATATACGATTGTCATCGACTCTCACGAAGAGTCCAGAGCCCTCAGCGACAAGCTCGTAGCTCTCCCCACCCAGGAACTCGGGAAGGAAACCCTGAGGCCTATCTCCGACAAAACAAGCAGATTTCTCGCGACCAGGGCAATTAAGGGGATACCCTAGTTCATTCCGGATCTCGAAATAGCCATCATGTGTTGGGTAGAAGAACCAAGTCTGGCCAACGTTGTGGTGATTGTCAGAGAAGATTAAAGAGTGGTCCCGAGCAACATAGGTCAAAACCTGCGAAGAATCAAGGATGCCGGAGCCAATGGTATAGGGGCCTGGAACTAGGGCATATGCCGTGTGGAAAAGAGCGAGAGCACCGAGAGCAAAAAAGGTCTTCATGATGGCGAAAAGATGGTGGTACCGAAGATAAGAGTCTGTTTTGAAGTTTCTGAGGATTGTGACTCAGGACCGAGTGGCATGCTAGGGGTACTTATACCTTTTCATCACGATCTTTTGCTTTTCTTGGCGAGCATGAGAGTGAGTAATCAAACTGCTAGTTGGAGCATTTGTATCCTGTTGTTCAGAATAATCTTTGCACTGCTTCATTATGTATGGGTGTACTCCGTACTGTACCTTGAATGTAGGCCGATACAAAGTCACACCTACTGTACTACTATGTACTCCATATGCACAATTCATAGACTATTGATATGCACATCACGATATATGCACTTCCAACCCACCAGTTCGGCAGGGTTTAATTGTCCGCGGGGCAAGACCCCCAATTCTCGGCCCCGCCCTGCCACGGGCGATATGATTTGTGGAGTACGATGTAATAAAGCCGTGGATTTTCAGTGATTGTCTTTAGCTTACTCGATAAGTTATGATTGTCAATTTATTGATAGAAGATCCTACTGTGCCGGTAATTATGGAACTCTTTGTAGAGATTAATGAGTCCAGTCTATTCACTTCTGGTCAACAGCGGCCCCAATATGCATGCCCCTAGAATTTTTATTTCGTTGTTCAAATCTCGCTAGAGCCTGGTTCCTGAACCAGATCGACCCCCTAGATGAATCAGGCTAGACTACTTATTGATCGGCATGCACTCATCGAGGCACAGCCACGACATTGAAGTGATAATTACATAAACCTTGATCTTTCCAATTTGATGCCTGACGAGTTGAGGGTTCCCGTCGCGGCTTCTACTAGAAGGCGTGCAGAATTGGATAGCCCGGCTACTGTATAAGAACATAAAAACATTGCTCGCATTCTATTGTAGTCGTCATTGAGCTGAAATTTGGCATTTGGGCAACCCCTTGCGAAAGGCGATCGTGACAAAGCAGTGGATTGAACTGGCTGATCGCAGCCAGCCACTACAGGCCACCCCACAAATACGGAGTAACCAACTCACCACCCCAATGTGTTTGCTTTTGCAGCTTTCCAATAATCAGCCACTCGTAACACATCAAATCCCGGTCCATTGCGCAATTGGCGGTGTGATGTTCTGACCCCTTTTTCACAACTCATGTGCACCCACACGTGGCTCCAGGCGTCGACCCATCCTTGACAATAATTCGACCCTGGCAACAATATCGCATGGCGATCTGAGAAGCAACACCGCCACTCACCTTGAGGGTAGGCAGGGCAACTTTCTCAATGGGGGCGCCGGTGCAGCAGTGGTACTGGTCGTAGTTGTGGTTGAACCTTCTCGGACGCCAATGCAGAAACTACGCGTTCCCCGTGACTAGGCTGTGTGCATGTCACAGGTCTTGCTTCTGTCGGATGGCTGGAGGGAGCAGTTCCAGTCGAAGAGCTGTTGAACTGTAATTTCGTATGTTTTTGCGAAGGAAGCGCATGTCACTTTCACAGTACGGGACGATAGTGATTTTGCCGAAGCTATGGCTGCTGGAGTCGACATCGTAGTAATAGGTCTCACAGAGCCACTTGAATCAGTTGTGCCAGTTATGGTATGGGTAGTGGTGCCATCGGGTCCCTCGATCAAGATTGTGGTTGTGATTACTGGAGGTAGCGTGAGTTGTGAAGATGGGTATGGGTTATATGTGGTGGTGGAAGCAGGTGAGATTTGACTCAACGTCTCAATTGGAGGACTGCCTGTGCCCCGTGGAGCCAGGCGATGGGGGCTTTGGAGGGAAAGGTACAGGAGGACAACCCGAGGTGACTGTACCAGGGTGCTGGGGAATCCATGCGATACCTCCGGGCCCAACTATCACTGTCGTCGACACGCCGTCAATAGTTGTGGTTAGTGAGGAGGTGCCTGTGAATGTCGTGAATGGGGCAAGCGTAGAAGCAGTGAATGTGACTTCAGTCGTACTAGAACCGTCGATGGCTGTGATTGTGATCACCGTACTCGTTGGTACCTGACGCGAAGTCGGACCTGCAGCCGGATTGGGTGTTCCACTTGTTGGAGACGGGCCTGGTGCCGCAGTGCTTGAAGGCACGATGGAGGAAGAGGAGGCATGATGGCCAGGAGGTCAGACCGTGAAGGTGACACCGTCTGTGGTGATGGCTATGGGAGTCTCTGTTTGCGTCGGCAGGGGAATAGTGTCCGACCCAATAGTTAAACCGCCAGATCCAAGAACTATGACTGTTCCATCACTGACGAGTGTCGTGGGTTGGTTGATGATTGTGTACACAGTTCCATTGAACCCCACTCCCGTCCCTTGGGCCACTGGCGAAGTGGGTGGCGTACTCGTTGTATGGGTCTGACTTGCAGACTGATGGGATCATCATCTGGAGGTGGTAGCTGTACAAGATGCGAAGATTCAAATCTGCGAGAATAGTCAGTCTATGTAGCTTAATAAATAGAAGACGTGCACACTTATACCGCGAGGGAAGATAACAGTCCTCGCTACAAGAGAACCAAGAAATGGAACAAAGAAACTGAAGATGGGCATATGTCGTTTTCTACTTGGAAGGTCTTTGCGAATGCCAATAAATCTGCTGGCCAGTTCAATTCGGAACTGTGGACTTTTTTGTACAAGTGCAGTATGAAGCAATGGTGGGTTCTATGCAGCGGATTCGGCATTTTCATCAACATCTAGACTGTACCAGGCGCATCTCCTGACTTTGCCAATGATATCTGGGCAACACTGATGCCATTATCCATGTATGATGGATATTCTACTCTAAATAGGTTATGGGGTTTCTGAAATACGGTCTCTGCGAGGTTGGGGAAATGTGACAGGAAGGGCAGAAGATACTGTGACATTTAAGAAAGGGTGCTGAGGGGCGGGTGTCAGGACCCTCGAAAGGTGAACAGAAAGGAAAATATATTTTGTGTATATTCCAAAACCCCACTCTAAGACTAGAAGGCCAGAGCTAAGTTGAGGCTAAAGTTTCGATCAACCTTACAAAAGGGGCTTCACATATCCAGACCTGAACAAGACGAAGACTTAGTTCTATCGAGGCATATCGTTGAGGCTGTGAGGCAAAACATGAATAATGCTTTGCACAACAACTGGTTTTGAGGGATACGCAAAGGGCAGCGACCGGTGCATGCCACGAAAAGATTCCCTAAAAAATTTGAAGCTGTAAATATCTCTTCAATGTCGCTCTGGATCGCTGGACTCCGTCACATCTTGGACATTGGAATAGGTCAGCTAGGTCGCTGACGGTCTACCTCAGAGAGGCACTTGACATTTATTCAGGTTATCGTCAAAAGGTTTCATTGGATCACCTCGTAGCACTCCTTCCACTCACATACAAGTCATCGTGTCCATCATCCAACAGCATTCAATTATGAGTATATTCAAGTGCGAGAAGAACGAGCTGGTTGACTCCAGAGCACCGCCAAAGCCGGTCGGTACCGATCCTCTTTGCGTCTCGCATAATTATTTCGACTTACCTGGTATTCGACAGTCTCTCGAGCATCCCGGTGCTCTACCACTCTACATTCAAACTTGATAGGGCTAACTTAAAGCAAGAGATCATCTCAGTCGATGGCAGCACGAGGACCTTGGGGTAATCAAATGGCAAGTATCTCCCGCGCTTCGGTTGTAGCCATTCCTTTGTTCGGCTTGCACAAACAGCAAAACACTGCCAAGAGAACACCAGTCCAAGACCGGCCGGGTCCGATAAGCTAGGACCAATCATGTCCGTCTCTTCTACCTTGTGCGAGTCCTGCGGGGCTCCGACGGTTTTGGTTATATGGAGGTCAACCCCGATCGTGACTCGCGGCTCGCCAAAGATTGCCCAGAATCAGATCAAACTCACTGACAGCCTTGAAGATCAGTGGAGTGTATACTCTCGTATCCATGGAGGAAGCTTTTTGGGGGCTTCTCGCCTTTTCTCGTATTTGCGATGTTCCGCCAAGACCCGCGGAATCTTCATCCCTTGGCCTTGATATCTGCATACCCCTCCATTGTTTACTTCGTTTGACCCAGGCCCAGGTCGACATTTCCAACTCGAATAACTCGGCCCTTGTGAACTTCTAGCAGCCATATAGCCAGAGCATCGGATGGTCTTTTTTCATGTCTCTGCTCTGCTAATTTGAAGGAGTGAAACTACTCGCTCATAATCTCTCATGACGCCGCTGAATCTAAACGTTAAATACCCTAAAGAGAAGGAATGTAACGCTGTGTATCCTTTAGCCTATCAACAATACTAAGCCCCGCCACTTTCGGGCACTATGCATAGATGGTCCCTGCCGGACTTGAAGCTTCTACTGCAGCCTTGATATTATTCCAGAAAGCTGCGATACCACCCCCACGTGCACTGAAGACAAAATCCTCATCTCCTTGCGGTTAGAACTTGGTGAACATGTGGTCTGGTAGCTCGATGAGAACAGTTGAGATGTTTTGCTTTCTAGACTTCGTTTCTGAATGCGTCGATCATTTCCGCTGTGGATGGCTTTGCCCCGGGGAGTCCGGTGCCCTGCAGCGCCGATCGCACATCCTGAAGAATACTGACTGGATAACATGCATCAAGCAATCTCGCCCGCAGACATTGTCCACCACTGATATGATCTTATCTCCGCCTCGCCCGCGGCCTCGAGCCCGTGATTATCTTGCTGCAACATTAACAAGCGTGGTCTGAAACCTTAGTTTGCATAGTTGGAGAAATTCGCCGTTTGTAGAGAGAGAATGGAACCGATTTCAAGAGACCAGAAACCTATAAATACAGCTGATCCGCGGCCTTGGCAGCATGTTAAAGTACGGATCTTTCCAAATCTGCCGCTAGGTTCCTGGCTACATTCATACCCGAGACATTTTATAAAAGATGCGATATCCTTGTCCAACAATGGCACGTCTGTCTAAGGTTGCGCTTGTCACCCTCGGCTCATTGAGCGGGGTGAATGCCTGGGGTACACTGGGTCACGCAACAGTTGCATACATTGCTCAGCATTACGTGTCTTCCAGCACTGCATCATGGTAAGTGTGAACCACAATGTGCTATGATCAATGCTGATAGTGTTCAAGGGCGCAAGGTGTTCTTGGAGATACATCTACCTCGTACCTGGCAAACATCGCCTCATGGGCTGACTCGTATCGGGCAACAACTGCTGGCAAATGGTCGGCACCGTTTCACTTCATCGATGCCGAGGACAATCCTCCCACTAGCTGCAATGTGGACTACACTCGTGATTGTGGTAGCTCAGGCTGCTCCATTTCTGCAATTGCAAACTACACTCAGCGCGCTGGTGACGGCCGACTCAGCACTGCCAACATTGCTGAAGCTGTCAAGTTCCTAGTTCACCTCCTGGGAGACGTCACTCAGCCACTGCACGATGAAGCGTACGAGGTTGGTGGAAACAGCATCAAGGTCACTTTTGATGGTTACAGCGATAATCTCCACGCCGATTGGGATACATACATGCCCCAGAAGTTGATCGGCGGCAGCTCGCTCACCTATGCGCAGACTTGGGCCAACACCCTGATCAGTGAGATCGATTCGGGTAGTTTCAAGTCCCAGGCTGCTAGCTGGATTTCGGGAGACGCCATTAGTGATCCCATTACTACCGCCACCCGATGGGCATCGGATGCCAATGCCTATGTTTGCAGTATCGTCATGCCCGATGGAGCTGCTGCATTACAAACTGGAGACCTCTATCCTACTTACTATGACTCCGCTATTGGAACTATTGAGCTTCAGATTGCCAAGGGTGGATATCGCCTAGCCAACTGGCTCAACATGATCTACACCAATGATATCGCCAAGCGGGACCTTGAGGGCTCCGTGAACAAGGCTCGCAGTGATGCCCCAGATCTCATGGGTCGGGATCTGCTGCCAGCACCTGGCCCATTGAGCCGTGCCCAGCTCGCCAGAGATGCTATGGGAGGAAACTGCTGCGGGTCAGCTAGACATGCTCATTAGAGCAAAGGCCACCGAATCACGCAGCAGGCATGAAGTTTACGGAGCGGGCAATAATCACAAGACTGATGCATGCCATATTGTTTTGGGGGAGAAGTGAAACCTGGAGATAGGCTCAAAGTTGCTCTGTCTCTCCTTAACTTCCTAGTTTTAACCAGACGAAGTCGATGGAATTTCAAATCGTACGAACATACTTGTACGTAGCTCTTTGATACTCTATCTTCCTGGAATGCGGATTCTATTTCTGGTTTTATTCCTTCGCCATCACTCATGTCTTGAGAACCTATCTTCAAGGTATCTGTGAATGTTTGCTTCTATTAGCGCACTCCAAGATTGAGACTTGACGAGTTCATGAAGGTAGAAGTGCCCCCGCGTCCACGTCAGAGGCTCAAGAACAAGCTGGGAGATCGACTTTCTTGACTACCTTGACAATGTTTGTTTAACGATCCAAGGTTGGACATTTTTCTACCCACCGCCAACACAACAAATTTCCCACCTGATGAATGCGGTCAGGTCTGTCAGCCCCCCCTCCCTGGTAATCCTTCTCTTTCACTACCCTCCACGGCCGGCCTCTTCACCCCTTGAACAACTTTCAAGATTGAACTCCTCGACCTCCCCAACGAGATCCTCCTTGTGATAGGAGAAGCTCTTCCTGACCAGGGTCCTTCCTCCTTCGCTCGATCCACCCGATTCTTCTTCGCTCTTCTGAATGACCAGCTCTATCAGAGAGCAGCGCAAACCCACCCAGATGCCCTGATTTACAGCGTCGAAAATGGACTGGAAACCAATATTGCTCGATCAGGGCGCAAATGCCGATCTCACTGACTCTGACCTTGACTTGAGGCCTCTGGTACGCATGGCACAGGACCCCTCGCAACCTCTGCTGCATATGGCAGTTCGCAGGGAGCTTGACACCCACGTGAGCGTTGTTGGATTACTCGTCCAGAGAGGGGCAGACGTCAACATCCAGGACAGAATGGGAAATACGGCTCTTCACTTTATCTCTTTCTCGCCGTATACCCCACAATCCTCTCAAATGACGGAGCTTCTATTAGAGAGCGGAGCAAATGTGCAGTTGCAGAATCACGCAGGACAAACCGCGCTCAACGTCGCCGCAGATCAAAGCAACCGAATCATACACAAGATGCTTCTGGATGGCACAAAAAATTGAGCAACTACCCCCACAGAGAGACAGAGATATTCGCGGGATGGATTGATGGAGGAAGACCAACGCCGGTGGAGAAGTGACAGTGTGCAAGAATCATAGGCCCAGGAACCTTTGGCTTGACATGACCTTTGGCTTGACATGGGATGAGCAACATAGATTCAATTCATGGCTACTTCAATTTCCTACCCTGCTCATCATGTAATGCTGGATACTCACCACGACACAATTTACAGGCCATCTTTGTGTAGCCCACGACAACCATCTTGATGCTTACTTCTGGCAAGGCGGTATTTTCCGGTCATTTTCGCATCTCCTCTTTGTTAGGTGTCCAGTGCTTGTAGAAATGTCCACTTTGCTTTCATTTGAAGGATGAGTAACTATTTCTTACTGCTTTCATATTATTCACGCTATAGCCTACCGTATCATGGCTTTTGAGGACAACTCTGCCTCAAGGCTGGACCTTTAAGTTGAACTCGTCTCTCACATGGGTGAAATAGTCTTCTTGTATATACTTTTATACTGCCTCTGGACGGCTATCCATGAGTCCTTCCCTCGAAATGAGCCGGATTCACGCTAGGATTCCCTAAGGTTCTTTACCGACCTAGTTCGGACTTTTACCCTTTATAAACGTCACTGCTATCTATTCCACTCGTGCTTGATAAATACGTCTTTTCGCGCCATGCTACTTGGAACCGACCAGAAGATCAAAAGAGCAATAGAATGCATCCGTCATAAGTGGAACTCAGCGGAAAGTGATCATATCAATATATATACATAGAGTTCTAAGTAATGGAGCTCTAACCGAGAGCTGAGCATCCTGATCTTATATTGATGTGACTGGTCGGTGAGATAAAATCTCCCCTAGGCAGTACCACTCTAGGTAACGATTAAAGAAGAAAGTGAGAGATCAACTCCTGACTCCTACCTTAGGCTGCCTTGATATTTCTCGCCCAACAGTTCCTGGGCGCTTTTCCAGTACAAAAAGATCGCTCACCAACCTTTCGCCGCGAGATCACTCTCCACTACCTCGTCCTGGACGATTTCTCTCTCGCAACTTCTCTCTCGCAACTTCTCTCTCGCAACTTCGTCTCTGAAAACTTTCCCTCACAAGCTACTCTCTGGACTAGATTCCTCATCTACCCATTCTCAACATGGAGCTTCTTGATCTCCCGAACGAGATCCTCTATCTCGTGGCAGATCATCTGCCCCAGCTCGAGGATCTTTCCTCTTTCACCCGCACGTGCCAACACGTTCACAGTCTCCTCACCGAATACCTTCACGGAAAGGCAGCCCTCGATGTCCCTGATCTCGAATCTTTTTCACCGGCCCTTCTCTTCTGCGTCAGAAATGACCACCGAGCCTCCCTCGCCCAGCTTCTGAAGTGGACACCCCGAGTACCCGCCGAAAAGCATGAGGAGCAGCACTTGCCATGGCACTGGAGGAGAATCACCTGGGAATCGCACGACAGCTTCTCGAACATTACGGAACCCCCGGCCTGGAATGCCAGGCAAATGGCCTCTTCTTTGCTACTGCAATTTCAAAGGGGAATATCGACATGCTCCGGTTGCTACTGGAATTCGGGTGCAGTGTTACCTCCCCGAATTGCCTCGGAAAGACGCCATTGCAGCTGGCCGCGAGAACTTGCCATGAAGACATCACCAAGCTATTGCTTGAACATGGTTCGGACATCAACTACGCGGGATACTCGTGGGCTCCTCTCAACGCAGCGGTCCATGCGGCAGTTCATCGAATCCATGATCCGAAAGTAGTTGAACTGCTTGTTAGCATGGGAGCCGATGTGAATTCCCAGACTATGTCTGCCGGCAATACAGCTCTTTATGCTATTGCTGACTCGACCGTCTATCCGTGGTCCGCGCGTCTGATTGAGTTGCTTTTCGAGCACGGGGCCAATCTGCAAATTGTCAATCGTGCCGGAGAAAAAGCGCTGGATGTCGCTGCGAAACAGAGCAACAGAGCTATGCATGTCATCCTTTGGATGCATGGCTTCGACAGAGAAATTCTGGACAGGAATACGCGCGGAGATACAGAGAAGTTCGTGAGGCTAATTGAGATTGACGGAGGAGAGGGGCGAGTGGCGAAGTGGGCAGTGTGCAGGTGCAGATAGGCGGAACTATGGTCGGAGCAATCGATGGAAGAAACGGGTGATGGGGGATGAAGTACTTGGGTGGTGGGCAAGATGAGGACTTGACTATTGTGGGTCAGTTGACCGGGAGGCAAGGGCAGACTTACTTGCCAGTAGTTAGTTACCTAGGTATATCACCTCACCCTATAGTAAAAATTCAGCTTCCTAAACTCGTCAATCTTTAGTGTGCACTGTAGCCCTACCTCACATGGCGGGTCATCTAGATTAATGCTCATAACCAATGCGGATACTCGCTCAGTCGGCTATCTCATAGACATCATACTTCTCTCTCTCCATTCCATTCTTGCCTTGATCTTCCCACCTTTCTAGAGTAATACTTGCTGAAAATCCATGAAGACTTCATTTATGTAAGGTTGTGCGCCACTTAAATTCACCTCAGGCATGGCAGATCATAAGCTTAGTTATATTATCAGCGTGAATGTAGTTCACCTGAAAGGCTGACTACCCTATTCCATCTATTGCCCAAATTCAAAAAAAAAAGGGTTGAACAAGATGAAATCCCACGCCTAAACGTCTAGGACACATTTCGCAGGTACAGAAAGCAGTATATCATTACTATCATCACACATTCATTCATACATACACTCCTCCCTCTACGCAAGCGCGGAGTAAGGCGGCGGCGGCTCCAGAGGTACCCTCGACTGATCCATAGAAAGCCTTGAGGGCAACACAGGCTCATCAGCGGGAAGTTCCACCGGCAGCGGCGGAGGCGGTTGCTCAAGCTCCGGCAAATTCGGAGGCGGGGGTTCTCGAGCCGGAAGCTCCATGCGTCGCGGCTCACCGGGTACATGCTCAAGTTCCTCGAACTCGGTCATCGACAAGTCATAGCCGACATGGCGCTTAAGTAGTTCGTGGGTGATGAATCGCTCAGGCATGTTGCCTTGTGCGGCGACGAAGGAGATATGTGGGTTGGTTTCGCTGATGCGTTGGAGTTCGTTCGCGTGTCGGTGGTGGTGGAGACAGCCGTCGACTCCGATTAAGAAGATGGTGACGTGGACCCAAGACAGGGCGAGGAGGTCGAGTTCGAAATCGTTCATGTCTGGGGCTTCGTCGTCGAGGATGAGGAGGAGGCGGAGGATTGGTGTTTGTGGTCCGGCTTGCCAGCCATAAATGGGGTGGTGGGTTGCGGTGTGGGCGTGTTTTTGGAGATGTTGGTCTTTAACGCTTTGCCAGCCTGCCATTAGCCTCGTGCGGCCGCCGAAGTGCACGGTTCGCCACATTTCTTCGAAATTCCAGTGACTTATCAGGCCGATGCGTTTGGCCTCACTGGAGAATGTGGTGAGTTCGTAGCCGGACCTGTTGTTGTCGTGGTTGGACATTGCGCTGGTGAAGCGATGGATAATTGCTCGGGCCACGTCTAGGAGAACAGTCGGTTATTTGGAACGTAAGTTCATCGGCAATGTAGAGCGTACCTTTATTCTTCGGCTGAGAGATCATTTTGTGCTTCATTATGAGAAATTGATTGTACTCTGGCCGTCGGGGCTGAGAATCCATGGAGCCTGACGCATCCAGCAGGATCACGGTGTCATCTGTCGGCTGTTGGGGTGCATCTACCAGCCGGGATGGAGGAGGCATGACTTGTTTCGAGTATCCCTTGAAAGCTTGTTGGAGATGATGACAAGTATCGTCCTGCGAATAATATATTGATGGGGGCTCAATTGCCTGTTCCATTCTTGCTTGGGCTGATTTCAAAGCAGACATTATGTCAGGCTTCAATATTGTTGCGTTGCTCAGCCGATGATTTAATACCCAGTATAGACGCTCCTCTGCGGTATCCCTGTATCCTCTCCAAGTCGGGGTAATGCCCCGCCATCCAACAGACGAGTCAATGGTGAATTTCAGTGGATTGGACCCTGGCTTAACCCAGGCCCTCGGAATGGGCTCGAAATAACCAGCCTTGAGCAAGTGAAGATATTGCAACGGATTTCGAGTCCGAAGTTCGGCAACTTTCTGCGACATTCCGATTTGTTCTTGGTATGCGGCGACAATCTGTCTATCTTCTGGCTCTGGCCACCTCCCATTCTCCTCTTTCAGGATAGACTCCACGAGTGCGCGTGCCTCGGAGAAGATCTTGGATGTTTTGGAGGCGACTTTTTCCTCGGAAGATCTGATGGAAAGAGCTTTCTTCAAGCTGGCGCGCTTGGACTTTTCACTAGTAACAATGCGATTTATCGATGGACCGATGCCGATATTTGACATGGAAGATTGGAGTTGATCGACTTCCCAGATGTTGAAAGATGGCTCCATCGCGTCAACGGCAGCCTGCGCCTTGGTATTAAGCGAGTCATTCAACATGTTCATTTGTTGAAGAAATTTCGCATGGTATTGCGGGTCAGGTCGCTGCACTCCATAGAAACTCGAACCGCTAAACCCGTACGGAGATGCCACGGCACCCCGGTACGGATTGTTGTTGAACAGGCGTACCTGCGTGCAGTCATGGTAGTGCTTCTCGCCCGGGTACATCACTGCTTTAGACCATATCTCCTGAATTTCAAGGCGCTCCATCTTTCGTTGGATGTACTTGTGCATGATGCAGCTGCACGGGTACCCGCACTCGCGCTCTGGCTCGATCTCGGGATTGTATATGTGGAGGAACAGTTGAACATTCTGCAGCAAATGTTGCATCTCCTGCTCGCCTCGAGCCCGAATCTTCGCAGCCTCAATAACTCCGTTCGTGTGTGCCCTGCGCTGCGAGCTAGTCACACTGCCACTCACCGTCGATGAAGGTGGCGACGGGTAAATCGGTGAAACATCGGCCGTTCTGGTTGGCGGCTCTGCCGTGGAACCGCTCGAGTTGCCAGTCATGGCCGTGAAGGTCGGGCTGGCCGGAGAAATGGGACTTCGCACTGAGGACATTGATGACGGCGGGCGACGAGTAAATTTGAGAGGATTTTCATAGAATTGATCCACGGCCTCATCCATGGAGCTCGCGGTCTTGAGAAGTACAGATAGTTAGTAAACCGGGTATCCTCGAGTGGGGGCGGGCCTTCGCAGTGGGTACCTCGAGGAACAAGTATGCAGTTCCCGCATCGATGCCAGGCACACAGGTTCGAAACTCGGCGATGGTCTCCTTAGAGGGCAGCATATTCAACTGCACGAGGTTGCAATGGGTGCTACCAAGGGGTTGTCAACAGGAGAAGTGATATGTGTCGCGACGACATTGTGTCGGGAAGCACCAGGATCAAAAAGCGTTGGCGCGCGATCGCGAGGTCCGTGGTGGCAGTGACCAGTCACTACTCTTCGGAGGAAGTCTGTGCCTCATCCTACGCGACAAGAGCCGGAGAGACACAGCCATGCGATGGCGGGCGCCATCTCTGGATAAAGCGCACGTGTGCTTGGAACACGTGGTGAGAGGACTGGTGAAGAATTGTCGGGCAGGTTTGTGTTGACGAGGGGAAGGCAACGAACTAATTAAAGAACGGCTGGGGGGCCAGGGGAGGAGGTGGAAGGACCGCCCGGTGACTGGTGACTGGTGACTGGACATTGGCCTGTGGTCCTGTCAGCCTTGACACAACCCACATGGATCTAGTCCATCGTACATCGTAAACATTTCAAGCCGCAGCTCACCCCCTCTTTTGCCCTGCGCTATTTACTTTCGGAGATTTATGTCATAATAACTTTGTCGAAGCTATCGTTGGAAATAAATTATCTGCCAGTATCGATAATGTCTAATCAGAAACTATACCCAA
The DNA here is from genome assembly GCA_022985105.1 of Penicillium ochrochloron. NCBI lineage: Eukaryota > Fungi > Ascomycota > Eurotiomycetes > Eurotiales > Aspergillaceae > Penicillium > Penicillium ochrochloron. Next base: position 154,534 of record JAAVMA010000033.1, read on the forward strand.
TCCACCTGGCATCATTTGATCTCCTAACTCGACGCTGCTGATTACCCCTCTGCATATATCCGTAGCGATAGGGATATTCTCGTATTCACCATCGGAGATTTCCACATCTGTACCTAAGCCAATCACCGTTGGTCGATTCAAGCACGCACTTTCCACTCGGAACAATTATAGCTTCGATATGCACTCTTTGGCCTCCCCAAACCCCGTGCAGACAGCCATGTTAGTACTTCCCATCGACCAATTCTCTAACACCTCTCCGCGAGAGAATGACTCCAATAGCTTGGAAATTGCCACCGGGCTCATCATTTTAGGGAGATTCGCCCAATATTCCTCGCCCGCGGGTCCGATCTTTAGGTGAGCTCGGCAGGTGAGATTCGCTCGTCGAAAAGCTTCAGTCACTCGTGCGCGACGTCGGAGGTCATACTGCTTCAAGCAAAGTTCGACTTCAGACTGCGTAAAGTATGCGGTTGAAGACGGAGATGTTTTCTGCGACAGGAACGGGCGCAGGATATTGACGAATGCTGCTGCGGACTCGAGGGCTTGGTTTGCGCCCATTGCTGCCTGAGGCACCATCTATCAACCATCATCTGTTAGTTGGAGCCCATTCTCGGTCGCCTGAGATATTGTTCAATCTCGTACCTTGTGCGCAGAGTCACCTAGTACAAACAAGCGCCCGGAAAAGAACTGGTCGGCAATGCCCTCTTCCAGGGCTGTCATAACGGCAGCACGCCTGTTCTCAAAGATACTAGCAAAGACCACTCCATCCGTCACAATTTTGTCGGCGACCTGTGCATATAGCGCCTCGATATCCTGCTCGAAAAACCTCTCGCGCTTGTCAAATGCGATGGTACGCTTCAGATCGTGGGTCATGAACCAGTATATGTCTCCGTTGTGACCGCAGAATATCAACAGAGATACATCTGGTCGGTAGACGGTGAAAGAACGGCCCGGTTCAATACCCGAAACTGGATTTGAGATGCCATAGACACAGGCATAACGCACGTCGAATCCTGCAAATTCAGTTCAGTCAACTCGAGCGAGGTTCCATTAATTTGACGAGGCTTGACTCACGCGATTCGGGCCCCTTAGTTGCCAAGGTTGCTTTTTCAATCTCGCGACGAATAACAGATCTGACTCCATCTGCACCTGCAACGAAATCGCAACCAAGTTTACTCCCATCCTCACTCACAATCACAGCTTCGCGGTCGGTCTGTACCACGGACACAACTCGCTTCGACGAGTGAAGCCTTGTCTTATCCTCGATACTTTCGTACAGGATTTGAAGCACTCGCTGTCTTTCCATGAAGATGCCGCCGTATCCAAGTCTGGAAATCAGAATATTAGCAGTCTCCTAACCCCAATATTGTCAGGCATGGTCAATACTTTTCCTCAAAGATCGCTCCAGGATTATGACTGGTTCCGAGATTTCCGTTCCCATCTCGATGCTCCCATTCTCCGCGCTTCACGTTATACTCATTGAATTCGTCTATCATCCCCAGTTGATCCAGTATCCTTAGACCATTGGGCATGAGTCCGACACTGGCGCCTGTGTGCGGGGCGAATTCTCTGTACGCTTCCCACAGACAGTAGGATATCCCTGAGAGCTCGAGCATTCTGGCAAGCGCTAGACCAGCAATCCCACCCCCGACTATACCCACGGTGACAAGCTCTCGCGGATGGCTTCCCATGGCGACAGGAGTCAACAGAATTCGAGACTCGGGCAATTTTCTTGTCGGGTTTGTTTGAGATTCGGTAAGAAAAGTATTAATACTTGGTGCATTGGTTCAAGTAGCACAATGACGTATTTGGGTGGGCTGAATATCGAGGATGCCCGTTTGTGTATCGGGTAGAGGTAAGCAGCGAGGGACGGGATCGCACTTGCGTGAGTTGTGTTCCAAATACTTGACGCCTAGCTTCACGATACGAATTTAGTGTTACGTCATAGCGACTGTACGATGTGAGGAATCACTATCAGCTTGAAGAGTACGAAACAGAATTGAAATCGATGCAGGCTTTCGTTCAATTAGTTTCTCTCGGGAATCGATCGCACTGGAGTTGACCGCTCGTCATATAACATGTACAGTAGGCGCCGTGGAGGTATGGGCATATGACATGTCTCATGCCCAAAATCCCTCTTCCTTTGTTTGTTGGGCGTGATCGGCATTTTAGTTGCAGGCAGATACCCAAGGCAGCCTGGTTCGTACTGGTGAATGAAAAGAAGTTGTGGAGAGGTGAAAACCTCGAAGGTAAATCAAGCTTAACAAAGAAATTAGAGCTAGAGAAGAGGAATGATCGACACTTGTTTCTCCAAGTGGCCATACGAATTATTTTGTGTTTTAAAAACTCCGGATGATCATCACTGCGACGTCGATCAGGTACTTGGATTAGCCCCGCTATCCATTGTTGCTTCAGAAGTTCAGATGGCTACACCGAGCGCACGGGCGCCTCAATTTGAGGTTGCCCCGAAGGTCTGCTGTCATGACATAGTGCTATGCGACTGGATTCTATGAAAGCGACAGTCCTTAATGTAATATTATTTGTGGTGCAACTGGAGAGTCTGACTGACAGATATGCATGTCCAGGAAACTGAGATTTCATCGGAACTACTGTAGCAATGGTGAGGCTCTAACAACGAACCATGGGCATAGCGGTCTTGTTGTTGACTAGATCGCGAGTCATGCACGTTTGGCTGCTATTGCGCTATCCCCTTTGTGCCATCAAATCTAAATCCATATTTATTTCCAGCGTAACGCTCGCGGATCAGTATATTATACTGAATCGACACTATTTCATGATCTGCCTCTTATGCGTAACTATGCGGCAAGAATGTCTGGGATAAATTTTCCAGAAAATGCGAGTCATCCCCTGTTGGGGACACGTACTAAGAGTCGCGGGGTATCAAGAGTGAAAAAAATAGCACCTGCCTCAAAGCACAACCAGGTCCTATTGCCGATACTGACACAGCCACGTGGAAGATCCCCTTGGTTCCAAGAGATTAAATGTACGAGGAGAACCTAAACCCCACGCTTGAAAATGTGCCTCGTCGGGCGCAATGCCCGACATGGAAGTATCACAGGTTTACCATTTCATGAAATTTATCGGCCACGTCAAATAATTTGACAAGGGTGAATGTTCTCATAGAGGGACTGTACACACTTGCTGCTACGGGAATATCATACCTTGACGGTGTAAATCGTCTGAAACCGAGGCGCGAAACTCACAATTGCGAGTGAAGGCAACCGAGAGGCCACCATCGCACTTGAGGGTCCGTGGGCATTTTCCGTTGCTGTCACCCCTCACCTTGACGATGCGATGGTATGCAGCCTAGATGAGGAGCCTCAAGTCACGGGAGGAGGTGCCCGAGTGGGCGAAGTCGCCAGAAAGAGGTGTCATCATGAACATTCGTATTTAGAGTTTGGCCGAAAATGGTATGGTGTTTAGAAGCCGCGGCGGAACTGGGCGTTCTCGTATACTTATAAGAATGACATCTCCGTCGCCAGACCTTGTCACTCTCCAAGTTCTATCGTCCTCAAAGCATCCTCCACGACTACTGAGTGAGCTGAAATATCTTGACATGGAGGCTTTACTAGAGGCATTCCCGATCAGCCCTGAGTTTGGCTCAAGGGAGCATATTACAGTGCGTCATTCCTCTGGTTTTACTCCAATGCTCAAGCGATACTGGCCGTCTAACCCCATATAGAACCATATTGAGCTTATGCAAAAGTTCAAATGCATTTTAGAGAGTGCCGAGCAACCAGGTGGGGACACGAAGGCATTCCCGACCCCGCCGTCTCGCATTTTAGATCAGGAAGAGGAGGGTAAATGGCGAGTGCAATGCCTGCTTATGAGCGCTGAGGTCCGGTACTCGATGTACCTTCAAATCCTGAACAAATGGGTTACGTCTCATGGAATCCAAACACCTAAAGATCCGTGGCCACTCCCACCCTGGTATGACGATCCTAATTCTCGTGTTGCTTCCTTTAGGTATGAGAATATGCACTAACAGACCTCGGCAGGGACGTTGCTATTATGTTCTATGCCCATCTCCTGTCACCGTTCAATTTCAAGAAAGACATGGAATTGAACTATCCAAATCTTTGGAAAGCAGAGATCGAATTTCCTCTTGCAAAGATACTCTCTTGCAACACAGATGAAGAGAGTCAACTTGTATGGAGAGAAGAGTATCCCAATATCCCGTATCAGATTGTCGAATTCACTCATGATGGCGAACCCATATACGTCACTGAGAATGCCATGGATATACACGGCTACAAATGCCACTGGATAGACTGCGCGGGGAAGGCAGCACATGTCATTCCAATGATCAAATGGGCTAAATACCGTGTTAGCCGCACCGATCTTGTGTGTCCGGGTTGTAACCACAGGATCAGAGCGGCCAAGGCTGACGATGCGCTTGAACTCTGCCAACGTGAATTCGGGTTCCCTATATTCAACCTATGGGACAGCCCTCAACGACAGTTCGGTAAACAAGGTTTTGTTGATCGTATTTTGGCCTTAGCCCAGACTCAAGAGGAAACCCAAGACCAGTTTCAAGACCATGTCTTCCGGTATCTCAAGTTCCTACAACTTATGAAAGAAAACCAAAACACTCTTGTCCCAACACTCGACATTGATCTCATCTGGCACACACACCAGCTCTCGCCTGTCGCATACGAGAAATACTGCAAGATGCACATAGGGCGACCAATCAACCACGTCGATACCATCCGCGCTATGAGGCGATCGAAAAAAGAGGATAATACGGCAAGCCTCTGGGCGATGCGATATAACGAGTCATACTATGACCCACGAAATCCGGAAAAGAGTGCTGAGATCAAAAGACGCAAAGCCAAGTGTCAAAAGGACTCCGAGGATATTGAGACCAAGCTGGCCGCGTTCGACAAAGACCACGAACATTTAGCGAAATCGCTAGACGAGATAAAAGTCCGTCTGGAGACCAAGCTCGCCGATTATCAGGCCGTGCAGAATTCGTCAACGGCTTTGGACGCGGAGATAGCGGAGATAGAGACGTCCATAAGATCCATCAAGCCGAAATTGCGGCTGCTAGGGCTACGTCACTACAACAAGCAACAAAAGCAGCATATTGCGGAGCTGCAAAACAAGCTCTCACCGCTGGGAGAGAAGCGTTTATCTAAGTCGCGCGAGGTGGATTGGCGCTACCGTGAGTACGGCCATGAATATCAGGACCAGCGTCATAAAACGGCTTTATTGGATACCGCTCGGAGAGAAAGGCAAACTCTGGAGCAGCAGCTTACGCGCAAAGTGACAGAAGCTAAAGCAGAGATCTGGCGCCTTAAAGGGGAGCAGCAGGAGGACCGATATAATGGGTCGTGGTACTCCATCGTCCCGTCAGAGGCGCAGCTCGGTGTTTATCCTATTCTTGACGAACCAGTAAATAGGATTATCTACTACCGCGGGTATATAGGCTCGTCTGGGGCGGGCGGCTACGGAGGATTCGGCGAAGGGTGCGGCGGATTTGGCGAAGGATGCGGCGGGGGCTGTGGCGGGGGCTGTGGCGGGGGCTGTGGCGGGGGCTGCGGCGGGGGCTGCGGCGGAGGCTGTGGCGGAGGCTGTGGCGGGGGCTGTGGTGGTGGGTAGAGTGTGCAATGCAATAACTTGAGTGCGTATGAATGGAGGCATGTTAGATCTTGAAACTTATAGTGGGGCTGTTTAAACTTTTGGAAAGAGGACTGCCTAAGAGACTTTATCATGGAAATTATTACAGACGCCATTGCTTTTGATAATTAATTAGAGATAGGACAATTTATGTAACACCTGAGATAATTTAACTCTGCATATTTAGGCAAATATCAGCTCAGGAGGATAGGTAACGGGGCTTGGCGGCGCAAAATAGTAGTAGTTAAATAGTGATAGGCGTGATTAGAGCCTCCCGCTGGGAAGTTACGGACATCAAGGTGCCTGTTCCTGCCGCTAGACGCTTCCATTTTCGGCATCGATTTCATAGTTCCTTCTATTCTCAATTTAAACCTCGAGCAGGCTCAGCAAAATAAAGGGCATGTTCCAATCATTTTCTTTGTTACTACGACCTTTCTTTGTCAAGGCAGTCGGTCATTCAGCAGAATCATCACCTATCCTTAACTCGATTCATTTCTCAAAAGGTTATTGATTCAGAGGTTGCAAATTCTAAGCGCACAATTTATTAATACTAGCCCAGCCCTAAATTTCTCTTTAGCGAGTCCTGATGTAGACACTCGCATCTTCATCAGAGTTAATCGCTTGACTAAACAACTAGAATTTCCATAGGCATTGTGAGGACTGGAAAGATAGCTATAAAAAATTACTATTCAAACTCAGAAGAAAGAAGAAAGCTTATTGTTCATTAGACAAAGCATTCCTTTGGTTGTTAAGGATGAATGAATCAACTAAGACAGGCGTACACATGAGGCTCGGCCTCAAACTATAAAATCCGGCAAGTCTCCTTCATACTACACTGGAATAAAAACTCAAATTCCAGGGAGCTGCTAAAGATCAATCTAATACTCAGAATTAGCTGTACCAAAGACATCTCCGGCTAGGTATGGCATCGAACCAAAACATCACGATATTTGGAGACAAGCGAGTCAACTTTGTTAATTCACTTCTGTTTTGGAGTGAGAAACTCTCTCAACCTGGTCAGACTATTCAGGAAGCCGTGAAGTTTTTGCACGGCTTCGAGGTTGATTTTGACCGATTTCGAGTCATAGGAGAAGCTGAGAGCGCCAGCTTTTGCTTCTTGCTAAAATGTCAGATAATCACGCACACGATCCAGGATGCAATTGATATCTTGAGGACCGGGCGCCTCTTCTCTCCACATGAGGTTGCAGAAATTCTGAGTATGACCGCACAACATATTGGTAGGCTCACCTTGAGTAAACAGGACAATGTGGACCTATACGCTGAGCATATGGATCGAGAGGCGGGTAAAGTCAACTTGATGTGGATGTCGAGGAAAGCATTGCCAGATGCCCAACAAGAGCGTCAGCAAGGAAAGTTGCAGGATATTTGGGAGCGTCTTCACTTTACTATGCCAGAATGTGATTGTGTCCAATGCTCGAGAGGCCCTAGGCCTCTGAAAAAGAGAACGGCGAGGCTCTCGATGTAAATAATACTTTCTATTCGTTGATTCAGCTAGCTTCCACTATTCTCAATCTTCCTGCTACATAGTAAGTGTCTAATAAATAGTATAGAAGTGAATTGAGACGAAATGGTCGAAACAGATTTCTTGCGAAAAGGTGATAAAAGGGCAGCGACCGAGAAAATAAACTGTATCAATGTCTTGGCGGATCTTAGGCGTTCTGGTCGGCCCCGATGTTTCGATGCACCAAAATACGACCGTTAAAGAGATCATCTACTAAGCAAAATTATAGTGATATGATCAGGCTAAATTGAGGAGCATTCGCAAAATTCTGTCAGTCCGGAGATGAGATTAATTCCACACAAGAGCGTAAGACTTGCTCTGTGGAAAGGAAAAGCAGTAATTCATTTTCACAGCTTATCGGATATGTGGGTGTAAGCTTATGATCGGCGATCGGCAACCGAGCCTGCTTATCCTTTTAGAGAGAATATAACAAAAAGATTCTACAGAAACCAGCATATAAAAGTCAAGCACGATAGACAAATACTACAAACTGTCAGCGACTTTCTACAGTATATCAGCAGAAGCCCCACTACTCTACAGTACCTGTCCACGGCTCCGACTATCTCACGGAACTCTCCCGACCTCCGGATTCTTATCGCCGCTATCTCCAACTCCGATGACAGAGCGGAGATCTTGGCGATCTCGGCCTGTCCAATTCCGGCGATATCCTACGTCAATCCTGCATTATCAAAATGCCGAGAACATGCCCAGAAGTTATAGGCAGCAGAATATCATGACGTGGATGACTCGTGTTTTATTTTGAAAATTTCATGCACAATGCAATGCATATTGCTTTATAAGGTGTACATAATGCGAGCGACGACGGTCTTTGAAATCGTTTTGAAATGCTATTCAAGGGCGCGACTCAACATACCATGAAAACTGTCCTAGCAAATCGACATGATGATCCAAAGCTTAGGTTCACCAAAAATGGCACCTTTCAGATCTCAATCTTCAGTGATCTACACTTCGCCGAAAGTATTTTATCCCCGTTATAATGGGTTATTGTGATCCGGGTTTGCTGACCTCTGTCAGATGCAACGCTTGATTCAATGACGAAGAATGTTATGTCAGAGGTTCTTACAAGTGAAAATCCACAGCTGGTGGTTTTGAATGGAGACTTGATATCTGGTGAAGCCACTGATGGCTCGAATCCAGGCCAGTATCTCCATGAAGTTGTGAAACCACTCGTTGATGCGGACATATCATGGGCTTCGACCTATGGTAATCACGACAGCGATGTCAATTTGGACCCAATGAAGGATATCTACAACCACGAGATAAAATATCAGAACAGCCTAACAAGGAGTATGGTATCCTCGCCTCAAGCTGGGATTACGAATTACTACTTGCCAGTATATCCACATCAAGGCTCAAATCAAGCACCTGTGCTTATTTTGTGGTTCTTTGACTCTAAAGGAGGCCATTATCCAACAAACAGAGGCGTTGACAGCCTTTCGGGCGCAAGAGGTGACTGGGTTGACAAAGAGGTATAATTCTTGACTTCTCTAACCACCGATGGTCCGTTTTCAAATCTCTAACAAAATTTGTATAGGTCAAAGAATGGTTCATGAATCAGAATGCCAATTTGACCGCCAAAAATGGCAAGGCTATTCCATCGCTAGCCTTTTACCACATTCCTGCACATGCTATGCTCAGATATCAAAAAGACAATTTCAATCGTCGAACTACACCTGGTATCAATGGCGAAGTTGTGGTGTCGCAAGGCTCTGGCGACACTGACTACTCTGGGCAGGATAGTCAATTTATGCGAGCACTTCTGGATACTCCTGGGTTGATAGCAACTTTCAGTGGCCATGATCATGAGAACGACTGGTACGACAAGAACTCGAAGCGTTAATCTACTCTTCTAACCTGTATAGGTGTTTCAAATGGAATGGCAGTATCGTCGATCAGAACCTCACAGGCAACGGTATCAATATGTGCTACGGTCGACACACTGGTTACGGCGGCTATGGTGATGCTCCTCGCGGTGGACGCCAGATACTTCTGAATCAAACCTCCATGACGAAAGAAATAGAGACCTGGATTCGGCTGGAAGATGGTACAACCTCAGCTTCAGTCACACTTAACTCCACGTATGGCCAAGATCAATACGGAGAGCTGGCAACAAGAATGATGCGGGCTTCAAATGTGGCCAGTGTCAATCAGCAATCTGCTTTACTTCCACTGGTTATACTGTGGATCTTTACTTTGATATACTTTCATTTAAGGCGGGCCTAGAATATAGAACACTTTCATCACTTTCCAAATTATCAAAACTTCCGATGTGCCTCAGATCTTCAAGCTTGAATAGAATTAACGTCTGCAGTTGCATCCGCTTTACCGAAAGGCTTCCCGGCACAATAAAGAGCACTTGTCTACAATTCAATTATGGGACCACACTCTACTATACTGAAAATTTCCAGCTCTTATCCTAGATTCCGACTATGTTTCTAGTTTCTCACACAGCATATCACATATCACCACGCATAGAATTCCAATTCCTCCCGGAACGGCGGGATGTTCCTTTCGACACAACCCCGGCATTTTCGTAGCATTTTTCAGCGACTAGAATTCTACTGACTGATGATCTTGACGCATCATTTCCTGGAAAATTATCAATCGCACCGATGGTGGCAGTGCAGCGGTGGCACTGGGGTGTTTTGCATAAACCAAGAGGCTTGGCGGCTCGGCGATGTTGTCATCTCGGGTTTAACGGTACCGTGAATCTACACGACTGCCGGTTCGTCTTTTAGTGGAGAAATTGTGCCCACTTTAGGAAATACAAAAATTACAAATTATTCGGCCTCGCAATATGAGTTTGAAGCAGCCTGACCACAGCCTTATGGCCAAATTCTGCTCTGCTGCGCAGGACAAGGGCGTCTGACCGTCCGAGTTGCGCACGTCGGGGTGAGCTCCCTTAGCCAGAAGCAATCTAACTACTTCTTCGTGCCCATTGCGTGCCTCCCACCAGAGCGGTGTTTCCTCTATCGAATCTTGACAGTTAGGATTCCCTCTCTCTGTCGCGAGCAAAAGCTTGGTCACTGCTTCGTGCCCGTTTCGGGCAGCCCACCACAGAGGCGTTTCCTCATCTTGAGATAGGCTACCATCCGGATGGACCCCTTTTCAAGCAGAAGCTTCATTACCGCAGCGTGACCATTCTGTGCTGCCCAAAAGAAGGGCGTCTCGCCAAGTGAGCTTCGAGATTCACGGTCCGCCCCCCGAGTGAGCAATAACGTGACGATTGTCTCATATCCATTGCACGCCGCCCACCACAAAGGGGGTCCCCTGATTAGAACCCCGCGCTTCGTGATTTACTCGGTTTGTGGCCAAAAAGAGTTTGACTATGGTCTCTTGCCCGTGTTCTGCGGCATATAGCAGGGGCGTCTGCCTGTCTGGGCCAGGGGTATCGGGATCCACCATCTTCATAGCGAGCAGCTCCGTAACTACATCTTCATGTCCGTGGACTACCTCCCACCAGAGGGTTGTTCTTCCCTTGGAGTCTTTGTGAGCTGGGTTCAGCCCCTCGGTAGCAAGGAACAGCCGCACCACCGCTTTTTGCTTGTTTCGTGCGGCACACAGTAATGGTGTGACGTCGTCCGAGTCCGGGGTATCCAGGCATACCTTCTCCATCCCGGCAAGAAGAGCTTGAGTGACGACCTCACTCCCACCCTGCGCAGCACCGTGCATTTAACAACGAGCTGATTACTCCTACGCGAATGAAGTAGAAGTCGAGGAAACGGACTACCTCGAGAGAATGTGGAGATTGAAGAAATCAGATGAGTTAGTCTTCAACGTTGCGTAGAGACAGAGACTTTCGTGACCTCTCTGCCTAAATCTAACGGATCATAGAAGAGAAGCGGTCCCCCGAACAGATCCTTGAAGTGCAGGAGATCTGTCGACTGATACCGGAAGCCTACTACTTACTAGTGGATGTTTCTCGCCGCATGAAATTAAGGTATAGGCAGACTTTGGACTTGAGCGACTTATTCCTCATCTCGTACAGTAACTTTCAAAGTGTAACATATATTCAAAGCGTGGTGGAACCCTCAACTTACTGCGACCAGCCCAATTGATGATCCAGGCTAAGGTCTTGGCAGTGGTGCACTAGGAAGGATGGTCACAGTGTGTACTGGTCAAGGCAATTTCGAGTATGACTGTAGTATCGAACCCTGGCCGCTCCCGATCCGTTCTCATAAGAGAACGAGGCTCTTTGTTTTAATAACTTCACAGGTGCACCTAAGGCAACAGGTCTTTGCCCGCAATATGTGTTGAAATCCGCCATCCTGTCCCTTTAATTGGTCTAACCCATCGATCGCCAGCCATCTTGAGACTGGGTTTCTCGTGACGAAGAACCACGCATTGGACGAGCTATGTGTCTGGTCACATTCTCCCAAGTCCCAGCAAAATACTCTTTCGCGGAAGAGCGACGATTCTTTCCAGTCAGATGGGTATTTTCTAGTAATACCATTCTCTCGCCGCATGTAGCACTACCTAGGGCTCGGCCGTTCACGATGAATTTATCGATCCAGTTCTCACTTTCATCATCCCGCAGAAAAGTCGCACAAGGACATTGATCAAGACGGTAAACTTAAAACGTATTGGACTGGCAAAAATATGTCACCCTCCAGAAAATCAATTCTGAGTAACAAACGGTTCCTCGGGGTACATAGAAAAACATTACGGCTCAATAAGTTCAACTCTCTCACTCTCTCTTAACTTTCTATTGAATTTATAATCGCCTAAACTGCCCTCAAACTCTCTGTCCCAAGGCAACCAAATCGCCACATATAGAAGAATTCCATCATGCAAATTCAATCAGCGTCTCAAATCTTGTGGCTTGGATGTGTTTTGATGTCTGATCCTACCATTTCAACAGCCATTTCCCGCCCTCATACAATGACTCAGCAGCATGCCACTGCTCAATTGAGCGGGCCCGGGTGGAAGAGACTCGTTCAATCTCTGAATAGTTCCGAAGCGACCGAAAGATTCGATCCAGTTACAGTCCAGTGTGTGCTAGATTTCTTCACGCTAGGATCAACCTGCGGTGAGTTTCAAGCTTTATCCAGAGCTTCGATCGAAGTGCTTGACAATATACTTATCTTGTCGTTCATCGCAGTTGGTACTGAGTGCTCCGTAGCACCTAGCGAGCTTCACTTCTTATGCCCTTGGCCTTCCTGAGTTGAGTTTGTCTTAGATTTCAAGTAAGAAATGGAATTGAGTGGAGTTAAATTTTCCAGAAGTATCGCTTCAGAATCTCGTATAAAGCCAACTTTGGTATAGTCGATCATGTCTGTTGGATCAATAGTCACTAATTAAGCATAAGGAGATGTCTTTATGATTTAGTCAAAACTAATGAGGAAGTCTAGATCAGTATGACTATGAATGAATGATTCATGAATATGTCTATTAGAGGCATAAGACTGCTAATAAGCTAACAAGACTCATAGCTAAAGAAGAGACTATCGCGCGTTTTAGAATAGAGAGAAATTTGATATTATTCACACAATATGTGGAATCTGCTGTGGAATATACTATTTTGCTAATTAAGTTTTGCTCGCTCTGGGTTTATTTAGGGGGTAGTAAGCCGGCAAATTAGAATTCTCGCTGCAAAGGCTTCTTCATCTCCTCGTCTTAATGTCATGTTTAAGTTATCCGTTCTTGGTACAAATGCGAGACATACTACGTTTCATTATCGTAATCGTGGAACGTGGTTAACCACCGACAAGTTCTGTCCCCCACCCTAGGGTATACAGTGTAACGCGCTCATGCGATTGTTACTCTAAAGTAACACCCGTCATGTTCGAATGTTTATTAAACGCCCCCAGGCGAAAATATAAAAAGTCTGTGCATGTTTACGGACTTTTGCTTCTTCAGACATTTTCTGCTGTTTATTATAGTGATCAGCTTAACCTGACTAAGATGAGGACCCTAACTATTCTCGGTGCTCTGATCCCCTACTTAGTTATAGCGAATGGTGCTTCCAGCGATGCAGGTGTGAAGACTTTGAGATTCAGCGGAGCTGAACTCCAAAATCTTGCGGATATAGTTAAGAGTCATGGTCTTGTGGACAAATTTGCCGCTGATCAGAGTATTACCTGCAATGTGGCTTACACCCTAGCGCTCAGTAAGTTAACCTTCACTGATCTATTTAATCTAAAAATTGGCTCATGCAAGGTTTAGGCACTGGCCCACCGCCTTATACCCTTAGCCTTACCTCTCTTGATCTCTCGGGCTGTGTGTTCACGGGACCCTGATATTGGTCAAGACCTATGAGACATGCCCAAAAAGCTGGTAGCTAGGCTGGGCTTGTCCTGATTGTCGAGAGGGATGATGATTGATTGAAAATTGTGATTGGTTGGCTGTAAACAGAAGCAATGAAAATTGTATTTCTTTAAATCCAGATCCAGCCAAAATAATTTCGCATAGAGTAACGCGTAGTAGTGTAGACGCCTACTTTTGACAGTTACGAATCTTATTGATATTCCGGTCGCCTGGGTTTGGAAAACCATGATGTTTTGACACAAGTTTGATCTTTACTTGGGAGTTTCGTCACCCTTTGTCTAATCTAAAAACAACAGAATGAGAAGTGACCTCGTGGCGCGGCGCAGTAGAGTTAGATTTTCACTTTTCTGGCCACGGCTAGATGAGCTGAGCGCGGTTGGAGATTACTACCATTATTATTATCACTGAGTTCACTGCTCTGTAGGACGGATCAATCAGAATAGTTTCTAGCCCCCACAACTCCTGGAGCCTATGACACCAGCCCTAATATATTAGATTGAATCTACCTTACCGAACCCGCTAGACTATACCTTACCTCATCAATTCTCCGCTTATGTAAAAACAGTTACCTGTTTCGGCAGGAGCAGGGCCCCACCTTTGAGCTGGACATTGTACGGGGGAGTATAAAATATTCGAAACCAATTCGTATTTTCCTCGCTGCGCCCTTTAACTTTCACGTTGTCGAATCGATATCTGATCATGAACGCCTCTGTGACCGAGAGCTTTCAGACTGGAAATGGGGTTGATTTTCTGAAATATTTGTTTGCTAGGGTAGATATTGTTCCCATGACTTAGCAACACTAATTATCTACTGATGATGTCTAGATTGTGTGCGTAATCAGCGCCTCCATCTGCTATAATATATATTTTCTTCCCCTGGCCAAGTTTCCCGGTCCCTAAAGCATGGGGTGACATCTACGCACGAAAGCAAAAGAGCCCGCCATTCCCCCGGGATTCAACGTTCTTCAATGAAATGCTGGTGGATACGAAAACTATAACGATGGTCGACGATGCTAATCACGCTCGGCTACGACGATCTATGCACGGGGCTTTCGCATCCAGATCGCTGGCAGAACAGGAATCTATCCTAGATGAAAATATCGATCTCCTGTTACATCAATTCGAGCAACAATCCAAGAAAGGCTTAGAGACAGACCTCAGATTATGGTATAACTACGCGAAATTTAATCTAATCGGCGACCTTGCATTTAGGGAATCTTCCGATTTTATTGCATCATCAACATGTCACGAGTGGGTGCAATTTGTCATAGATAACTTTTACGTAGCATCCTTGCTACAGTTAGTACATCGGTTCCGGCCACTAAACAAAATTCTTGCTATATTGCTTCCGCCTTCTCTCATAAACAAGAAAGAGACTCATTCTCGGATAGCTCTTGAAAAAATCCGCCGCCGTGTACAGAAGAACACCGAGAAGCCAGACTTCATCTCGCACATGCTAAAGGCCATAGATACTAGCCTAATCACAATAGAGGAATTGGGCAAACCAAGCCAGCATTTTCATTCTTGCCGGTAGTGAGACAACAGCCGTGACTTTAGCCTTTGCTACATACTTTTTGCTTATAAACCAGCCGGCAATAGAGAGACTTCTAGAAGAGTTTCGCTCATACTTTCAAAAGGAGAGCCTAGTTGATGTCCTGTCTATCAACCAGTTGAACTACTTCAAGGCGGTGATTCAGGAGACTCTACGCCTTGCACCTCCTATCAGTAACGGATTTCCAAGACAAGTGCCACCTGAGGGGGCTGTGGTTGATGGAAGTTTTGTTACAGGTGGAGTAAGTTCAACTACTGCATCATCAATTCTGAACTATCTTCAACAAATATCATGCTGACAACTTTTGGGCAGAGTGTCGTCAACATTAGTCATTGGAGTGCCTATCAATCACCAAGTAACTTCTCCCGACCAGACGAATTTCTTCCTGAAAGATGGTTAGGAGATTCGTAATTCGAGGGAGATTCCAGGGATGTTTTCCAGCCATTCTCTATTGCACCGCGGAGTTGCATTGGCCAGAAGTTCTTACCTAGGGTTCCTATGAACACGGTTGGTTAGGCTAATCTCACGCTTTTAGATTCGCATATGACAGTATGAAAATCATACTTGCGAAGACTATCTGGCGATTTGAGACAATTTTGGCGTCAAAGAGCCAAGAATGGTCTGAGAGTCAGCCGGCTTATGTCTCCTTTCATCAGCCTCCGCTACTAGTGAACCTATCGCCAAGGAAACCGCCTTCCTCGAATGAATGGCCTCTCCGTTGTGAAGCCCGAGTACTCACATGTCGCAAATTCTCAATCTTTAAGGCAAAACTAACGGGGCAATCAATTGCATGTTATTAGAGTAATACTTATGCGGTGGCCATGGAACCGGTCAAGGATAAGCTCTGGAGAGACAAAATTTATAACCAAGGCTGTTATGGACAAGGCTTTTAGATTGATTACCTGAATATCTAGGTACCTGCGGGAGACCGACTTGCTTCCAGAATTATACGAGAACAAACGCCTATGATACCGTGTTTGAATGCTCCATCACCCTCTCTTTCTTGTAAACAGTAACCAGAGGCCATCCATGAGTGCCATAAGCATATAGAAGTGTCGAACTAAGCTTAGATTGATTGAGAGAGATGTTGATCTCATAAAATCCCTTTTCTAGGAGAATCCCCCTGGCAATACAGTCCGATAAGAGCACGGACGCTTATACGGCGGCAGCATTCAAGAGCAAATTGTTTCTTGTCATATTGAGGGACCTGATTAACGTTTGTCTTAAATTGCAAAATTAAAGGTCATAAGTCAGTTGAGTCAAAGTTTGTGTAGGTTTTTCCTGGCCAGGTGCGACCCTCCCAGGGAGTGATGCATGCCGAAATATATGTTTACCCCAGACTAGCTTGAAGAAGCTCCCGGCCCAGGCGGACCTCTTGAGGTACCTGCCCGTAAATGGACTAATAACCTAAATCTTTAACCTATTGACTATGTATATCCCAAAGCAACTAAAACCAGCTAGCTGAAACTTCAATGATTCGCAACCTTAAGGCCAAGAGAGTATGGGGAGGTATGGAAACATAATATATTTTGTTTATGTGTCATGTCTAGCACATACGACCATAGGGTGTGGAGAACAGGGCTTCCCGTCCGCTCAGCCGTACTTAAGCCACACGCCGGCCAGTTAGTAGTATGGTGGGTGACCACATGCGAATCCTGGCTGTTGTATGTTTTTGGCCTTTGGATTTTATTTCAATCGGTTTACTCTTTAGCCCCTTTAGGCCCCTTCACCTGAATGTCCTGAAGGCCGTGACGTAGCATCTCGGCGAAACTTGGTCTCTCTCTTACCCTCCTTACTATCCCGGCCTAGTCCTAACTTGACTTTTTTGGTGGCCTAACCTAACCACGGAAAATATATTCACAGTAGCTATTACTACTATCTAGTTAGGTCTTGGTTACCTCTTTTCCAAGGATGTAGTGAAGATCCTAACTGGAAAAAAGGTACAGTTGCTTATTTCGGTACTCGTATTGCTTCTTAATATTATTACGTCTCCACGTGCGATAAAATATCAACTGTTCTTGTAATACTTGTGCTATCAGGTGGTGAACCACCCGAAACTTCCGGATCGCGGGTATCTCCCTGGATAGTTGTTCGGATCGTCGAGTTCCCCTGTGTGATATATATCCAAGTGTCTTCAGCTGGCTCAGAATTTCGTGTTTCAACATTCATCCTGTGTTCAGAAGTACGGGTTACTCTGCTGTTGTGATAGTCGTGGTTGATATGTCTGACGAAGGTTAAGAGGGCAGGTAAACATGTGCAGATAACTCCGATAGAGACTTCGGCATTGCCTAGCATATTGACCCTCATGAATGCGAGAGTAATATCCTTTGAATGTCCGGTGAGGATGATAAGCACAACGCGGATAATACTAGCCAAAACAGCAAATCCACCCGCACCAAGGACAACCGCGACCCTGAGCTTTTTCTTCATTGACATTTGCAAGTGCATAGTTAATATCAACGGTAAAATAAGAATTCCGAAGTCGCTTGCCACACTAA
This sequence comes from Penicillium ochrochloron, assembly GCA_022985105.1. Lineage (NCBI taxonomy): Eukaryota > Fungi > Ascomycota > Eurotiomycetes > Eurotiales > Aspergillaceae > Penicillium > Penicillium ochrochloron. The sequence continues at coordinate 172,031 of JAAVMA010000033.1, forward strand.
TGATGGCGTCGGCAAGAATAATTGATTGCTGATCAAGACAGGTGCCACTAATATTTGTGTTCCAGAATCTAGCAATCGGGCTGCAGATTCTGATCTTGACGATGAGAACTGAGATATAATAGGCAAGCATAATGCCTATAAAAATATAGATAAAAATGACAACATCACGGACCGGACTGAAGACACGAGTCATAACCCACAATAGACACACCTTAGTCACATACACGGTCGGTCCATAGATGACCATTGTCACGTAGACGGTCTTCATAAACGGAACGTGGTCGTCAACAGGGACAACGAAGTAATGCAAGCCTCCTCCGTAATATCCCATGATGATAGCAATAACAGAGTAGCAGACACCAAGGAACCATGCTATAGAGCATGCCCAATCTTCTTTCCCAACCCCACGGACAATAAAAAGCCCGGTATATAGGCGGATACCAAAGAAGACGGACATCCAAAAGATGCATAATGACTGGCACACATAATTCCAGGTCTGCACGCTCCGATCGATAGGCGTCTCCCAGTCCTCAAGTTGTAGACATATTGGAGCAAATCGCATTTTGGACCGCGATATGACCAAAATCGAAAGATCATTTTTTCCCCTCTACGGTGGAGCATTAACTATATAGTGGAACATTTGGCCAGGTACTCCACATTACGTCATCATTTCCCCGCTAACGTAATTCCCGGCCGATCTGGCCACCCCAGATCACTATACAAGATGTTGAATATTGATTCCTCTATATTTTGACCACTACGCATTTATTTCGGTCAAAATTCTAGGAAATAAGACCTCTAATGGATCTTAACTTTTTCGGACTTTTTGTCAAATGCTTCACCATAAGATACAGTGTAATTTTGATATTCTGGAGTTAAATATGTATCTCTCTAATTACTTGAATGTATCCTTTCCTATTGTACGGATACGCTACTTATCCTCTCAAGTCTCTGTATCCTTTATATTTCATCTAAAATACGTATAGTTATTGAGTTGTGAAGTTGTAATTTATCGCATTTAGTGTGGTGTTTTGGGGTGGCCAGAACGACCGGGTGGCAAGATCGGCAGGGAACTATGTTACTGATTTTTCACCCCGATCGGGCTTATAAATTGTATTTAGGATAGAGCATATATAGATATGTAGATTTTGAAAAGAGCCGATCGATCTTCAGAGCTCGATGGGTTTATTACTTAGATTAGAGGGAATAGGATTAAGAAAAAAGAAGAGCAGGCGAAGCGGGGCTTCGAGAGCCAACTTTGAAGAACCCAGGAGAATAGGTATAGCCACGTAAAGTGTGTTTTAGATACTCAAATGCTATGGTTACCTATTGGAACAAGCTAGAACGGTATAAATATGTAATCCTGGTAGGCGAAAGAGATGGAGATAGGCTCAAGAGGAACACAATTTTCATAAAAGGTTGATCGATTAAAAATTGACTGAATCTTATGGGGCTGATTAGAATACTCGAGCTTGCTTTGGTTATACCAGCAATCATAATGCCGAGAGCACCAAAGAAGGGACAATGAAGAAAATTCCGTTAGTTCATCGCGAAATCTTTCCCTATGCCAGAATGTGCAAAAGTGCCTTTTGCTAGTCCAACCCTCATCCTGGCCAGTTTTCGGGTGAAGAATATTTAGGTGGGGGAACTGCTACCTGAAGTCGGCCGTACCTGCCTCTACTTGAAGCCAGGCAGCAAAAAGTGGCGAGCCGCCCACGGTGGGCGCTAAGTGAGCATCGCCATAGTATGGCTGTTGTATGTTTTTGCCAAGGGTTCCCTTTTTGCCCCCTTGCAGAATTACTAATTTCGTCGAAAACTTCCTTTCCAAGCCCGAGAATTTATCGACATGTCAATGACTCCTACCTGCTTGCTGCACATGAGCCGATGTCGGTCGCAGTTCGACCACCCAGTTATGGAGTAATCAACACCTCCAGGCGTCTTCCCTCTGGCGCACCTTATTGTGGTCCGACATCCGACTTCCAAGTACCAAGTAAAATCATAGTTTAGTTATCTTTTGGTATTCTGTTGGAAGCCTTAGAGGCTAGCAGCCAATGTGGCTTCTGAAATTGGTGCTGTGACCGCGGACGCGCCTAGGAGCTGACGAGTCACGTAGACCTGACCGACCTGACAGGTCAAAAGTCTTCTGCTCACCGACCTGTCCATGCTTTTCAATGTTCCACTGACCAAAAGCCCCACTAATTTATGAGTTATCGTGAACTCATCAAGCAAAAATAAACTCCGACTTGCTCTCTCCTAGGGCTTCAATTACAGTCCACGGACTATTTAAAGTAAGAACACGGTATTGATGTGCTGGAGCTTGATCTCCAACGCGATTTCCCACGCGCGGATAACGTTGACCTTTTTGAGATTCTCGACGAGATCTGCAGATGCCTAGACTCTTGGAAGCCTTGAATAAATGAGTGGAATCAACTCTTGACAAATTATTGCTCAAGTATTTAATGTAGACCCTGGTCCCCACTGAAGCAATACGAAGAAGTCCCTAGCGCCAAGGTATGGCCTCCACCTGCTGCCGAGGATTGATGCGAATGCTCGAATTTCAATTGCATTTCACTAATTTCCACATATGCACATAAAAATCAGCCTTGCTCAGTTGGCAATCGGGCTGGCTTGTGGTGTGAAAGTTGGCGACGCTGGCGCAGGCCCGCTGGATACCCTCGAGAGTCGAAGCCATGTGTTACGATTTGACTCAAGGAAGAACCACGAGATCCAGGTTGGCAAGATATGAAATTTGGCCATGCGGACCGCGGCGAGTTCAAAAGGGATATGGAACCACAGTAGTGGGCGTGGGGTCATGTACATACATCTTCAGCACCAGCAGCCGAGGCCCACATAAGTTCGCAGGGTCTATTTCGGTGGCGTGCAAGCCACCGATTTACCCCGAACATGGGTCGCCTTCAATAATTCATGTTTGTTTTCACAATAATTGCGCCGATTTCCTTTAGATAGGACTTAGCGCAAGGCCAGAGTTCACATACAGTATACCTCGCCTGGGAAAAAGGGGGTAAGAGGATCAATGGCTGGGTGCTTTGCATTAGCCTTGGAAAACGCATGATGCCGCGGCGAAGGGTTTCTTTGTTTGGTAAGCGATGTCAAGTCAGATGTCCTCGCATTACTAACAAACGGGATGTCTGATGGCAAGATTGGAGTGGACGAGGCTGAGAGAACAGTATTTGACGCCCAAATACTTGATAAAGCTCAAGCCATGGGGACTCGATGCTGGAACAGCAAGAGACTAGTGAATGGGAAAGAGGTCGATTATCAAATATGTGCCCGGTGCATAGTACATACATATTGTACAGTGCCTTGACAGCGAGGCAATCTTAAGGCCTTCAAATTCGGGTATTTCACCCCTGATCGACAATGTCACGAGCGCAAAAATCAGTTATGGGGACGGATGTGGTGCGCTAGTGGAGAAGCACGAGCAATCAGGCCAAGTACAATTTGGAGCTAGTGGACCCGTAGCGGGGCTCACAGTACAGTTAGAGTTCGACTAGGAAATATCAGGTCTGCTAGCTTTCAGGTCGTCCTGCCAAGTTGAGATCAAAGTCGGACTTGTCAACCACTGCGTGTGAGCGACAAGAAACCGCCAATCAAAATTCATTCAAAGTCTTGAATAGACCGGTCTGGTCTTTCTCACACCCTGTTTCTTGCTTGCCGACCGTTTGGAAATGCAGATCGACACTAGATTGGACCTCTCATCCCCTTGTCGGTGGATGCAAAAGTTCAAGCCAAGACGCTCTGCTTGTGGACTCGGCATATCTTGTCCGTAGGGCTCTTGGCCCTACTCGAGAAGTACATTAAGATTACCCTCCTCCCCTGATCTCCCTGTTGATTTTTCCAGCAGCTTCATTCTCTCGTTAGTCTTCTCAGTCACTCTTTTTGCTGTTCGCAGCGTCCATTCGTTTATTACGACACACACTCTTTTGACAAACCACGTATCTTTACGTTTCTTTCGACACAATGAAGCAAACTTTCATCACTTCTCTCGTCGCCCTTGCGGCTTCCGCCTCTGTGAGTAACAAAATGACACCGAATCCTTCCCTTACAATGTATATAGGGCTGACGGGTTCTTATATAGGGTGCCTACGCCACCGATAGCCTGATCAGCGTTCCTGTTAACCTCTGCGCTGCGATCCTCGGAGAGGCTGAGTGCAAGCAGCAGAGCACCACCAACGGGTTGATTAACGTCCCCGTCAATGCCTGTGTTGCTGCCCTTGGAAAGGCCAAGTGTGATCAGGCCTCTTCTTCCAGCGGCGATGGTGACTCCCTGATCAGCGTTCCAGTTAATCTCTGCCTTGCCATCCTCGGAGAGGTTGAGTGCAAGCAACAGAGCACCACTAACGGGTTGATCAACGTCCCTGTCAATGCCTGTGTTGCTGCCCTTGGAAAGGCCAAGTGTGATCAGGCCTCTTCTTCCAGCGGCGATGGTGACTCCCTGATCAGCGTTCCTGTTGGTCTCTGCGCTGCCGTCCTCGGAGAGGTTGAGTGCAAGCATCAGAGCGCCACTAACGGGTTGATTAACGTCCCTGTCAATGCCTGTGTTGCTGCCCTCGGAAAGGCCAAGTGTGATCAGGCCTCCTCTTCCAGCAACGATGGTGGCTCCCTGATCAACGTCCCCATCAACATCTGCCTGGCTGTCCTCGGCGAGGCTCACTGCCACCAGAGTTCCAACTCTGGCAGCGGTCTGATCAACATCCCTATCAACCTGTGCCTTGCTGTCCTGGGCGATGCCGACTGCCAGGACTGCTCTACCTTGACCAGCACCATTGTCGAGTCGTCTACTATCCCCGGCTCTGGCTCAACTGGCTCTGCCACCGCGACTGCTACTGGTACTGGATCTGGGACCTCCACCACTGCTGTCGGCACTTCGCCCTCTGGCCCTGGCTCCTCTCCTTCCTCCCCCTCCGTCACTGGTATTCCTGTCCCCAGCTCCGGACCTTCCGCTGCCCCTGGTGTCTCTTCTCCCGCTGGACGCCCCTCCTCGGCTGCCGCTGCTACCGTGACCGTTCACAGCACTACTACCATCTGCCCCTCCGGCGTCGCTGGCCTCAAGAGCTCATCTATCCGTCGCGTGCCTTCTTCTGCCCCCACTGGCCCCGCGGGTTCCGCTGGCACTGGCTCCACTGGCAGTGCTGGCACCCCCAGTGCCACCCCTGCGTTCAACGCCGCCGGCCGTGCTACCCTGTCCGGTGTCGCCGTTGTCTTTGGCGCCCTGTGCGCCGCTGCCATGCAGATCTAAAGAGTCAATTAGACCTGCGTAGCAGATGTATGTAGCACATACTGGTGTCTGCTGGTGTGTGCATTTATTTATCTGCAAATGTTGTTACGCTGCTGTTCGTGCTGGGCATTCGGGTCCATCTTCTCTTTACTTCTATTCTTGATGGGCGCATTCGGCCTCAATTCAGTAAACTTAATACTGTGATACCTCTCTCAATTCGGTCCATTCTTCTAGCTTTCCACCACGTTGTCCATGTAGATACGAGAATGTTTTGCTTGTGTGACATTGACCCAATATTCAACTTATTTCCTATTTATTTATGACCTTGGAGATGTACATTCAGATCTAGCGTTCAAAACTTCGCCAATTGTGTAGGCTTGGACAGTTTTTCAGTGGTTTCGAAAGCTCGGACAATGTATCGGCGCCCTCTCACAGTGACAATTTCCCCTGGAACCTCCCATGAATGCTGATCATGATCCTCAAAATCATCACAGATTGATGGAAGATCAAAATTATCGAGCCCCAACGTGTGTTTCACTCTCCAATGACTATCAGCAAACTCTTCTGACTTTGCACTCACTTCACCGATAATCTTATCTTGATCGCCCGACTGGTCCTTACTATGAATGCACATCTGCTGCAAAGCCAAGTATCTTCCTTCAATGCGAGCCAGGAAAGTTTTGGTTCCTTGATGGGAATCATGGGCCGGGTCATTATCGTCGGATTCCAAGATCCATGCAATTGGCTTCTCAACCTGGTCCATGCCAATCTCGTCTTTTGAAAGATACCTCCATACTTCTTCGTACTCGGTAACTGGGCTTCCCGGCACATCAGGGCGAGACATTGCACCCGACTCCAAGTCACATCCGTCGGGAAGCGGTATGAAAGGACAAGGGTCGCTCACGTTGAAGTTACCATGTGAGTCAATGGTATGAGTAAAGACAATCCGCCCTATCAATGATAATTCATTGGCCGCACGGGAAAAGAAATGATGATTAGAATAAGAGGAAGCGATACATACGTGGGTTATTGTCTTTCAGAAGACATTGGCCAGCGATTGCCCAATCAAGAGCACCCGTCTCTTTGTCGACTCTCAGGTCAACGTACCATTGTCCCACCATCAGAACGAGGGTTTCGGTGTTTTCAAAAGGTGGCTCGGGTAACCATCGCAGAGAGACTCTGGTCGATGCATGGGATTGTAACAGTTGGCCGTATTCGGGCGACATTGTGTAACAGAAGACCTGGATTATTAGAGTCTTGTGACCAAAAGAAACTTGTTCAACATCATTATAATATAGAGGGCTCAAATATTTCGGCCCACAGTTTGCTTGGTTCCCGTTGAAGTTGACCTCCCCAGTTACCCCGCATCCTTTGCTCGCTGGCGCTTGCTGAAATAAATTCTGCCCGCAGCAGCTGGTGCTGATGCTCGCAGAGTTTCTTATCGCTGACTTTTTCCCTGTGAATCTTTCTATCTTCCTTGAGTTTCGGGCGTGGCTGATGTTCCACGCCTGAAGATTAGACGGTCTGGACTTACGTTGGATGATCGCTCATACCTACCGAGATGAGTACTCTTGGTAATCTAAAATTCTGTCGATGTAAATAAAGGAAGGAATAATTTTGGAGGAACTTCAATAGTAGGACATAGCGTATACCCTTATAGGCAAAATCGCTAGTGGCATTCATTCTTAACATCGGTACCAGTGTTCATGTCTAACATATACGGAAAATTCAATTCAGTTCACAAAAATAGAGTTTCAAAGTCGTCACCGCCAAAAAAGGTCAACATTGTAAACAGTAAATTGTAAATTAAAAAGCAGGCACAAATCAAGGACCAGTACGATCAGTCCACGTGAGGAAAACACTGAGAATTTTCTTGCTGCGGGCAATTACAAACTCCCGGCCACCAGTAAAGCAACAATAAAAAAACACAAAAGATGGAGATAGCAAAGAATCAACAATATAACTGAACAGATCGGCAGTACCATAGGCTTTCTACCACGACACAGCCAATATTGTCAGGTTGGGACCGCCTCCAGATTCTCCATATGCAGCTGGTCATAACGGAGGCGGGCTAGCCCCTGACCCGAGAACTGCAGCTGTAGCAGCTCATGGTGGAACATCCATCAAGCCTCTAATGTAGAGTGTTGGCGCTATTCTCGAGGCACCTGGATCCGATGGTCCATATGCTGGCTGCGGAACTGTATTTCTCACATCGGCATCCGGCAAGGAGTCTTTCAGCATGGGCAAAGTTTCAGCTAGGTATAACAAGCCTAGATTGTCAGGGGCCGTTGCAGTATACATGATACGTCGCATCCACATGCCACTCAGCCTGTAGTCTCGCGCTGGATCGAAATAATGAGGTTTCATGAGCGTTTGTACCCGCACCCATTCCTTGGGAGGTCGCATCCATTCATGATTGGAAATCGGCGATCGAATGTTGTACTCAACCAGACAGCTCGCATCAACACAAGTCCCTCGATCGGCATTCGTTGAAATGATGTAGCATAAGAATGGAGGTTTATCACCTCCAGCATAGAATGTGATTCGCTCCACATCGTCTTCGTAGATAATTGGCATAGAGGACCCCGTGTCATCTAAAAACTTTCGGTGCGAGGCTTGGTGGCGGTAATCTGCATTTGAATTGTCATCTCCCGACCAAGGTACCCTGAAGTCGAAATCAATCTAAACATTCAAATTAGTACCAAACAAAAACACACCGTTCGTGTAGAAATCCTTACTTCATGCTGATGAAGGAGCATCCTCATAGGTCGAATTTTGTTTTTCCATGCAGGTGTATTGTATGCAAGCATGGGGACAGGCCCAGGTCCATTTAACTTGGAGTTTGAATCAGAATATTGCCTGGGATTGCCATCGTCATAAGATCTCATGGAACAGGACTTACACCTTCCACCCAAAACGACTTTCCATCACAGATCGTGTTGTAATTTTCGGCATCTTCAAATGTCAAATCGAAGGCCACGGGGCCATACATGCAATTTCCGCTTGACCAGTAAGTGACCTTTCCATCCTCCCAGGTAAATGTACCTTTCCTATAGCCCTCTATGAGTGCAGTGACATTGACGAGCTGTTCAAATGGATCACCGTTGGTCTTGAGGTGTTCCTTGATGACATCGAGATTCTTCACCCGGGTCACAGCCTCCAAGCTTATTTTTGAATCTTCTGATCCTATTGCTGACTCAATACTGTTTTTGATCTCTTGGTATACCTCCAGCTTCTTTTGACACCACTGAGGCATGATGCCGTCCTCGATTCGGTCATGACACCGCTGGATGACTTTTGCCACATCTCTGTATACTGCATTAGCAAGGCCCTCTCCAAGGCTGAGAAGCTAAATCTCACTTGTCATCGATATCATCATCCTCGCAGTTCCAGTCTGGGGGTACCTTCTCAGGATCTGTAATAGGAGGGACAGAAGGAGGGTGTCTTATGTAAGGCTCTGGGGGAAAAAACTTGCGTTCTGTAGGCACAGTCCTTACCCTCTTGGGTCGTCCAGCCGCACGGTCTGGTTCCACGCGAGCTCTTCCTTTTTTCAGGCATCACGAAATTATCTCTCAGAAAGCCTTAGAAGAGGGCAAGGTTCAAGTATCCAAGAACTTATCAATGATGTATTTTGGTTGCGTCTTGATCCGAGGCACTCGATGGAGTCTTAAAGCATCATCTGGCTCAGAAAGCGAAATGCAGAAGTAATATACAAAGAAATATATGAGTTACCTCACTTCATGGGCCTCCACCAGTGAGCACAAAGCCGTGAGCTGTTAAGACAAAGGTGTTTCACACGGGGCTTGTAACAACCCCACAAAACACACGCAATGAGATTGATCTTGTGATTATATTGCTCCGCCACCTTATGAGCCCGATATGCTATTTCAATGGACCAAGGACCTAAGCCAGGTTTATTCCATCACCTGTATGCTCTCAGAGACACTGCATATCCGTCCTGGTTGGGCGGCATATTAAGTTGAGTACTGCTTTTCGATCTTGCAAAGATTTCCGTCGGGGTTAGGCTACAGAGAGGAGCAGAGATTAACCAAACGTATACACTATAGAAATATCTTATCTGGGAACGTGGAAATTTACTTCCTTTGTTGTTCGAATTTTTCATTAAATGAGTCTCGGCTGAGTACCGTTGTAGTGGGGGTGATTCAGTCGCAGCTAAGCGGGGAGCGGGGTTCACCAGTGTTTTCACAAGAACTCGCTGGCACCTGCCTTGACAAAACTCTCCATTTTGAGTTCCTTTCCTGATTCCATCTGGTGGACTTTCATCGGGTCCCTCGTTTGCTGGAGGAAGAAAGTAATAAATCAGGATGTCTCCTGCATTCAAATCTAGAGACTGCTTTCCAAGTGATTTTTCTCATCATTGTCAAAGTCGATCTCGGCCCCATAAAGCCACGGAAGGATCTTAAGAATCATGTCTCTTGTACTCGGCGCGGTCGCTGCTTTCATTGTTGCCGCATTTATTCACCGTTTTTGTTCTTTACTTATTTCCAACCCCCTGGCCAAAATTCCAGGCCCTAGCCTTTTCGCCTGGACTACCGCAAAACTCGCGTATGAGGACTACAATGGCACTCGGACCCGAAAAATTCATTCACTTCATGCGGAGTATGGCCCAGTTGTTCGTATTGGGCCCAATGAGGTCTCTTTCAATAGCATTTCGGCGCTTCGGACAATATATGGCGCTGGGAGTGGCTTTCAAAGAACTGGCTTTTACAAAATGTTCGAGGCATATGGACGAAAGAACATGTTCTCGTTCTCCACCGTGAAAGAACACGGGGAAAGAAAGAAACTATTTGCCCATGCTTATGCAAAGTCCGTTATGCTCAAAGGAGATAATGCTGCGATGGTGGAGCGAAAAGCCAAATTGTATCTGGAGCTCCTGGAAAAGGACGGTCCAACAAGTGAAATATTCTCAACATTGCACTATTTCTCTATTGACAATATTACCGAGTTTCTTTATGGGAAATATGGAAAAACATCATGTCTAGAAGGTTCCGAGACAGATCGCGAACTGATTGGAGATATCATCGATATTTCTCGCCGCAGATTTTCATGGTACTCGGTCCACTTTCCAGGGTTCACAAAGTGGCTCTATGATCAGAGTGGTATTTTAGGCTGCGTTACGAGTCAGTTTTACCCAATGCAAAAACCTACGACCTATTCTGGTATCCGAAATCATGCGATGAAAGCCTGCCTAAATTTTGCGTCGGCGCCTGACAATGAAAAGGTGACTGAGAGGTCGGTAGTCGCCCGATTATGGAATCAGCATTTCTCTCGCAAGGATGGTGGCCTAGATGATCTCGACGTCGCGTCAGAATGTGCAGACCACCTTCTTGCAGGAATAGACACCACTAGCGACACTTTGATGTTCTTGATCTGGTCTCTCTCCCGGCCACAGAATATTGAATTCCAAAAAAGATTGATTGAGGAAGTGAAGAATATACCAGACGAAGACTTGAATACGGACGGGATTCCCCGGACAGACATTTGCGACAAGCTGCCCTATGTAGATGCAGTGATCAAAGAAACACTTCGATTGTATGCTCCCTTGCCAGGGTCTGAGCCACGCACACTTCCTACGGCCACCGAGATTGATGGCTACTGTATCCCGCCTGGGACCACTGTCTCGATTGCTCCTTATACGCTCCACCGAAATCCCGATGTCTTCGCCGACCCACTAAAATTCAACCCAAATCGATGGCTGGATTCTTCTGCCAACTTCACGAAAATGAAGCAATGGTTTTGGGCATTTTCCAGTGGAGGCAGGATGTGTATTGGAATGCAGTATGTCCAGCTCCTTGAAATTGAGTCTATAAAATGAGATTAGCTAACACCCTCTAGCCTTGCGATGGCTGAGATGACAACCCTTGTTGCTGCTATATACAGAAACTATACGACAACGACCAAGGGTGGATTTGATCTCGTATCGCCAGGGATTACCGCTCGTTATGAAGTATTCTACGAGGAAAGCTGTAGCGGGATGCGGGTATGTTTAAGCCTGTTCAACCTTTCTGATCATCAAGCTGACAGCATTATAGGAGCATGAATGCCAAATTCAGTTCACGCGTCAGGTGTGACTCGTGGCCTCAATTTAACATCCAGCAATGAAGGAGACCTTCTAGGCGCTCAACCTTGTGAGGGGAGGGGCCTCTGAAGAGACCGCTACAGAACAATCTCGACGTCAATTGGGCATTTGGCAAGCGTTATTGAACGAGTTATAATCAGATTACAATAATCAAAGCTGAACTTACGAAATATGTCAGATAAAGCTTTAAAGGAATAAAATTTACTTGTACATACAACAATGTATAGTGGGTGCTGTAGAGTAACGATATAGACCAGACCGCGATCATTCTCCGGCCAAGTCGAGAGCAGAAGCGTCAAATAGGTAGAACTAGAATCCCCGACTTTTCAAGGGCATCCTTCCAATTATTGACATTGTCTTCCTTGTCCATGATATCCCAAAGCTCCTGAACAACCATCCACTGCCTTCTGAAATTGCCGATTTTGTACTCTTGTATTCGGGTCCACCATTCTACCCAGGGTTGCCGATCAGATGCCTCACATGATGCAATAAAGGCGGGCCAAGACATGGGTGCAGTTCGCTTGTCGCCTCCCATATACTGATCTTTAAGATCTTCGGCAGCGGTAAGATTGCTCAAAATAAAACGAACCTCATCGTCTAAGTGTTTGGGTTCTTCATTCAAAACCGCTCGATGGAAGTAAATCAGGACGGCGCTATGAAATGCGCGAGCTTGGCACCGAGCTATCTCACTCATTGTATTCCCAGATTCCATGAGCTGGAATTGCTCTGAACTGATCTCCCAGGTAAGTATATCGACTTTCAAGGTTTCGCGTGCTTCAAACAACTCGATGGGTATATCGTATCCCGGATAGGTGGATAAGCATTCTGCTAGATCGCAGGTTCTTTGCAGGAGGTTACCAAGAGCCGGGGTGATGCCATAAATATATTCAATGCTTGTGTCTTCTTCATGGAAGTAAGGTGGCTCGTGGAATTGATTTGCCGGGTGTCTGGGAGGACCAAGAAGTTTGTATGAAGTTGTTCGTGCAAGGATGGTAAGGACATGGCAAATGCTGCGAACTTGATTACCATGGCCGTCAATCCCATTTTGCACAGAGATCGTCAATTGCCGACAGCCATTTAAGTGAATTGGAAAATCCGAGTCTTCGCCTGTCATGGTCTAGTTTGAGAGATTAGATCATGTTCGTGTGAGGTGAATAGTGGATTCAAAATACTCACGTCGATTGTAACCAAAGAGAGCATGGCAGTCAGATATGCTGTGTATAACTTGGAATCCCAGGGATCAAGGATGGCGGAGTTCAAAGCCTGAAGTGACTTGGCCCGGTGCCGAAGGCCAAGCTTGTGAAACTTCGCAGAGCCGCCTGTCGCATTTCGAAGGTGGAATGCAGCTGAAGACAACACACTGTGGAATATAGCGGTTGAAACTTTGAATGCCGGGCCCGATGACTCGTTAGAGGAAAGATCAGGGCAACCTTGCAGAGCGAATTGGAAATATGTGGTTCTCCACGGATTTCTCGGATGAAGAACTGGCTGCAAAAGCTCAGCGACGTGCTTTGTGTAATGGTACATGAGCATTGATGTATTTGTGTCTAGAATCAAAGATCCTCCGATACTCATCCGAGGCGAATGGGATCTTATGGGGTAAATATTGGGCTCGTTCGTTCGGATATCGTAGGTGCGGTCCAGACCAGCAATAATAAGAGACATGGAGCTTTCCAAGGGGTCTGACCCTTGGTCAAATGTTGAGGTAGTGCTGTTTGCAAGGGAATCATCAAGTATGGGGATGATGCTCGGACCAGAATGCCCCTGATCATGCTGAGGAAAGGCTGTTTCGGAAATGAGCATACAATCCTCATCCCGGCTCCAAAGATTATCCAGCACACTACGAAAAATGTCATCGTCACTGAGAGCTGCAGCGCCCGCAGGTTTTTCTTCGGAGAAATGTTTTTTGGAGGGTTTGACATCCATCATAGTAGGCAGGGCATGGAATATCGAGAATGGCCCCAGTGTGATCGTATTTTGGCATGATGAAACTGTGTCCAAGTCGGATAAAATTTGGTTTATCTCTTCATCAGGAATGCAGGGCGAGATGCAGGAGGGATCTAATGCCATATGTGAGCAAAATTTCCCGTTCTGGTTGGAAGACTGTGATCTAAACTGACCAAGTCTGATTTTTCGACGTTGAAAACCATGGGGGTTCTGATCTTTTCCAGTCACCCAACACAATTTGACTTGATACCCTTCACAATTCACGCCTGCTTTCTCACAAGCGACACAGCCATTCTCTTGCCTTTCATCGCACTTAACCTTACGAGACCTGCAGGTCCAACACCTAGCATATTTTAGCACAACTGGTCCACTTTTAATGGGTCGCTGTCATTACCCTGTAAATGTAACAGACTTCAACTTCCCCTGCCGTGCGCGTGGAGCACGCTTGGTTGCTGTTTTCGCTATCGAGCTCATCAAGGCAAGTCCCCACTAGAACTGCCGATTGCGCGGGATTTGACGGTAAGTCAACCAGTCTATACACTGTTATTTCCTCCGAATTTTCAACGGCTTAGATATGCTCCACAAGGTTGACAGTGTTGCGACGCTAAATGGATATGTTCCTTCAGATCAAGTTCATTGACGAAAGAGGAATTCGAAAATCTCTCCAAGTTCTCCCGTGCGGAGTCAACGGAGACTGCGGGGGTACAAGTGAGTCATGACAGCATAACTCGGCAAATCCTATCTCTGTAGGGCGGAATAATGAATGATAGCGGGCGGATGCGGAGCTCAAGCTTTCACGAGTCGTGACAAATGCAATGAAAGAAGATTCGGCTATCAGTCGCCAGGCGGGGTTGATAAGTGGTGCCTCAATCTACCTTTCGCCAAGCCCCAGGGGCCTCCTGGAATCGGCAGGAGCCAGCGAAAGATCCAAGTGACAGATTATTATTCCATTCTTTTGTGTGTGGTTGTTGATATTCAATCAATCCCCTTCTTGTACTACGAGAATTGAGTTCATAGCCTTTTTTTCTAATCACAGTTTTGCATAAATCTTATCAATATTTCAATCATTGATCAATAGTCGGGCTTTCTTCCAGTCCAACCACTCATCTGACCTCCAGCTCCACAACTACCTGTCTATTCCAAGTGTTCTAGCTGCGGCCCTTCGAAGTTCTTCCTGCCATAAATAACCCACCAAACCCCGACCAAAATGGTCATGCCACAAGTGATCACGATTGTGTAGTTCATGGACTCGGGATTCGTGGGCAAAGTGTAAGGGAAGGAGTAAATCACGAAGGAAACAACAATATAAGCGCAAGCGACAGTATTAAGCAAAAATCCGTACTTCCCCATCCAAAACGGCCCTGGTCGGATACTCTTGCGGCCTGTCAGAAGATGCGGCAGGATCGCGAGGAGATATGACAGCGTAGTCAATAGAACGAATGAGCCAATGAAGGCATTGAAGGCTGTCAACGATCCCACGTATATAGCACCAGTACAGGACACGAAGATGCCACAAGCCAGAGTTGCGCTTAACGGACTGTGCCATTTTGAGCTAATAGCCCCGATGTGCCGAGCGAACGGGGTAGCTCCGTCGCGACCGAGTGTATAGATTGTCCGACCAGATGTGATATAGCAGCCAATTGTCGCGCAAAAGATTGGGGAGATAGTGCTGACCAACAGCCCCACAGCTCCGGCTTTAGATCCAGTTGCCTGAAGATAAATATCTCCGATCGGACAAATGGACTCTGTGCTCATGATCAGTGGCAAGTCGTTGATTGCGTAAAGTAACGCAACGAGATAGCAGAAACCAGTAGCAAAGCCGATGGTCACTTGACAAGCCAAAGCTTTTGGAATATTCTTAGATGCCCTAATCAAGGGACAAATTTGTTAGACGTTGGCAAATTTTTCCATTTAATGGGTACTTACTGAGGGATCTCTTCCGCGATATGTGTGACACAGTCAATCGCCCCAATCGCGAAGGCGCCGTTAAGCATACCAGCTAAGAAGGTGAAGCCATCACTCGAATAGCCAGTCATATTCTGCCATTCTTTCCATACAAAATCATTTGATGCGTAGCCAGGTTCCTTCTTACCTGGCATTATGGCGCAGACAATTATATTGACAAGGAGTCCGGCCACGATGAAGAACGATCCCAGTCGGCTTATAAGGGGCAGCCCCCGCTGCATGAACATCACTGTGAAACAGCATACCCAGGAAATGATCAGATAGCAGACAAATATATGCCAGCGCTGAGGTTGATACTCTGGGTGGTACAGCGCATACGCATAGACAATCATGCTGCTGGTCATGGAGCAGTTTCCTGCGACGGCAAAATTCCAGGCCAGGCCATTTAGCCAACCAGCAAACCAACCGCAGATCCTGCCATATTGAGGACCTGCGGTAATGGTGGCCCAATGATAAACTAAGATGGTCATTAATTTATCGAATCAATTCTTAATCGGTTTTTGAACACCTACCACCCCCAGAAGCTGGAATCGCTGAAGCGAGCTCCGCGATGGATGCAGCGATAGGAGCATAGAAGACCGACACAGCAGCACTATCTCATGTCAAAAAATTGGTCAAGACGAGAGCTCCAGGAAAACTCACAATTCATAAAGGATACCAGGGGGACCTCCGTTATACAACGACGCGACCTTTTGATGTTAGCCGAAGATGAAGTGGGAGATATGGCCGGGGAGCTAACAATTCCACCCCCAAGTACAGCCCAAGCATTCCCAGTAGTGATTCCGGTAGCACAAGCGCTGAGGAGGTTGAAGCTTTTGGCCAGTACGGGAGTCTGGCTTCCAATGTTGACTTCAGCATCAATATCGGATCCCGAATGGTACTTAGACTCAGGGTTGATATCCTTCCCTCCAAGGTTTGCGACAATCATGATGGACAATTTTGAGATGTGTGTCTTCAAGGAATACTGAAACACATTTTCGAAAACTTTTATTCGTCATTTTTCTAGCATTTTATATCTAAATCCATAAAATTATTAGGACCAGAGGCCAGGAAGCGCACAGTTGGACGACGGGTTGTGATGCTTCGACAAAAGATGTTTATTTCCTCACCATCCGAGTGATAATCTTTCCTCGCTGAGTGCTGCCAGAACAGTATATTCGCTGTGGCCTTGCTGAATCAAGTAACTTCTCTAGCCGTCATGCTGATGAGGTTCCTGGAGAGATGAGAATTGCTTCGCTCGCGCCTGCTAAATTCATGAACGCTCCCCTCAGTTCGTAGCGCTACCCCGCAAGAGCTGTGATGCGTAGAGATGACAGCCAATTAATCTCTTTGACGTAAAGATATAGACTAACAAGCTTAAAATAGCATGCTTTATCATTGATCGAAGAATATGTCATGAACTATTCAAGCACTATATTTGAATAAGTGCCGCCCTCGCTGGCAGCTTCCTATTTTCAGATTAGAGTTTCGGGGTAGAAAGTGGGAGAGATCAGCTGCCTTCAACAACATAGCAGATACAAATTCTTTAAAGGGTTGCATTTTGTAGAAATATTTCTTTTTCACCAGTTATAGCTCGATTGTCTAATCAATCGGTGGGATATCAATCGACAGTCTCTATCATGTCTTCTGTTTTCTCCAGCAAGCGTATCCTCATCTCTGGGGATTCAGTAGCTAGGGCATCCGCTTTGAAAGATGCACTTATTGGTACGCAAAGCAAAAAGAATGCCTGTGAATAATCTACAACTAAGTCTAACAAATTAATTTTTAAGGATGCCCTCGCAGTGAAGCCAGGGTCCAGGCCCAAGTTATCAGGATTTCAGCCTCCGACAGTGATTCAAGCATAAAAGACGCGATAAATGCCGGATTAAAAGAACTCGGTGGAAATACAGACGCCTTCATAATTGACGTCAGAAGCTCTCCACCTTCTGGCGAAGATTCTCTGTGGGACGTGCCACTTGATGAGTGGTGTCGCGAGAATCCCACGCAAAGTAGCCCGCGCTCAATGCTCCTCCAAGCAAAATCGTTTCTTCAGCTCTTGATTCAGAAACTTGATTCAATTCCAAGGTTCTCTATCATTATCTTAGGAAACCGCGATGACTTTGGTGCGGTATGCGAAACGATGCTGACCAAGCTCCAACGAGATGTTTCACGCTTAAGCAAGGGTTCAACCATTCACTTTGTCGATTTTGCATCTTCTGGAGAGAATCTACTGGCAGAGGTCGTCTCAAGGGCTGTTGGAATTTTTCTTTCGCCCAGAATCGACCGCAAATTATTCTCCGTCAATGATATTTGGAGCCTAAGTCGGGACAATCAAATCCCTGTAAGAACAGACTCGAGCGATCGCGGCAACACACAGAGTGAAGATCCTGCATCCGAAATTTCCTTGTGCAGATCCCTAGGCACGAAGAAGCGATCTGTCAAGATTGCTCTCTCCTTTGATTTTGATGCGCTCTCTGCATTCCTAGGAACAGGCGATCATCCGGACAACAACATGGCGGATTATAGTACAGGAATTTTTGCCGGCCAGGTTGGAGGTCGCAGGTTACTTCGGGTGCTGCGAAAGCATGGAATCGCTGACCAGGTCACTTGGTTTATTCCCAGGCATACCATGGAGACATTTGAGTCTACAGTGAAGGAGATCGTTCAGTCTGGCGCTGAAATCGGGTTGCACGGTTATGCCCACGAGGGGGCTTACCAGATGACCGAGGAGCAAGAGCGCGAAGTCTTGGTGAAATGCATGGAGGTAGCACAGCGCCTGACAGGAAAGAAGGTTCAAGGATATCGTGCCCCTATGTATCAGCTTCGGGAGACCACCATTGAGCTCCTCAAGGAGTTTGGATTTCTTTACGACTCTTCGCTCAGCCACCATGACTCTCAGCCATACTTTGTCCCATGCGCTCCACCTGTCCAACGAATTGATTTCTCAAAGCCGGCTAGTAGCTGGCTACGTCCAACAGAATTGGCTGATATGGAAAGTCTGATGGCTGGGAAGCCTCTGGTAGAAATTCCCACTGGCTGGAACAATGAAGACATGATGGCCCTCCAGTATTTCCCACACCTTCACAACAGTCATGGACATGTGGATGCTCGTGTTGTTGAGCAGCGATGGAAAGACATATTCCTATGGCTATGGGAAAACCCCGACCTGGAAGACGGTAGCTTTGTCTTCCCACTCCTGATGCATCCTGACACCAGTGGAATGGCGCACGTAGCTGGCATGGTGGACCGCTTCATTGGCTGGCTTCGTGGCTGGGGAGATACGGTACAGTTTCACACATTTTCCAGTATCGCCCAGTCCTGGCTTGACGAGAAGATGAAACGGCAGGATTGAAGGCTTCAGCCAGAGGAATTGTTGAAGGAAACTTCTTACCTGAGAGTCAAATGAAGCAACCCTATCCCTTCGATTTTGGAGCGACCGTGAAGTTGTAGGTGTGAAATGTCTTTGAAAATAGTAGAGCCAGCCCAGGCCAAGAAGTTTCGTAGCTAACAGCTAGTGAGTCATTATAATATCGTCGAGTGGAAATTGTTATGCTGTATTTGGTCTCTTTGGGATAATAGGCCAAACAATGTCAGCCTTCGTTTTGGACCTATTGGGCTTCTAACTGTTCCATATACCGGGCGCTGACCTTCGTACCCATGAAACACAAATGGTCTACGTCGTGCACAGTCCCCAGTCAATGATCCAGATTTCTGAAGCTATCAAGGTCGACATTTATAGCATTGGTAGCTTTCTCGGTGACATGAGCATGCATCGAAAATATCTCTCATCGATTGGGCAATAAGATCACTCGGTACGAAGGGTCATCAAACGGCGACTTCTCCATTGTGTCCGACATAACAAGCCTGCTCCCTTAGTAATTGCTGCAGTAGACTTTATGCTAGTAGAGAGACGTAGACCCGGTGATGAGAACGATGATGAAGTTGAAGGTTTCACTGAACTTCAAAGATTGAATGGCTCCGTCAAGAACCGAAACTGAAGCTCACGGGAAGACGAGAAAGCAACAGATTTTGGTGAAGGAAAGGATTGAATGTGCGTATCAAAAGTCTGGCGCAAAACACCAAGCCACTAATACCGCGCTATGCATGGAACTTTTGCCCATTTTACGCAACCTGGGTGTTTTCAAGCACAATTCCCTTCTTGCTTTTTACCCCGCTTGTCAATTTGCCATTCCTTCTAATCCCACACGGCATAGGCCGGCAATAGCAAGGAAGGGACGGCACACTAAGACGGCGTGAAGTGAAGCCTTCAACTGTAAGCAAAATGCCGAATGTACAACCTGGTGCAGGGCTTCTAGTTTGAGGTGGTTCTTAGTAAGAGGAGTTCCAAGGCCGCATCGTGCATTTCCTTTTGTCATGTTAGGCCAGGTATTGGCTTTATACGAGATCGCCGTAATAAGCATTTGACGAGAATCTTTGATGGGATTTACCGGTCTTTGGGAGTGGGGTAGGTGAATCCTCGCCGAAGCAGAAGGCTTTGGGCCCGAGCGAGGAGGCATAATTAGCGCGGGTGGGACGCTTTCTAGTCGTCGTGGCTAGCTGCCCGCGAACAAATTCGCTGCTGGAATCTTTCCTCTGATAAGAATCAATCACCATTTCTCAAGTCATGCTTGCCGTGGTTATTGGCTTTACTCTTTTTGTGTCTTGGATCATTGCGTCGATCCATCGCAACCACAACGACGGCTTGAAAGACATCCCCAATGCTCATTACTCCGTTCCCTATTCACGCCTGTGGTTGCTGTCGCTCCGATGGCGAAAAATGGAGAATCGTTGCCGCATTCATCTCCATCGTCGCCTCGGTCCAGTCGTTCGGATTGGACCCCATGACGTGAGTGTGAATTGCATCGATGACGGGGTTCGCATAATCTAGAGCAGCAAGTTCGACAAGGATGCGTCCTTCTACCATGAATTGTTCAATCAGTAAATTTCCCGAGGAATTCACAACTTTCTAATCAAATGAGACAATTCAATGTCTAACCGAGTACAGGACCGGCTATATGGTCACTATGACAGGTAACGACGAGCACAGAGAGCGTAAACGTATGCTTTCCCGTCCTTATTCCAATTCGTACATTATCAACTCCCAGACCCTCGACAATGTCCTCTCTCGGGTATCACGTCGCCTTAAAGAAGGAATAGCAGGGTGGGAAAGGACTGGCGCCTCTGTCGATGTCTATCGTCAGGCTAAGTGCTGCACCCTTGACGTTGCCTCCGGCTGGCTCTTTGGTAGCGAGAACGCGACTGATACTTTACGAGATCCGAGCTTTGAAAAAGACCTCACAATGTTGGCCTCGGCTGCTTCAAAAATAGTTTCCATGCGAACCAGCCTCACCTGGCAGATTATCTATTTTGCAAGCTTGATTGGCAACAAATTGCCCGATCCCGACGTCACGGGTCGATGGCAAGCATGGCTTACTCGAGTGATCACAGATTCCTACAGGAGGCACCCCACCAAGACTTCTTCCACCGCGAGCCTGTATGACCATTTTTACGACTCTTTCAAAGCCGCTAACCCTGATATGCCGCGTAACGAAACGGCTTCTTTCATCGCTGTGGAGTGCGACGACCATCTTTCGGCAAGCCACCTCGGCCTGGGAACTTTATTTGCATATACCATGTACGAGCTATCACGGAGTCCGGACAGTCAGCAAGCGCTCCGGAAAGAGCTCCTCAGTCTGGCCGAACCTAGCGATCGAAGCTTAGCCCATCGCCTTGCAAGCCTACCGGTGCTCGACGCCGTCATTACCGAAACCATGCGAACCCGTGCACCCTGTCCTGGCCCCTTTCCTCGTGTCGTGCCGGACTCTGGCTGCCGGCTCGCGGGGAAGTTTGATGTCCATGGCGGCACCATTGTTAGCTCCTCCGCTTGGGCCCTCCACTTTGACCCCGTAACCTTTCCGGCTCCGGAGAAATGGCGACCAGGGAGGTGGCTTGAAGCAGACGAGAATATGGTTGTGGATATGCGCAAGTCGATCTGGACATTTGGAAGCGGCGCGCGAGTGTGCATTGGCACTCATTACTCCATGCGTGGTAGGTTCCGTCGCTTCACCATTCTATATTTCCGTTTCATCGAAGAACATGCTGACGAGGAAAATTACAATCAGTCATGCATGAGCTTCTTGCCACCGTCTATACGGATTACGAGACTTCTCTAGACGAGGGATTTACAGGAAACGTGGAACAGGAGGATGCTTTCTCGGCAGGGCCTCTTGCAGGCTGTCTGATGCTGAAATTCCGCCTGGTCACAAATCCCGACCTCTAAACACCCACAAACTATTTATCAGGCTATAATATTAGCTTTTAGTAGTCTGCTGTTCATTTGGCGCCGACCCAGCAGTAGTGCTGCCGTGCGGCGGCATAGAGCTCGCACCGTTCGGAAAAAGCAATCTGGAAAGCTGGACCATGATAACTCATCTAATCAAAAACAGACAAAATAGGTATAGTCACTTAGAAACTGTCCTTTTCGTAGCCTCTTTTGACTAAGGACAGTAGCTCGGCGCTTAAATCAAAGTAACCTATCACGCAGCTGCCAATTCGACATTGAATGTACATATATCCTGCATCAATGGAGTGACACTCCATGTATCTTTAGTTAAGAATCATCCCGTCGGAGGGCCGACGGACTCCCTCTGGACCTAAGTGAATGGTGCAATGTGGGGACAGTAGATTAGAGTGTATATATCATAGGTTAACAAAGGATGTCTGCATGGTTAGTTCAGTATAACAACCCTACAGATAAGGCCTTAAATATTCGCCCTTAGCTGCTTCAGGTCGGAGAGAGATTTCCCCTTTGGGTTATGCATTGACTGACTCGTTATCCCGGGGTTAGATCGGAGATAGGCAGCTCATCACACACCGGCATACTATGTATTGAGCACAAAGCAAAAGACTTCGAATCCAAAGTGAATGACTCAACAACATTATTTCGGATGTCTGCAGGACTTCAAACACAGATATATCTACACCTATATGAGAATCTGTTAGAACTCAACTCGCAGCAAAGAAGCGCAGAACACCCGAGGCAAAAGGTGGCACGGATTAGAAAGTCAACTTCAGACATCTCCAATAACATACCATTCCTCACATACAGAAATAACAACCGCAAAAAACCTTAAGGCTGATTAGGGCGATTTCCAAGTAGCTTTCCTAGAAAAATTCAAATTTTCTCCAGCATTAATCAAAGCCCTTCGTGTGAATGAAACCCTGCTATCTGGACTAAACCAATTTGCGACGCTGAGACAATCAGCGACTACTCCAGACAGGAAGCAGCCTTTCTCCTCGTTTACTAATTCTTTTCTATAGATAAGATGTAATTAAGACTATCGAAAATGGCAACATCACGTTTGAATAGGCCACTTAACAGACATTTTTGAGAAAAGACCAAGCTTTGGTTAGTTGTATCTTATCAGGCTTTAAGGGGGTTAGTAACCAACGATATGTGACTCGGTTTATGGGCATAAATGATTGATTGTCCTCTCTAAAGATCGGAGGGAAGGCTAGCTAGTATACGTATATAGCAAACGAATGACAAATGGGCAAGTTGTGCCTTCTACGCTACTATCCTTTAAAATCCCTTAAGATTAGGCGTAACCAATACTTATTATTAAGGAATTTAAGTAGAGAGTCTTCTTTATTATATACCTATCTTATATTATCCTAACTACCTACACGCCTAAATAAATAGGCTTAGTAGATCCTTAGCTTTATCTTATTAAATTTTAACTTAGGATTCTCCTTACTTATAAATATCTACGAGGATTTTCTAAGGAAATCCTTTCCTCTCTCTAACTCCTACTCTAGTTTAGGCTTCTATTTAGAATCAAAAATCCGTTCGTTAAGTACTAACTAAGGTATTAATACTAGGACGTCTTTAAGCTTAAACTTTTCCTTATATTTCTACTAGGATCTTTTATCCTAACCTAGTAGTAACCGTTAAACACGATAGGATAATAAAAATATACTAAAGATTATTAGATTAGTACTTATATATAAGAACCTTAAGAAATCTCCCTATAATAATTACTAAATAATTATAAAATAGGTTAGTTAAAGAAGAGTGTTATTTTCTATTAATCTAAAGGATTATATTTATTATATACCCTTTATATAGTCTAGAAATTATATAGTCTATTTTAGGAAAATAAAGAACGTTTATAGAACCTAGAGATAACCTACTATTAATCTCGGAGCTTTTACTAGGTAGTTAGTTTCTATATTCCTAGTACCTCTATATTAGGCTATAGTTACTACCCTAAAAAGTGTATTTAGTTATCGTAGGGGTGTATTTTAGTAGCTATAGGGATCTATTTCTATAGTTATAGGGATCCTTTTTATAGCTATAGGGATTATTTATAATACCGTGAGCCGTTCTATATATAACTACTAAAGTAGGCCCTTCACTACGACTACTAAAACGGATCCCTACTACTACTATAACGGATCCCTATAGCATAATAGTATAATCGATTTCTAGAACTACTTCTACTTATATAGACCTCCTATAGTTTTATAACGAATAAACCGGGATCCTAGATAGGTCTATAATACGGAAAATAAGGCTTTATTCGTAAGCAGGATATATTCTTAGTCCTATTTTATTTAAAAGTTTCACGTATAATAGCTTAATATAAATACTTATATAGTTAAATATTAGGAATATTATAATACTACGTTCTACCTTTATAACCGCTATACGCTAGTTTCTAGGTACGACTATAGTAGTTCTCAAAATTAGTTATATATATTATATTAAATATACCTATATATTAAGTAATTGTTTAAATTTTGAAATATTATGAAATTCTTTAAATTCTTATTATTAGTAATACGTAGTAATAGTTATTTAATTAATTCGTAAAAAATTCCGCCGTTAACTATAGAGGATTTCGTATATTAGGTAGAAACCCGGCTAGAGGATAGATATAGGCTAATTTTCTCTATAACTTTATTTATCTACTATATATCTTCGTCGGAATTAAGCTAAACTACACTAAGAATAGCTTCTACGGTAGTAGCTAACGTGCTATCTAGCACACTTCTCTCTAGGTCTAGCCTTTAGTGGATAAATCTTTATAATCCTAGGTCTCGAGCTATAGAGGTTAACTACTTATTATAGGTATACGTTTAAAGCAAATTTATCTCTTACTCTATTTTTATTAACCTAGTACCTATTATAGAAGGAGTAAGTATACCTATAGTATTACCTTTATAGTACTAGCGATAAAGTAGCATAAAGGCGAGTATTTTATCTCTTACTAAGGCTAGCCGCTTATTTCCTATAGATTCTAGTCCGGATTCTTCTAAAACCTCTTCTATTATTCCTTTATTATAGAAATAATACCTAGTCACTTTCTCGAATTCTAGGTTAATTTCTTATCCTATAGTTTAAATATTAATTATAATTTATAATAATTGTTGACATGAAAGTGTGCATAAGACCCCGCAAGCTTCCGAAGTTGATAGAATGTGACCGAACGTACACGTGACGATGATCTTCAACGATTTATCCTAAACATGGAAAGAGCTTCAACACTCTATATCGCCCGATTTCTATGAGATTCGATTATGATGCAATTACTTTCGATGCTCCAGAATGTTAAATACTGCCTGCTTTCTATAGCTAGATGAAATAAGCTCAATCATTTTGATGAAGTTGATGCATTCTTCTATCATTAGTTGACTTCCGCTCCTAAGCAGGAACGTAGACCCTTTGACCTTATACGATCTACGATTAGATCGTACGACCAGATCCTTTCGTGCACATTTGCTTACTTGTGCACGCCCAAGGGCTTATGCAGACCCTATAAGCCCGTCAATAATTAAAACATCACGAAGATTTTTAGAAGTTATCGTTAGCTATATATACTTATTTAATAGGGTCTCCGTAATAATAATATTAGGATAAGTATTAAATAAAGAGGAACCGCTATTAGTATTCGGTCGTCTTTCTCTTACCGTGATTAATATCGCTATATATAGCTATAAAGAGATAAGTAGGATTAATTTATATTATAACTAGCTAATAACTTTAGAAATATGGTTTATTTCGAAAATACTATACTATACCTAACCTATAATATTAGAATCTTTTTAACGAGGATAGGATACTACTATATAATATAAAATATTATAGCGGTCATACTATAATACGGCTAGCTCTTTAAATTTTAACTTAAAGATTTATACTATAGTATCTCTTAGTTCTTTCCTACTATCTTAATATTTACTACTATATTTAAGGTTAGATTCCTCTACGTCCACTTAGAAATTTATTCTAACCCCGCCCTAAAGTACACTAGTCTATAATAAAAATAGTTATAGACCGTGGCTTATTTACAATAGTTAGGTATAAAATATAATATTTTAGTTTACTAATATAGTGATTAGTAAGTTAAGTATAGTAACTTATCTAAATAACTATAAACGGCGACTATATTAAATATAAGCTAGGATTTATAGATAATACTAGATTAAACTATAGTACTATATTTTAGGGTAGTTAGAGAATTAATTTCTAAGCGGATATCGGAAAATCTAATTTTGCATATAGTAGTATTAGGATATCTCCTAACTTCAGACGGTCATAAGAGCAGAAATAACGGATAAGTTCAATCGAATTTCTCTATTCTAAGAAATTAATTCTTAGATTACTAGAAACTCCGAGCTTAGAACCTAGAATCTCTAGCTCTGCCTTATCTATACTAGTCGCCCCTTTAGATAAAATTACTCTCGCGCTTTCTATAGATAGATCAGCTACTAGTCCGGAAAATCAAATCCTATTTTATAAGCGCATTTCTCATAAATAGTATAGATATTAATACGCCTCTTTAAAGGGAGGACATAAGATCATATTTATCATGGAGCACACTCTACACACATGGGGATCTCTATACTTTATATATATAGGGATCCCTGCAAGGCCTTAGGGTTTTTACCCTTCTCTTAATAATAGGATTCGGCGGTAAGCTGATTCTGATTTGAAGTCTTAGCGAATCGCTCATGTATATAATCGCAGGAGATCCTAACTTAGAGGTCTCTAAGATTTAGTCTTGTTCTAATCCTAGCTTTGCTATCCTTACATCTTCTTCTCCTTACCTAGTTAATAGGCCCCCTATCCTATATCACAGCCTCTTATAATTCTAAATCTTCCTTTTTAACTACCTAAGGGGAAAAGATGTCTGTTCCTCGAACTCGCTAGTAAAGCGCTATCTAAACGGCCGCGGAGCGTACCTAATACACTAGCAGGATTTAACTACGGGCCGAAGGAGAAAGCCCTACCTCTACCGAAGCCGTACTAGGTTTACCTTTAACCTTATTATAAGGAAGCGAGGTTACGAACGCCTCCGAGACCTAGTAGTCTACCCTAGATTACCTCCTCGAAAGGATTACTACCCTTAAGTAGGAGAAAGCTATCTCCGACTAAATTAACGTAGAAAGGTAGGCGTTCGATACCCTTATAATACGACCGAGAGACTCGGAGATTAAACTCGACTCTATCTCGTATTACCTTCGCCCTAAATTAAGTTTAGAATAGCGTACCTAGTAGCTTAATAAACTCGATTACCTCTTCGCCGCGAGCCCCTAGCGATACTCTATTAATAAGAATAAGATCGTCTCGGCTTTCTTCTATATCGAATCCTATCACTAGGCCTAATAGACTAACTATAAGAAAACCTATTTCGTAACCAGCGAGTCTACCTAGTAGGATTTCGAAGACTAGACCCTCGAGTTTATTAGAGGCGGACGTTTCACTAAATTTAATATCGCCGAAAAATACTACTTCGCTCGCTAGCGAATTAGGTAGGATCTACGCTAGTTTTATACTTATCTCTAATCTATCGAAAATTATATAGACTTTACTAAGAAGTAACTTATATAAGCTTACTTTATAAAGCTACTTAAGCCTCTTTAAAAGGAGATTAAGGCCCTTTACTAGAATAATCTCCCTAAAAATTAAACTAATATAGTTTCGGTAGTAATCCGTACTTAGGATAGCTAAGACCTTAGTTACTAAAGTAATAATACCTCTACTTAATATAATCCTAAGAAGCGTTACTATAATAGCTAATCCTTAAATAACTATCGCTCCTATAATAATAAACGTTATAAACTACGCCGCGAGGAACTTACTAAAATATCTTTAAATCTAAACTATATTAATATCCTCTTATTATAATAGTAAGGTAACCCTAATAAGCGAGACTTCTTATAGGTTACCTACTATAAGTACTATTAGAAAGGATACTATACTAACTAATACTTCTAGGGCCGCGATACTCCTCTAGCTACTAGAGTTAATAAAATTACTTACGAAGAGACTAGCTAGGAAAACTTTAGTAAGTCGGATTAAGCTCTATAGATCTAACTCTTTAGCCTATTATAGAGACCCTTCCTTAGATAACTACGCTAGCTTATATAGGGAATACTACTATTAAGGTAGGGCTTAATACCTATATTAAGCTTAGTATTATTAACCTTAATTTCGCTAAGGACTAGAAGCTCTAGTAAGCTTCTCTAAAATCCCCTTCTCTATAAGCCTTTAAAGATACCTTTACTAACGCTTATAGTATCTACTAGGTTCCTATTATAGCTACTAATAATCGAGGAGTTATAAGGACCTAGATAGTAATCTATTATATAATTAAGAAAAAGAGTAGTCTTCTAATCCTTATTAGTATACCCTTACTTTACTCTTAGTATATTACTATTAATATAGGATCTTATTAGTAGTACTTTAGAGCGTATAAAAATAATCTCGAACTTCTTACTCCTTATAAATTCGTAAAATATCTTAAGGACTTAGCCTGTATCTTAGCCTTAATTACGTTCCTAAAGACTAAAGAGCTTAATAAGAACTCCTACGACGAACCTCTTCCTTTAATACTCCCTTAAAACGTTACTAAAATACTAGAGTCCCTTACGACCTATAATAGTAAGACTAAAGATCTTCCTCTAGAGTTTAGGGATTTTATTAATCTTATATCTACTAAGAGATTAAAGATACTTCTCTCTTGAAAGGAGACTAACTACGCTATTAACCTCTTTCCTAATACCTTACCTCTATATAGCTCTATCTACCCTCTCTCTTAAGCTAAACTTAAGGAACTATAGAAGTATCTTTAGACTAACCTTAAAGTAGAAAGGATTAGACCTTCTAAAAGTCCTATAGGTATCCTAATCCTTTTCGTTCTAAAGAAAGATAGTAGTCTCCGCCTATATATTAATTACTAAGGGCTTAACCGCGTCTTAGTAAAGAATTATTACTCTCTCCCTCTCGTTTTAGAGATTCTTAACTATCTTACTTACGCTAAATACTTTAGTAAAATTAACGTCTAAGACGCCTACTATCGGATCCGTATTAAGGAGAGTAATAAGTAGAAGATAGCCTTCCGTACTTAATATAGCTATTTCGAATATATAATAATACTCTTTAGTCTTACGAACGCTCCTATAAGCTTTTAAAACTATATATATATCGCTCTTTAAGGATACCTTAACGTCTTCTACGTTACTTACCTTAATAATATCCTTATCTTCTCTCCTAACCGCGAATCCTATATAGAATACGTCTAACTCGTCCTTAAACGCTTATAATAATATAAACTATATATTAAACCCTTAAAATACGCCTTCTACTAAGAACGAGTTAAATTCCTAGGCTATATCGTTAATAGAATAGAAGTATTAATAGACCCTACCCGCGTTAAAGCTATTAAGAACTAGCCTTTACTAACCTTAATTCGCGATATTTAGGTCTTCCTCGGATTCTATAACTTTTACTAATACTTTATTTATAACTACTCCTCGATCGTTCGCTCTCTTACTAACCTTATAAAAGAGAGTAAAAATAGTAAGAAACCTAGCTAAATTATCCTTAATAATAAGGTAATATAGTCCTTCTATAACCTCTTACTTACTTTCTAAATAGTACTAGTTCTCCGCTATTTTAATCCTAAAAGACCTATTTAGCTTAAAACCGACGCCTTATAATAGGGAATAGCTAGTATCCTCTTATAACCTAATAACTAAGGTATTTAGTATCTTATAGCCTTTTAGTCACGAAAATTTACTAAGACTAAGTCGTGCTATACTATAGGTAACTAGGAACTCTTTACTATTATATATAGTTTTAAGGTTTAGCGTTACTACCTAGAAGATTCTCGTTACTAAATTAATATATTCTTAGACTATAATAACCTAAAGCTTTTTATATAAAGCCCTAGGCTTTATAGCCGTTAAGTACGTTAGTATATAGCTCTTTCTATCTTTAACTTTATTATTTAGTATTATATAGGGAAGATAAACCCTATAGATAGCCCTTCCTATATAATAGGATAAGCTTTAAGAGACGCCTTAAATACTATACTTTTAAATCCTTTATCAGCTTAAATAGCTACTAAAGAGGAGCTAGAACGAGATCTATCTACTATAGTATAGTCTATTAGCTTAGCTAATTTATATTAGTTTAAAGAAGAACTAACGCCTAAACTAGAGATCGAGGAGACCCTAGATAGATTAATAGATACCTAGAGGTAAGAATTAGATCGCTCCTATTATTTTTATTATAAGAAAGTAAGGTAATATTACTAAGACGAAAGTACCTATATTACTAGTATCTTAATAGAGCTAAAATCCCTTATTTAGGAGATCTAGCAAGATAATCCTAAAATAAGTAAGATTCGAATTTCTCTTAAGTAAAAAGCTTCTAGCCTTAAATATTAGTCTATTAACTTAGAAGGGATTATTCGCTTTAAAGAAAGCTTATATATTTCCTCTAGCAAGAAGCTAAAGAGTAAACTAATTAAATTATATTATAATAATCCTATTATAGGCAGCTACTTTAGTAGATAACGAACTACTAAGACTCTATAAAGTAAGTACTTCTAGACGAATATTTATAAATATATTAATAAGTATATAAAGAGTTACCTAATCTACTAAGCTACTATATCTCCTCGCTATTAGAAGTATAGGAAGCTCGTTTCGCTACCGATACCCTCCTAACTATAGCAAGAAGCTTCTATAGACTTTATTACTAGCCTTCTCTCTATAATCTATAATAGGATCGAGGTTAATTTAATCCTCGTGATCGTCGATTATTTTATAAAGTTCTACTACTTCTTCCTAGTTTATATAACGATAACTACTACTAAACTAGTAGAGCTATACTATAATAAGATCGAATTAAAATATAGACTATAAGAAGGAATCGTTTCCGATTAGGGACCGGTCTTTACTAGTAAGTTTTAGACTCGCCTATTCGTATTAGCTAAGACCCGCCTTCGCTTTTCTATAGCGTTTTATCCCTAAACTAATAGCTAGATAGAACGTATTAACTAAGTTATCGAATATTACCTCCGCTACTTTACCGGAGAAGACTAGACTATATAGCTCTTACTACTTAATATAGTAGAATTCTATTATAATTCATATAAGAACTCTATAACCTTATTAAGCCTAATATAGGCCCTTATAGGGTACGAAACCTTATTCTATCTCCGCGATAAGGCTATCGCTAAAGAAAAAGAGATACCCGAAGTCGAAGTATAACTTAAAAAACTTATAAAGCTCTAAGAAAAACTTATATCCTACTAGCGAGAAGCTAACGAATTAATAGCGAAGCACTATAATACAAAGTATAAACCTATAACTTTTAAACGTAATAAACTTATATCTCTTTCTATCTAAAACCTACGGATTAAAACCTACCGAAAGCTATCCCTAAAGTAGATTAGCCCTTTTAAAATCCTTAAGTATATTAGTAACTAGGCCTATAGACTAGCCCTCCCGGAGAAATATTCCTAATTATATAACGTGTTTAATATCTCTCTCCTAGAAAAATAGCACGACTATAAGGAACGAAGTAGTAACGAAACGATGCTAATACCTAATCTTAATAATAGTAACTAAGAATATAAAGTCGAAGAGGTTAAAGAGGAATATAAATTTAACGGTTAAACTCACTTCTTAGTTAAATAGAAAGGATAGCCTTCTAAGTATAATAAGTAGGTGCCTAAATACGATATAGGAAATATAAAGAAATCTATTATAGACTACCGAAGAAAGTAGAATAAAGGGTTTAAGCGAACTAAGGGATAAAGACCCTATACCTATACCCTACTTCTTAAAAACCACTACTATACTCTAGGATTATATTATAGATCGCTAAAGCCTCTATAACAAGAGCACTATTCGCTAGCGTATTAGCCTATATCCGCCCTATAAAAGCTACTACTCCTATCTACTAGAGCACGAAACCTATATCACCCTCCTCTAGGCCTAGTAAGGTATCCTCACGAGAAACTAGGGGTAGATAGCAGCTAATCTACGCTTACTGTAACGGGTTAGACCCGCTTCTCACTATATAGCCCTGCTATATAGCCTTTTCCCCGCACGTTCCTGTTCTACCACCGCCTTACCCGCTTCTTCTATCGCTGTTCCGCTTGTTCCATTCCTTCTCTCCTCCAAGCTTTTTGTAAACAGCATGTTGGCCTAGTTAGATTGAATCAAGTCTTGCTTCAGCCCTTCACATACAAAAAGCTTCCTTCTCGCGATCGAGTCGTACCAGATCCAGTCAGCCAGCTAGATTTCTTTTCCCCGTACCTAGACTACCGTTTCCCCGCCGAAATGGACCAGAACCAGCCCCTTTTCGCTTTAATTCAGCAACTCCAGCAACAACTTGTCGACCAGCAACGCTAGCTAGAGGCCCTCGCGCCTACTCGTTCGCAGTTTAGATTACTAGACCCGCCTAGATTCGACGGCCGATCATTTAGTCTAAAGACGTGGCTTCCAGCTATCCAAGCAAAGCTATAGTCGGACGGCTTAGTCGGTCAACCAGCATTCGACTACGTTTACGATCGCCTCGAGCCGCCCTAGTAAGCCTCAGTCTTACATCTTCGTGAGACTAATCCTACGCCCGAAGCAGTCTTCCAGTATTTCGAACGCCTATATCATAATCCTCGTGAGAAACAAGATGCAGTCCTCCGATTTACTAATATCCGCCAGAAAGACGACGAAAGCTTAGTCGCCTACCTCGCCCGATTCGAACGGTTATCGCATAAAGCTAAGGTCCATCAGCAGGATCTACTTCGTACGATTACACTACACCGCGGCCTACGGCCCGCGCTACGCTAGATTCTTAAGCAGTCGTATAATACTCTATTCGATCTCGAATACGATAATTATATAGAACTACTCCAACGTTACGATCGCCGCTAGCAGCGCCTAGTCGCCCAGCGCCAGAACCAGGTTAGCCAGAACCAGGTTAGCCAGAACCAGGTTAGCTAGAACTAGACCCGCCAGACTCAGACTCGCCAAAGCCAGCTAGATCCGATAGACCTTAACCCGATTCGTATAAATCGCACCGCTACTAGCGGTACAGTTACCTTTACGCCTGATCCACCAAAGCCAACGCCTACTATTCGTGTATCAAAGGCTACTACTACTCGCCCGACCTCGCCACCGTTCAAGACCCTAACTACCAAAGCTAAACAGGCCGAGCGCGCAATACTAGGCCTTTGCTACTACTATAGCTCGCCAGCGCATTAGATAGCAGATTGCCCTAGTCGCCAGCTAGCTGATGATATGCGCTCTGTGAGTTCTAATAAGCCTAACGACCCTGATTCGTCACCTTTTTGGAATTCAGACGGTTACGACTCAGATACCCCTTCTGTCCTAGGAGGGGGGTAATGTAACGGGTTAGACCCGCTTCTCACTATATAGCCCTGCTATATAGCCTTTTCCCCGCACGTTCCTGTTCTGCCACCGCCTTACCCGCTTCTTCTATCGCTGTTCCGCTTGTTCCATTCCTTCTCTCCTCCAAGCTTTTTGTAAACAGCATGTTGGCCTAGTTAGATTGAATCAAGTCTTGCTTCAGCCCTTCACACTTACTAACGGATCCCTATCTTCCTATCGTATACATAACGTTTTTTCTATAACCGCGGTTAGCATATTTTCACCGTCGATTCGGTCCCTTTATAAACCTTTTATATATACTTAGCACCCTCTAGCAAGTTCTCCGACTTATAAGCTTTTAATATACCCGCGAAAGTTATAGTAAGGTCCTTACTTCTAATCTAAGCCTCTAGGCCTATTCTAGCTAGATATAGTAGTATATATATAGGCCTAGAGAGAAGCATAATTATTAAAGTACCTCTATTAATCTCCTTATATAGACCTAATAACCGCGAAAAGGCTAAGGCATCCTAAACTATACCTATTAGAACCTATACGAATCGTTAGCGATCTCGTCCTACTCCTCTCCTCGAAGCTTATACTTACTGTTTCGTAAACGTCGTGACTTATATTATATAAACGGTATAAGACTAAGCCTAAGCGATCGAACTCGTAATCTACCGTGAAAGGCGTTATAGCTACTAGCCTATTATAATTTACCTCCGCCTTACTAAAATATTTAGTGTACTATAAGAAAGAAGGCTAACTAATCGCAAACGACGGTGCTAGTAGAGCAGAACTAACACCCCTAGTAGTAGTATAGTAACGAGCGTTTCGAGAAGGTATTATATTAAAAGCTTCACTTTACTAGGAATAATAACTAAGTAAGGGGAAGTTAGGTAGGAATCTATATAGTTCTTATCCTTATAAAGATTCCCTCTAATAACACTAGCTCCGTCTTACTAGCCTTTTACTACCCTTTCGGGAAGCTGCTTTATCGTCGCGTAATAAACGAAGTTCCTTTTATACCCTTCTCGCTACCTAATCTTATCTTACCTACTAATAAGTCTTCGTAGGATCTATACTTACTATCCTTTAACCCCTACCTAGCGCTAACGCCTAAAGCATTATTTCTTTTAGAATCCTTATTTCGAGAGTAGCTAGTCGCTATATCCTACTCCTTTCTATATTTCTTTATAATACTTCTACTAGGTCCGGCGAATCACCACCGGTTCCCCGTCGACTATTTATATTATCTTCTTTGTTTCCTTTCTTCCTCTTTTTCTTCTTCTCTCTCTCCCTAGAGCCCCTATAGGGTTACTAGACGGGGCTCTACCGGGAACTTCGTCGCGTAATTAATAAGTTTATCACTTAGCTTCGCACGGAGTTTAGCGGTGACCGATAGAGAACCCTTTAACCGGGCCTACTATCCCGCCCCTTTCTTCTACAAGAGATTCGCACCTAACGCGATCGAACTATTGATATCTATGACTTAATATAGTTAAGGGCGACCATTATGAAAGGGGGAAGCAATTATTATGGAGCACACTCTACACATATAGGGATCTCTATACTTTATATATATAGGGATCCCTGCAAGGCCTTAGGGTTTTTACCCTTCTCTTAACAACAGGATTCGGCGGTAAGCTGATTCTGATTTAAAGTCTTAGCGAATCGCTCATGTATATAATCGCAGGAGATCCTAACTTAGAGGTCTCCAAGATTCAGTCTTGTTCCAATCTCAGCTTTGCTATCCTTACATCTTCTTCTCCTTACCTAGTTGACAGGCCCCCTGTCCTATATCACAGCCTCTTACAATATTACTACGAAGCATGATCCGGGATCAGATATCAAGATTCATATTCTCAGGCGGTGCTAGCTCCTCTAAGGGCAGCAGATACATTCCGAGATGACGGTTCCAATCATTCTTATATACGTTAGCATTTACATATACAATGTACAGTAGCGACCGTTATTACCTTCCATATCGAGAAAACAATAGATGCTCTTTCAAACCCTAATCACATGATGCGCTAGTCCATATATAGTTATTGCGTAAATAACAGATTCTGTACTTACTAGGTAATAATACCAGCCCCTCTATAATACAGTAGCGCCGCAGAAGTCTGTGACCCAGGTTGACCGCTAGTAGCACCGCCTTCCTATTATAGCCTACCCACCTCCTAAACGCGGACAGCGGAGTCGCATATCGCGTTATATACAATAATTTGATCGTCAACCACACCAATATGCCTCGCACAAGGGCTGGTTTACCAAATATTAGTCAACGATACAATATTATTATGTTTATTGAAGGTTTCGGTGTGGCAGAATTCGTGGCAGAAAAGGGCGGTCAGCCCGGGGGTCACAGACTTTTGCGGCGCCACTGTACCAGTACGAAAGATTCATGATCGCGGAAGTTTGGAACTTCCAGAAGGTTCCATACAAATCCAGCAACAAGCCAGCACTTGAACTGGCAATCTGTCAACAATTCTCCTCCTCCATCTCGCAGTTGTTTCAATGCAGAGAGCCTCGGGCTTCCCTGGGGTTTCATCCGGGGCAGGTTGATAAGCAAGGCTCGACAGGGGCCGCTGCTCAAACCGTTGGCGGCTGCAGGTCTCGTAACGACCGCCCTCACCGTTTGTGCCTCTAAAATTTAGTATCCACCTTAAGGCCTAGGAGTCTACGACCGAGTTACTTGCCACATCACCGGACTATAACACCATCACTTTTTGTCTTTTCGCAATTCCTATGTACTCGACTATGAAAAAACCTGACGACCATATTTATCTCCCAAGGGAGCTCATTCTCCTTGTGGCGGAGCATCTCAACCCTCAGGATCAATTATCTTTCTTACGCGCTATTCCTGAACTCACCCAACTCTTGACTATCCGACACACTGCGATACATGACGGAGACGGGAATACCCTTTTACACCTCCTAGCAGAAAATGCTGAGTGCAGACTAATGAAGATCCTACTAGCGAGGAATAGCACTCGAGTGAACACGAAGAATAAGAAACGTCAGACTCCACTGTCAATCGCCGCTTCGCGTGGGCATGGAACGGTGGTGAGGTTCCTAGTGGAGCGAGATGATGTGGAGGTGAACTCAGATAATAGTTGGGATGCGACGCCACTTGCGTACGCAGCTATGTGTGGATATAAAGAAGTGGTAAAGTTACTACTAGGGCGAGACGACATCGAGGCGGACTCAAAGGATATCCACTTTCGGACTCCGCTGTACTTGGCAGCTGAACGTGGACATGAGTTAGTGGTGAAACTACTGATGGAACGAGATGATGTGAAGGTGGACTCGAAGGATGATTTTGGTTCGACGCCACTGTCGAACGCAGCTTATTATGGACATGAAGCGGTAGTGAAGCTGCTGCTGGAGCGAGATGATATCGAAGTGGACTCGAAAGATAGTCTTAGCCAGACGCCGCTGTCGCAGGCAGCTGAAGGTGGACATGAAGAAGTGGCGAAACTGCTGTTGGAGCTTGATGATGTTAAGGCGGATTCAAAGGATAACGATGGTCGGACACCGCTGTCGCACGCAGCCGGAGGTGGACATGAAGCAGTGGTGAAGCTGCTGATGGGGCGTGATGATGTTGAGGCGGATTCAAAGGATAACGATGGTCGGACACCGCTGTCGCACGCAGCTGAAAGTGGACATGAAGCAGTGGTGAAGCTGCTGATGGGGCG
Source organism: Penicillium ochrochloron (assembly GCA_022985105.1). Taxonomy (NCBI): domain Eukaryota; kingdom Fungi; phylum Ascomycota; class Eurotiomycetes; order Eurotiales; family Aspergillaceae; genus Penicillium; species Penicillium ochrochloron. Next base: position 208,653 of record JAAVMA010000033.1, read on the forward strand.
TGATGATGTTGAGGCGGATTCAAAGGATAACGATGGTCGGACACCGCTGTCGCACGCAGCTGAAAGTGGACATGAAGCAGTAGTGAAGCTGCTGACGGAGCGGGATCAAGAAAGATCATCAGATGGCATGTTCCGGCATATCTCATTCATTCATAACATGCCTAGGTAGTTGATTAATGAGGTGAGCGAATTTTCATGCTAGTTTACTTGGGGACCCGTCGACCCCAAAAATTTGCGAGACAATTTTTGCTTTCTGCTAGGCTTTCTTTTTTGTCCAGCCAGCTCGGGAAAGAGCACGTTTAATGCTGGATGATGACGGTAATATGTTAAACTCATCCTATAGAAAGATAGCCACCTTTCGACATATAGGCCGGGCTTTTCAGAGAGGTGGTCACAAAGGGCGTCTTGCATCACAGGAGTAATGTTTGGTGGTCAGCTGGCGGGGATTGGGGGAGATCTGGAACTGCCGAACAACTGGATGTTCTTACGTATATTAGTGACAACGCTCACTACACTTCGCGACCTTGGTCATTTGAATGGTGGTGAGCCTGCGCCTGCTATGTATCATATGGACAATGATCTCACGCTACCAGGGCGAGGTTTCGTGCCATTTTGCAGCGGGTTGGGATGTTGGTGCTTGAGTCGGCACGCTTGAGTAAGACCAGGCTATTTCCTGCCTTTAACAGCCCCGAGTATCAAAACAAGGCTCTCAGTGTTGCTCCTCTACATTCGCAATGTTGGATCTCGCAGAATTGAATTGGGCCCTGAGCAAATTGAGCTTCAGAGGCTCTTCTTCAATTTCGTTGGACTCGGCGTTGGCAGCAAGATCGGCGTTGGCATCTGGAGCGGAAGGCATCTCAGGTTTGAACAAATTTTGGACTTCCTGCATCGCTTTCCATGGCTGAGATCTCCCCTCAGTTGTGGTTGTGTTGGTTGATTGAGGCTGGGACTTAGGTATATTCTTTATGATTGAAGATTTTCCAGGTCCTCCTACCATCTTCAAAGGGTGCGTGTTTGCAAACTGTGGGTGGATAGTGTAGGACGTTGTCTTGGCTAAGATTGACTGCCGTGAATTATGGAGATAGCAAGGGAAGTTTATATAGCACTTGAGATGGCTGTGTCCTAGCTCAATTCGTGGGTGACTTGAAATAGTTGGCCGTGATTATTCGCTACTCGTGCATGAAACCCATGGATCACACGAGTATGCGAGAGGCGATGTGGACGATTAATCCGAATGTGGACGCAACGGTCCGTACCCATGCTGGCTATCCAGTTTCTGATAAAGCTGTAGGATCCGCTACCGACATGTCTGTCCCCTGTCATGTTTCAAACCTGTCCGAGCGCTTAGGACCCTCATGTTTGTCCCTAGAAATGATTCGTTCACTTTTTTGTACTTGATCTGATTCTTCCTATTTGCTGGCATTTTCAGCCGTATCCGTAAGCCCATTTTACTTCCCCGCATAATGGGCCTTGCATAAATGCCTCACAATATCTCGGGCTTCATAACTCAATATTCGGAGGGATCAGGCCATTCAAAACCATGGCAAGCTACGCACACGCTCCTTCACATCATGCATATGAGGTTGCATCATGAGGTGATAACTGACAACTAAGATTAGGGGATCGTCAATAAGCTCGCACACTCATCCCAAGACGGGTCAGTGCTATCCAGATTATCTTGTATCAATAGGAATTTTTATGCTTGATGGCTACCAAGCACTTAGCTACCCACAGACAAGCACCTTAAGACATACCAAGCATCCTAGGCTGAAACAGCCACCTGCACGCCAAGGTTGGGGCGCATCGGCAGCCTGTCACCGATCACCATTGACCCTATTAGTACGTATAGAGGGAGACGCTATTTTACACTTATATACTTAGAAATTGATAGGCACAATCGTAGTATTCTCGGTTGACAGTGCTTCCATACGAAATGTACCATCATGTGGGTGAGCTGAGCTCTCTCCCTAAGGGCCCACGTCGCCGACTCGTTCCAAGAAAATATCATGGTGTGATTCCGATGTCTAGGACGGTAATTATATGCTAGGTACGGTTACATTGATCGAGGTCTAGCGCAGACTATGCCGGACAGTATCACCACGAAATCGCAAATGGGGACACACCGTCTGCATTGTCTTCGGAGCACTGTATCAATTTGCAATGGTTATCTTTTTTTTTTTTTTTTTTTCGTTAGCAAGGAAGTATTGCGCAATCCATTATGCCCACTCATGCCGGTCATATATCTCAAAATATGAAATCCCAGTCTAGCCAGAGTCAAATTTAATGCGTTCCATGCGGATCGCATTAAATCACTTCTTGTTCAAAATCAAGGCGGTCGAATCAGATGAGTGTTACTGCAGCGAGGGGTCTCAAACACCGAGACACATCTTGATGCAGTGCCCGTTGTACGCTGACCTGAGGCAGACCTTCCTTGACAAGATCCGGATGACCGATCTTGGGGATTCGACGGATTACGATGCAATTGTATCACACTCGCAGGCCACCCGCTACGTGGCCGAATTCATGCTTCAAACAGGCCTACTTGGGCAGTTCCGGCTGTTTGAGAGATATATCGTGGGATTGAGGGCTTGGCGGGCGTTTTGGTACTGTTTTTGGGCTGATTTTATATGGCAATACGCCGTTTTCCTATGTATCTATTGTTTCATGCGCGGTTCTGGCGCTCGGATCACTCTTGCTTCCGCCGGAGGGAGCGCCTGCATAGCCATACGCCACTAGTTAGGCTGCAACAGGTTAATAGAGTGTTGATTGATTGATTGATTGACCATGGCCGCCGTTGACTCCGATGACTCGTTCAAGGCGAAGATCCAGTATCTTGCCAGAGACAGCCAGCATCATCTTGTGAAACCATATTATTTGCACTTCAGTTACGATTCCGAGATCGCTCCAACAAACACAACGGCCGACTATCGTTTTGTCCACATCCGTAATGCTCGGAATGTGGACATTCCATCGAGAGAGATGCTCTCCGAGTGGGGGTTTGCTCAGCTGTGCCTTGATTGACCGTTGACCCCTGAGGAGTATTACTATGATAGGAAAGTGGAAGAAATCCTATACCCCGAATACAAATCGATTGCCCAGTCTTTGTTCCCAGATGCTGCGCGAATTGAGATCCTAGAGCACGCAGTAAGCAAAGACCCAAAGACGGAAGGCTTCAAAAGGCTGATCGACTGGAACCAGGTTCGCAAACGTCACCCTCTTTGGCTATCTGAGGGCATACAACGACATGAGATCAAGACAAACCAACCGAGTGATTATGTGCATATTGGTACGTACTCTAACCATACGTATCATTTTTCAAAATTCGATACTAATCGGTTTTATGACATACAGATATGACGGCCTCTTCCGCTGCAAAATGTAGTATCAAGCAGTTCAACATCCACCCGAAGAGTTATTCGAGATTCGTCGTTTTAAAGTAGTCCTATTCAGGTTTCCTGGGAGGTGTGTCCAAGAACTAACTCTCCATTTCATCAGCCTATGGAAGCCAATAAGAGGACCAGTATACGACTTTCCGCTCACGCTTTGCGACCGCCGTACAGTAGACTACGCATCTCAAGCCACTGCAATGGACATTGTCGCTCGGGATTACGTCAACGAAAATACTCGAATATACTTTGACGAGAAGCACAGATGGTACTACTGGCACGGTTTGCAAGCCGACGAGGTGATCGCCTTCATACAGGCTGATTCCCAAGCAGAGAACCAAGCAGGTATGATGAACTTTACCGCTACCTTCTGTAGAATTTGTCACTTGACACTAAGATGCAGGCGTTCCCCATACGGCATTTCGAGATACTCGGGATAGTGACAGCAAGCAGTTGCGGGAAAGTATCGAAGCCAGAGTATTTGTTTATTGTGACTGAATGTCCCAACTCTCAAAGATCCTGACCACACACTAGCGATGTAAAATGAGTAAGATGTGCTGTATATAACAAACCATCTTTCTTCCAGACGTTCCAAACCGCTCTTTACTGTGAAACCAATCTCCGTATCGCATCAGCAAGGCCAAAGGGGGAATGAAAGCAGCTGCGATAAAGGCTAGAACAGTGTTACCCCAGCCCTGTCCAATCGATTGATATAGAGGAGGGCCAATCAATGGCAGGAAGGCCCCAGCGATCGCTCGAAAGATCACACCAGCAGCTATAGCAGATGCGCCATGGATCTCGTAAACATCCACCACGTATGTTTCGGCCGGTATGGCGGAAAGTGTCATGCTGAACCCCGCAGCACACGCTCCGATGAGCGGCACGATGTATTGAACATGAAACTCTAATGTCCATCCGTAGACGAGGAAGCCCAGAGGAAGAATGATTGCAGCAAGAAGCAGATGTACCAACCGAGACTCCGGCTTGAATGCGTCGCCCTTCGTGTCCCGCTGATGTATCACGTAGCGGTCGGAAGTGAGACTGTAGAAGATCAATGCGATCGTGTTGCCGATGGCGAGACTTAAAAAGGTCAAACCAATGGAGCCGCTAGAAAAGACGGTGGGGTACGTTGACTCCATGGTTTCCGTGAGCGTGGCAAGTATCAATGAGACCAAGGCGTATGTTATAGCCATGTAGCTAGTCGTCAGCATGAGGATGGGGGATTGGGCCAGGATTTGCATTGGCTTTATAGCCCTTTCAAGCATAGTCGATGCATCGACACGGGCCTGATGTTTAGAAAGATATTTCTTGTCGTCCGCGCGCTCCTCTTGTAATCGCTCTGCCTTCCGTCTTAGAATGACAACTGCGTATGTCTCCCGGAGCACAGCCAGTAAGAGCAAGCTGAAGAATCCTAGCACGATAACCGCCAGCCAAATCGACCATCGCCAACCCAGGCTCTGCGCGATATACGCGCCTGCGATAGGTGAGATGAAATCTGCTATCATCTGAGTGCCCATGACTAATGCCATAGACCGACCGGTTTGTTCCATTTGGAACAAATCCCCGACGATGGCGGGTCCAAGGGTGAGAATTGACAGGAAGCAGCCCGTTAAAAATCGGAACGCAATCAGCATAGAGATGTTTACGCTCAGGGCGCTGGCGACCAAGCAACAAAGCGCCAGGAGGTTGCCGACATGGAAGACGGGAAGCCGGCCGAATCTTTCAGAGAGCGGCGCGATGAAAAACGGGCCAACTCCTTCCCCAAGCTCCCAAATCGTGACGAGCAAGGTCTGGTCGACCTTACTGTTCGAATTAAACTCTTGCAAGATCTGCGGCGCTGTGGGCACGATTGTCATTGTCGAAAAGACACTAATTCAGTCAGTCGACGGCACCAGATATACAGATACTAGGCCCACCTGACGAAACCCATCCACGAGATAACGAACACAATCATCCATTTTTGCATTGGTGACCAATTCAAAGGATTTCTCGGGTCGTTCTCCTTGAAGTCCACGAGGACGACATCTGGATCGCTGTCTTGGGTGGCATTTGCTAATGGCCTCTGGGCGAACTTTTTATTGTCGCTTCCTGCGGCAGCCATAGGCTTTTTACCTAGCAGTTTGTGCTGCTCGACTGAAGATAAAATGGGGACTGGGTGAGTGATAGCATCTTTAATGAAAGACATCTTTTTTAAGCGGGCGGCATACGCAATTAGTGTCCATCCAACTGTTGAGAGAGAAAGCAGGGATGGGCACAATGCGAAACAAAGCAATGGTCTAAGGGCCAGAATCCATGGTTCATCACGTGAACAGCCTAATAAATGTTGTACCGTAGGAGTGCATTAGCCGGGTGACGGAGGATAAGAATCACCCGCTCTTGCATAGCGTCTGATTCCATCCTTTACGCACTCAACCCCCTCCTTGCCAGTCGCGCGACGCTCAAGCAGTGCCTGATAAGCTCGGATGAAATATTGTAAAAGCATATAGTTTGTCTATGTGCTTATTCTAGCACATACGACCATAGGGTGTGGAGAACAGGGCTTCCCGTCCGCTCAGCCGTACTTAAGCCACACGCCGGCCAGTTAGTAGTATGGTGGGTGACCACATGCGAATCCTGGCTGTTGTATGTTTTTTTTTTCTTTCTTTTTTACGAATTGTGTAATGATATGATGGATCTTATAGAATTCGTCAGGCTTGATTCTTTTGCCGGTTTACCTCTTCAACTCCTGAAGCGCCGATCAGGCCGAAGAATTTCCCCTCTCTCTGATGATTGGAGCTTGCTACGGAAAATAGATTCACCGTGGCTACCATGCACATGTGTACATATATCTAACCGTCTCAACGCAGTGTGCAGTGAGGCTGATTTGGGGGCCGGTGCGCCATACCTGTCTGTGCCTGAAAGAAATTGCTGCCTAAGAAGCCAAAAAACGGCTGCTCCGCGATCCTCTGAAGGTTCCACAGCAACGATCAACCATATACTACAAAGATCTTCAACTTGAACAATAATCACCAAGTCGCCTCGCCACATTTGGGATTTGCTAAGATGGTTCTCGATCCGCTTTCAGCCCTTAGTATTGCGGGCAACATCGTTCAATTTATCGATTTTGGTTCCAAGCTTCTGAACAGCTCGCGCGAGATATATCACTCTGCCGAAGGCCTTTCAAGCAATCATCAACACCTGGAGCAAATCACCCAAAGTCTCATCGATTTGAATACCAGGCTATCTCAGAATCCAGCTACCCCGACTCTCACGACACATGGGCAGGGACTTAACAAGCTAGCGGCATCATGCGAAAAAGAAGGGACCCGGCTTCTATCTGCAATAGCGAAGCTCAAATTGGAACAGACGGAGAGCAAATGGAGAAGTTTTCAGCAAGCGTTAAAATGTGTCTGGAAAGAACATGATCTGAGGGAGCTTGAAAAGCGCTTGGATGGCTATCGAAGCGAACTCAAGATACAACTTCTGAAATTGCTCAGCGATCAGCAATCAGATTTCCTCACTGTGCTTCGCAGTCTTGTTGACGAGAATAGGAGGATGGAAATCGATCGCAATCAACAAGTTCAGACTCTTGTGGAGAAGGTTGATGCGCTTGGTCGTAGTCAAGTGGGAACAGTGAGAGATGTCAACTTTGCGGAACTTGGTGCAAAATTATCGGAATTGAAGACAGAGGCTTCGAACTTGTTGACGGAGCAGAGAATTCTTGCTAGCTTGCGGTTTCAGCAGATCAATGTTCGTCATGAGAGCATTCCCGAGGCACACACGAAGACGTTTGATTGGATATTCCAGGAATCACAAGACCCAGAAAGCTCAGAGGCGCAGAGGCCAAAGACAAAGTTCATGGAATGGCTAAAACAAGGTGGCAAGCATGATGGTCTCTACTGGATTGGTGGTAAAGCTGGCTCGGGAAAGTCAACACTCATGAAATTCATCTGCGATCATCCACGGACTGCAGATGGCTTGAAATGCTGGGCGGGATCTAATGCTCTGGTCACTGCGAACTTCTTCTTTTGGCGCTCAGGGACTACCTTGCAGAAGTCTCAGAAGGGGCTTCTGCAAACATTGCTGTACGAGATCTTAAGAAAATGCCCACATTTGATCTCTGTGAGTCTTCAAGCTCGCTGGAAACAGATTGAGCAAGGAGAATGGACTCGTTCAGAGCTACTGAAGGCATTCAGTATGCTTAGGCGGGATCTCAAATCCTCAACACGATTCTGCTTCTTTATTGATGGGCTAGACGAGTATCCCGGCGACTCACGAGACCTCCTCAGAGTGCTTGAGAACTTGACGGCTTTTGAAAACGTCAAGGTCTGCGTATCGAGCCGACCTTGGGAAATCTTCAAGCAAGCTTTTGACGCAAACATCGGTCGCCGGCTGTACCTTCAAGAACTCACCCGACAAGATATTGAGATCTATGTCTACCAAACTTTTGAAGAGGACCCAAATTTCATCCAAGCAAGAAATCACGACAGCAAATACAATGAGCTCGTTTCTGAGATTGTTGAGCTTGCGCAAGGTGTCTTTCTTTGGGTTTTCCTCGTTGTTCGGTCGTTGCTACGAGGCCTGACCTCTGCCGATACCTTCAAAATATTGCAAACCAGGCTTCGTCAGTTGCCTACCGATCTCGAAGACTTCTTTGAGCACATGCTAAATTCTGTCGACGATGTATATCAGTCCCAAATGGCACGGACATTCCGGGTTGCCCAGGCAGCCTGGGCACCTTTGCCTCTGCTCCTTTACTCATTCGTTGACGATCTGGAAGAAGATTCGGATTTTGCGCTCAGACTGGGATTTCAAACTCACAGTAGTCAAAAGGCAACTCAAAGCGCCAAAATCAAAGCAGGGCTGAAAATCAAAGATCGGGAAATGACGATGGAGAAACGAATTGACGCTCGATCAAAAGGACTTCTGGAAATTTCACACCAGTCGACATTCTCCAGTCAAAACAAAGACCTTTTTCTCACCAAAAAGGTAGACTTCCTTCATCGTACTGTTTCTGAATTCTTGATTCGCGAGGATATTCAGGCGAAGTTCGCCCTTAAAACTACGTCCGCCTTCATTCCTGAAGTTGTCATCTGCCATTCGATTTTAGCTATACTCAAACTCCTACCACTCGACATTGGTGAGGTGGAAAACATTCATCTTGTGAGCAGATTGGTTGAAGATTTCCTCTACTATGCCTACAAAGTCGAAGTCCAAACGAAGTCCTTGGTCCCCGGAGTCGTGGATGATTTTGGAGATGCTCTGGGGTTGGCTTTCCCGAGTTCACTCGGGAAGACCAAGGCGAAGGCTCTCAACATAAAACCGACTGCTCATACCGCCCAAAAACTTAACAAACTTCTCTTCGAGCAATGCAACGCCCAGTCCTTCTTCGAAATGTGTGTGCAGCGCGGGCTTCGTTACTACGTTGCAGAAAGAATTGGTCAGGATCCATCTTTAGTACTTGCCAATTGGCATCGTCCATTATTATCACATGCATTACTCCCTTCAAAAAGGCTATACCGTGAATATCCAAATCCGATGAATACTGTGCATCTCCTTTTTGAAAATGGAGCCGATCCAAATGCATGGGACTGGGCCGAATTTTTGGGTCGTTATATACGTGAAGAATTTGCTTCCTCCAAAGCAACCAGACGCGCAGGGCATGGGTTGCCTCGGAGTAAGATGGATCAAGTACTGGAAATGTTTCTTGTCAAAGGGGCAAACCCAAATGTTTCTCTGGCAGGCTCAGCAGTTTGGGGATTTTTTGTTATTGACTTGCCTGAGCTGGATTTAACTCCAAGTGAGCGAGACGAGCGAATGAGTATGATTGAGCTTTTTTTAAAACACGGTGCAAACCCAAATGGCGTGTACAAGAACACCACTATTTGGAAACGTCGCCTTGACTGCCTTTACAGGAGAAACGATTTGACGAAGTTCGAACATCTTTATCCACGGGTGCTCAGGGAGGTAAAGACGCTTCTATTAGCTGGCGGGGATCCTAATATCTGGATCTGGAAGGAAGGCAAGCGCAAGCGTCAAGTCAGGACCAGATTGATTGATTACCCAAATGATCAGTCCATCGATGATGCGTTTGAGGCGATTTTCTATCCTGATGACAAGGATGCATTATTCAAGATTCTAAGACAGAAACGTGCAGAAAGGGGGGTTATCAGCAAGGTTAAGACATGGATTGGGCCCTGGAGATGATTGGCTTGGACATCGTGCTCATTTACGGACCGTTTCAGGTTTGCAGGTGCATTGGCGTTAGATGCAATTCAAGATGACGGTAAATTATATATTTTGTAGCCAATGAGGATCTCTTTCCAGACATTGCGGCGTTTGTTTTCTTTCTTGGCTGTGCCACCATTACGTTTTCATGGCGTAAACCAACACTCCGTCCAGTCCTAACGATCAGCATGTTCCATAGAAGCAGGCTTGTCATGAGACCTAGGTTTGCCGTTGGCCGATGGAATGACTATGGCTGTGATTCTGTCTCTCCGGTGGAATCCTCTCCATTGCCCAAGATTTTATCTTTTCGAAGTTTCGGCAGGTATGTTTCTCTTTGAACAAGGGGAATGGAACTTTGTATTCCTCGTTCCACTCATAGCCGAGTGGAGTCAGGTCTGCTGAGCATTGGATACCTTGACGAAGATAGTCGATGCAATGATCTTATCCGACGGTCAATATCAGCACTCAGCTACATGAGTTTAAATCATCACTGAAAGTCCATACCAATATGTAGCCGAAAGAAATAAGGATGCTCCACCCCTGGCTCATAGTAATCCGAATCTAGGGCCCGACGAATCGCATTCTGTTTGGTAAATAACTTTCTTGATGATGATCTTAGACAGTAGATACATACCAAGCAGTGCAGCGAGTGGTACAAGTCGAGGCTATAAGAATAATATAAGCACATGTCCTTTTGTCCTGAATAATAGTTCTTGGCGCCACTGACCTCACTCTATATTTGTTGTTCTCTTGACCTTTCATTGTCCATGTCACATCTGCCGACTCTGCCACGGGGAGATCCAGGTCGAGGGCTGGGACTATCATTAGCATACCCATGCAGAAGAATAGGCCAACAGCATTATATTACCCAGCATCAGCTCGTCCCACGCCGCGTCGATCTCAGGCGTCGGAGGCCCGACATACTGTGGTTGTCCCGGGTCGATGATGCGGTGCAGCTTGCCGGTTTCATTTAACTCCAGTCCACCGGTAAACTTTACCTGACGAAGTTGAATTTGTGATTTCAGCGCATCTTAGGATTTTATGTTAGCGTCTGGTTGGTGTGAAGAGGCATTGACGGCGGTTATACCCAGATCTGTTGAGAATCCATGCTCGTATGTCGCGCTGCTTGTGGGACGGAAGTAGAGGAAAACCGACAGTGATGCAAATATCACCGTGAAAATTACCCAAGTCCAGTCAAGTAACTGGCCCTTGAGGCTTTGTGTGTGTTTGACACCATTCTGTGCGGTATGCTCTTCAGAGAGGAAGGGTTTACCCTCTTCGGTGTCCTCCATCGTCCGCGAGGGCCTGCCGGTGAGATATCTGAAGAGGATCGTGATTCTTCCAGGTAGATACAACGCACGTTGGCTGTTCTTTTTTAAGCAATAGAGAGTCATTCTAAGTACAAGTACTGAACTGCAGGAGATAAGCTGAGGGGGCTAGATCCCACATTTACGTAAGGTACTCCATGCCACTGGATGCAGAGTGTGGTAAAACGAGCTACACCAGAATCGACGTCTGATGGACGCCATTACGACAGGTATTACATGATATCTAGAATGCCTTGTACAGTACAATCTCACTAGATTTTACGTGTGCATCGACTAAATCCACATCACATGCTCACTAGCTGATTCGGGAGATTGGATTTATCTTCAGTCCGTCGGTGATTCTTTACAGTGAATCGTCTCGAGCCAGGATTACGCCACTGCGCAAGGTACTGTAACAGCGGGTGGAGCTTATCTCCTTGCTGTTGCTAGCGCTGGCGGATTCCGCCCCCACTGAGAGCCTGTTGCTTAGCTTGCAGGTAAAGGGCCCAAACGGAGTACGTGCGTTAGTTGATGTAACATTGCATCTTTGACCCCGCATGGGGCGGTTTCGTCAAGACATGGATTTAGCATATTTGCAACTGTCGGGTCAAATAAGCTAGTACCGTGGCAGTGATTGGCTTATAACCCATGAAACCTACTATATTGTCTCGCCAACATAAAGTCTAACGTTATACCGATGCGATCATGGGTATCTGTGGAATTATCAGATCGGAAAGAAACATTTTAAAAGTTCATCAACACAAGGTAGTTATACTCTCGTTTTGAACGGTTGAATTCAATCCCTCGATCTTGGCTACAGCGGCTCATTATTCGCAAGTCACCGAATCCTTCGAACTTTTAGCCCCAGCCTTGAGTTCTCTCAATTTCTGTCTATGCAGTATCATTGGTGATTTTTCATGACAAGCAAAATGTCTTCAGTGTGCCACCATAAGCACTAAACGAATCAAGACCTTTCTTAAATTTCAGGCGCCTATTCCAGTCAATATGTCGATCAGAACGATTGCTCTCATTCTAAGACCCCGCACTTATACCGATACAGGCCAGCATTTTCAAGGCCTCCTTCCTCACCGTAAATTTCAGTCAGAGTCTGGCTGAGGAAATACCACCGATCCGGGTACACGTGGCCAGGTATAGTTGGCAGGTGTTTGAGCGGCCCCTTGCGTGATCCAGGCTTCAATCGAGTCAGTGTTGCGACATTGATGCCAAGTACTGAATTTGGGGTAAGGAGTCGGATAGTGCTCCAGCCACTGGAACGTGTAGAGCCCAACATCCCCCTGACAGACAACAAATTGCCGCAGCAGTTCAATACAATGGTCTGTTGGTGTATTAGAGTAAGCAGATGTGATTTTGCTGAAAGGCAATCCCGAAAATTGAGATAAAATGGAAATTGTCGTACCTAGATGCAGGCGAACCACATGTGGCAGATCTGTGAATCCGTGTGACTGGTTGTAGTACTCGGGATATGTTGCCTTCCGGAGAAAGTTGAGGCAGTGGAGTTCATGAGTATACATGTCTGATGCCATGTATCCTCCTCCCATTTCGTCGGGCAATCTCACATCATCCACCGAGCCACCGATGCGCACCAGTTCCTCGTGCGATATATTTCGCACGCGAACTAAGCGGAGGTCAGATCAGTGTGCGGGTAGCCTAGTTTCGGGTGTACTTGCCTTGGTCTACGGCTGCCCAGGCGTTGTCGACCTCCGGTCGTGGGGTACCACCAAATGGTGTGGGATTACCAACGGTACTGTTAAATCGAACGAGGTTATATCCCGCATCGATTTTATCCAATGCGGGGGCTGACGCTACCGTTAGTCTTCCTCGTCTTCGAAATGCATTTCGGGTTTTAGAATGGGGACGTGCTACCCACAATAATAAGAATGACGAAGAAGGCATTTCCTATCCAGATCGAGGTCGATGAAAAGCCCTGCAGCAAAACCTAGAAGAACCAAACATAGACTAGCGATCGCATATGCCCAGCTTGGGAGCTTACTGAGATATGTGGCGTGAGATGTTGCCTGGACCAAGAGCTCTTCAGTCTCTCCGGCTTCAAGTGTCGGAGAGTCGATATCGGAGGCTTCCTCGGAGATCTTCCGATACTCGGAAGCAGCCATTGAGAAATAAAAAACAGTCAAGTCGTGCAACCGGCTGGATGGGGCCTTATTGGATTCTTGAGAGGCATTCACAATGGTAGGAAGGTGACATAGGTATCCATCATGTGAGAAATCATCAGCAATAATATGCTTTATCCGCCAATCCCAGCACTTGAGTTGGCTGTGAGTTAGTATTCTTATGTGTGACAAGCTAACACAAATTAGGAAATATCGTGCTGCTTCTGCAGCGACAGGCGGGTCAAATGACGTGGCAAATGTCTTTTTCAATAGCCAGTAGTGTATCATCATATAGTATGTATACTGCAGTGTTTTATGCTCACAGTCATTTGATTGGACCAGGACATGTAGCCTAGACTTGAGATATGGCTCGAAGTCTTAGCGTGCAGTGCTAAGATCGACAACAACTGCTTATGAAAATTTTAGCAAGAGCGCATGTTGCTGGATGGGTAATAAGAGAGGCAGACAGACTACTAGCTGCTAAGTTCAGGTGATCCATCCTAGTGAGGTGACATCGTCCTGTTCCATACTATACATATTCCATGCTGCACGTTAGCCATTTCAAACTGAGTGGACATACCCGAGGCCTAGCATGCGGAGTATGTATCCTTCATCACACTGGACTAATGACAATTGGCAAACAGCTTTTGCCTAGTCTGGTTATTCCTTCGACCTGGGGAATGTTGTCAGAAGTCTTCATTGTTTCGTAATGAAAACACGAATCTTACCGATCAAAGACAGTATTTCGTGTTATTACCATGATACCAGTAGCGATCACCGTGGTTTCATGTCATATAAAGATAATTCCTTGCTCTTTGACCCGAGCCTGCCACCTCGAAATTCATCTGAATATTGCTATTCACACTTGACGAGACAAGAGAATCATTCATCCACATTCGACATGAAGGTTGCCCAGTTTATCGCTATCTTGGCCATGGCCACTGCTAGTCTGGCAACTCCAACTCCCGCCAAACGTGAAGCTAATGTTGACATCGAAAGCTATCCTTGTGAGTTGCACGACTGACGTTACCACGTTTATTTGTGAAGAAAAGAAGATATTGAGCTGATACTGTGTGTAGATGACTTCGGGTTCCTGTAGGTGTATCACTAGCGGTGAAGACGTTGAAATTCTTCTGACGGGATCGGGATTCAAGGGAGGAGAAGAGGGCACCAGCTGAGGAAAAGCGTGCCGTCGATATTGAGTCTTACCCCTGTACGATTGATGATGGGCTACGCGTTTTCATCAACTCTGTTTATACTGACTTCTTTGGAAAACTTAGATGACTTCGGCTTCTTGTATGCGCGCTCTGGACCTGATTATGCCTTAACGATAGGAAGCTAATAGCTTGTTTTAGGAGCGAGGAGAAGCGGGATGCCGCGGAAAAGCGTGCTGTTGATATTGAGTCTTATCCCTGTACGGTTTACAGTATCCTTCTCAACCCTTTCTATACTGACTTCTTTGGGAAACTTAGATGACTTTGGCTTCCTGTATGCGCGACATCCCTGTACCTGAGAATGCCCCCCACGAAAGGATTCTGATAAATTATCGCAGGAGCGAAGAGAAACGCGACGCCCCGGAAAAGCGTGCAGTCGATATTGAGTCTTACCCCTGTATGTATTCTTGAGCTGGACTTCATTCAGTCCGATTCATGTGCTAACGCCTATAACAGATGATTTTGGTTTCTTGTAAGTTTCATGCCATCTCAATGTGTTCCGCGAGGGTCTGACAGAGGATAGGGCCGAGGAAGAGTAGACAATTTTCCGAAGATCTGAGGACACCATGGTATGGGATGACCTGGTCTTATGGGACTATACCACGGGACGGAAAGACAGCAACTTGCGAATGCGGGTAGGATAGCAATATAAGTAGCTTCCTTGTTTGATGATGGGATATCTGTAACGTAAATGAAGGCAGCGAGTACTAATTGAGCTGTCTGAGCCACATATATATTGTCTCCTGTCTGGTGTGTACATTCTGCTTGGATTTGAAATAACTTTGGATTTGGCTGTATCCTGCCTATAATGGCATAATTAGCAAATATCGAGGCTTCGGCATGGACGGGATTTTTTTAAACCAAGCCAAAGACCGGGCGTATCTGAACATGTCACTCATAATCAAATAGAATTTTTCAACATTACCTCAACGTAATTTTTACCGAGGTCTCCCGTCGCACCAGCTCAATTGACTCTTCAGGCGCACTCAGGGTACCCCTGTACTCTACTCCCCGCCGCCGTAATAATACCTAAGGCCGAAGGGCTCCACATAGGTACAGCCCAGCCATACATTTATCAGCTCCCCCGCATCCCTACAGTTCAGATTCCCGACTTTTGAACACCACCTACCAAAGCCTCTTTGCGAGCACCACTTAGCTCTAGTCAAATGATGTTCATTGAGAACATCCTTGGTATTCTGATCGCCATATGTTGCAATTATGGATTTTACCTTTACTCCAGTAACACAGTTGACGTGGGGTTCCGGTGGCCCAAAGAGACAGCGAGTGAAATACCGCCCTTCAAAACGCAGATTGTGTCAGAAGACCCTTTGCTAGTCTATGTCGATAACTTCGTTAGTGAGGTGGAGGTGTCTCAGCTACTAGATATTGGGTGAGCCCTAACTCTCGTTCTCCTTCTGCGTCTAATGCAGAGGTTGTTCGATGTAATCGATGGCATTTTATAGCTAACAATACCCATAATTTCAGGGAAACTCAGTATTCTCCATCGAAATTATCAACAGGAACGAGTGGCGATGCATATCGGTCATCTCGGTCGGCAGGCTTACCACCATCGGAGCCTTCGGTCGCGCGTGTGGGAAGCCGTGCACTCTCTCTGATGGCATCACTCACAGAGGCCTCCGACGACTTCGGTATCCCTCAACTAGTGACTTATAAGCCTGGCCAGCAGTACAAGCTTCATTATGATTGGTATCAAGAGTCAATGCGGTACAAAGACGGACGACTGTGCAATCGCGTTGCCAGTGTCTTTATCTTCCTGGAAGCCGACTGCACCGGGGGAGAAACATATTTTCCGCGCATTGAGTCCGTGGCTTCAAGCTTACTCCATGAAGGGAAAGCCATCCAAAACGGCTCGTTTGAGGGAGTCATGTTTAAACCGATACCAGGAAATGCGCTCTTTTGGATCAACCTTCCAGGCAATGGAACGGGGGATAAGCGTGTTCTGCACGGGGGTCTACCGGTGCATACGGGCACCAAGACTGGGATGAACATTTGGCCATTGAAGTGTGAGCCATAGTTCAGGGGGAGCTCCTGTGTTCTTGTTAGTGGTCCAGAAGTCAGCTTATTCTCATGTTGACCGTACCAGTACAATTTCGGCCCACTTTTCTCAAATTCTCCACTGCATTTCCATTCGAAAGCCACTAGAGAATGGGTTGCCTTGAGAACTGAATTGAAGCTGAAGTTCAGAATCTTAGAGAGATACGCGGTATTACTCGAGGAAGAAACAAAACTCAGGGCCTTATCAGTAGTAAGCAATACAATAAACTTACACTCGCACTCAGTCTGCGATACTAGCTCATACTAGTGTACGTATTTGAATCGGTGTGGGTGGGGCGTGCAGGGCAACTGGCCTTCGAGGATCCCCTCTTAAACGGCTCTAGCTTTCTTCAGTCGTCCGCAATACTCCTGTGAAATCACACTCCTCTGGTGGCACAGTCCAACTCCCTCTCTGGCCGACACAACTATGTCAGGTACAAGATTCCTTTCCTGGATCTTACTGGCAACTGCGTTCTGCACCATAATAGGTGCTCTGCCTCCTACACATGTCATCCATGAGAAACGTGATCGCGTCTTGCCAGAATGGAAATCAGTCGGCCGAGCGAAACCAGACTCGCTGTTGCTCGTCCGAATTGGACTGAAACAAAAAAATCTGCACCGGGCGAATGAGTATTTGCTAGACGTGTAAGCTGACGCAATCATCACTGTCTGTCACATCGACCAATCACGCAGTATCTAACAGGTGCTAAAGGTCCCATCCTCAATCTCCAAACTATGGAAAGTACTGGTCTGCAGACCAGGTCATTGATACATTTGCAGCCTCTGACCATACCATCGCACAGGTGAGGTCATGGATTATCAATTCCGGTATCAGCAATGCGCGCATATCCTTGAATAAAAACAAAAGCTGGGTATCGTTTGTGGCCACAACCATGGAGGCGGAGGAACTGCTACAAACTCAGTATTTTCAGTACCAGAATATTAAGACTAGCCAGTCAGTCTTTGCCTGTGAACAGTACGTTGACACTTTATCTCCTCTCTGTAAATCCAATGGCTAAGTAGATTAGGTATCATGTACCGTACAGCATCCAGAATCAAATCGATTACGTTGAGCCAGGGGTCAGACTTTCAGCGTCCAAACGGCAACAGAAGTTGCTTCAAAAACGAGACAATATTCTGATCCATGGTGCTTCAAGGCAAATGCACCTTCCTGACTCAGATGACCCTGGTTTGCTCGCATCTCTAGGTTGTGACAAATTAATTACCCCGGACTGCATTAGAGCTATGTACAAGATTCCTCTTGCCACCAAGTCTAATGCTGAAAATTCCTTGGGGATGTTTCAGGAAGACAACTACTTCCACGCTGAAGATCTGGACTTGTTTTTCGAGAATCAGACGACCAATATTCCACTGGGTACTCGGCCGTTAGAGGCCATGATTGCCAACAGCGATGAAGATGGATCATCATCGAAATTTGGTCTTGAGTCAACGTTGGACCTACAAGTTGCGTATCCCATCGTATACCCGCAGACAATCACAATTTACCAGACGAATGATCACATGGACGATCAAAATTCATCTCGGGGCTTTCTCGACTCTTTCCTAAATGCAATCGATGGGGTGAGCTCCGTCTAGTTGAATCTTTTCTACCGCCTGACTCTGATGATAATGTAGTCATATTGCACTGACTGTACTTTGGGGCAATGTGGTGATCGCAAAAGATCAAATACTAATTCTCCTTCTGAGTCTGACGACCGGGTACTCTGTGGCATTTACAAACCCGCCAACGTCATTTCGATATCGTATGGAGGTCCCGAGCAGAACTTCCCAGTTCCATATCAGAGGCGACAGTGCAATGAGTACGTGATTCCATCCGAGTCATACCGTCTTTCCAGTTGACTGCCAGGAGCGGAGTTTCTGATATGAACACCAAACAGGTATATGAAGCTCGGTCTCCAGGGGGTATCGGTTCTTTTTGCCTCGGGTGACCATGGTGTCGCAGGCCAGGATGGGTGCCTAGGCCCAGGGGAGGACATATTCAGCCCAACTTTCCCAGCCAAGTCAGTTTCCACACCCTATGCCATGGGTTTAATGAAATCTGACATAAGAGCATCCAGCTGTCCATATGTAACGGCGGTCGGGGGTACAAAGGTACTTCCAGGATATACCCCCTCTGCGCCGGAAACTGCGCTATACAATGGCGAGAGAAACAACATTCTATCATCTGGTGGTGGTTTCAGCAACGTATTCCAAGCTCCATCCTATCAACAAGCGGCCGTCTCCAAGTAAGTCCCTGTGTCGAGCTATCACTGCCTGTGTATACATTGACCAGAGTTCATTCTCAAGGTACTTTGCCAATGCTGATCCAAGATATCCTTTTTATGAGGGAAATTGGACATCCGGAGGAGACTCTGGTCTGTATAATCGTCTGGGCCGTGGTTACCCCGATGTGGCTGCAGTTGCCGATAATATCGTACTTTGGTATGAGGCCAGATATGGCCACACGGGCGGAACCAGTGCGAGTGAGAAGCCCCCAAAGCAATAATTGCAAAGGTAGTCATGGAATAGCTAACATGGGCTGCAGGTACCCCGATATTCGCGGCTATTATTAACCGGATTGTTGATGAGAGGCTGGCGATTGGGAAGGGCCCCATTGGCTTTTTGAATCCGGTGCTGTATGACAATGAATGGGTTCTTAATGATATCGTGAACGGATCAAACCCAGGGTGCGGGACCCAGGGATTCTCAGCAGTCGTAGGGTACGTGATGTTGGTACTAACTTGGTTCTTTTCAACTGACAAATGATCATTAGATGGGATCCTGTAACCGGCTTGGGGACACCTGATTACGAAAAGATGTTACAGTTGTTCCTTGAGCTTCCATGATGTGCTTCGTCGTTTCTGGACTTCATTGTTCAGCTGACTTCGCTTGCGAATTTTGTCGAATACATGCATCATATGCGACTCGTCGAACGAACCCCTTGACGGGCATCTCAACCTTCCTGAAATGTATCCCCAGCCCTGGCCGAGCCATCAGCTATCCTCCACGGTATTGCCAGCTCGGGGATGAAGAGAAATGTCTTGTTCCGGGAAGTATTCCTCGTCAGTCACCCTTCCCCTTGGGATCGTCGTTCCCATTCCGACCGCCAAGAGCGCCAAGGTGCCCCCAGGCACCATGCAAGTGCATCGTCCAAGGCGATCGCCAGGATCACATCCCTTGCTTTGATCCTTCTGAGCACATCGCTCAGATGACAGATCCAGGGTCTGGCAGGACACCGCCGCCATCTGAGGGAGCTGGCCGATCGCGACTTCTCATGAGCGAGACGGTTCTTGCATGTATAGGGACCGAGTGTAAATGCGATATTGGCCAGTTCAACATCGGCCTCTCCTTGGATTCTGTCCAGGGTGATGTCGCCTGTGAAAGCGGCGTGTTTCTTTGATGGTAGAGGTTTTGATGAACTTATAGCAGTCATGGATTGTAGTTCTTTACTTTCTAGCACATACGACCATAGGGTGTGGAGAACAGGGCTTCCCGTCCGCTCAGCCGTACTTAAGCCACACGCCGGCCAGTTAGTAGTATGGTGGGTGACCACATGCGAATCCTGGCTGTTGTATGTTTTTTTTTTCTTTTTCTATTTTTGGCTTGTCAATAATCATAACTCGCGTTGTGCATGGGCTTCCTTGCTATCATTGTGATTGACATTACCTGTCGGAAATGTTTCAGCATGTTTCCATCATACAAGTTTATGGCTCTGGCTAGTTGCCAAGGTTACTCTTTAGAAACTAACAGACGGCAAATATGTTCCGGATAGCATCCATAGGTGGGCACGGGAATAGGTTGTGTCCTCTAACCGGTACAGGTGAGGAAATATATCTCTGGTCCGACCTGCCAGACCAGCTTGTTTGAACGTTTTTGCTCCGGCTAAATCTGAACAATTTGATGCTACTATGTAGGCCAATAGAACCGTTTTTAATATATTCAAGGATCTGACACCAACAATGCCCTAGTTACCCAATCTCTCAAAGAGTCAGACCTCCCTATGTGCTGGTGGTAGATGGAGGTATCCACCTAAGCAGTAAATTCACAGTAGGGTAGCCTTCCGTCATATAGCCATAGAACCAAGTTTTTGACATCCATTACCAAGTGGTCGAGCAGTAACTTAACCATGAATTCCTTCTTCCTTGGTCTAGTGGTCATGATTTCCGCTTGTCATTAACACCGATAAGCGCGGGAGACCGGGGTTCGATTCCCCGAGGGAGAGTAACTTTTTGCACTGGCAAAATTTTTGTCTGGTCTACCAATCACCATTGTTTTTGTTGGCTCTTCGAACCTGAAATCATTGACCATTCACGTTACGCACTTCTCTCTACAGTGGCTGCATCCCACTTCGCCGTGCTTTGGGACTAACATGACAAATTTAGGCAACAATTCCAAAAATTCCCTAAATTCAGATCAGATGATGATGTCTTGATATGTCCGCCAAAATAGGACTAGACCCTGCCAATGATAGGGCGCGTGTCAATGATAGGGCGTGCCGAATAAACTCCAGCTGCACCTTCACAACGAAAGTCGAGTATTTAAACCTGGAGCTTGAACAGCACTGGGGCTTTATCAGATAAACTCCAGACAAGCAAAAATGTCCAACGGCAACACCCATTTCCGCATTGCGACCGAAGATGACACCACGGTCATCAGACAGCTGATAGAATCAGCCTTCCGTGCCGAAGATAGCAGACAGGGATGGGTCGGAAATTCAGATCTCGCGTCACGATTTTCCATTGAAGACAACGCCATTGCGAGCATCATCACCAACCCCGACAGTACTTTCCTGATGGCTAGCGACGTGAATGGCAAATTATTGGGGACGATTGGAGTTTCCAAGCGTGCTCCAGACAACGCTCGGCTTTTTATGCTCGCGGTAGACCCTCAATGCCATCGGGGTGGAATTGGAAAGCAGATCCTTACCTACGCCGAAGACTACTGCCAACGCGAGTGGGGCCCTAAAACGCTGGGACTCAATGCTCTTTCAAACCGGGAGACTCTTATATCGTGGTATATGCGTCGCGGCTTCCGAAAGACGGGCGAGACCACCCCGTTTCCCCGAGAGGAGTTTAAAGACCTGAACTTACCCGATGACCTGCACTTTGTCGAGTTTGAGAAGGCACTGGGCCCGGCTGGTGATGAAAATCCAGCCATATAGCCAACAACAAGAGCGAGAACATGATCTCTACCGAGTTTGCAACAAATATCCGGAGTCTCTGGGAAGGTCCTAGTCCTTCCCTCGTGTGGAAACTACATACGTGCGTACGACAATGTCGACGTAAGCACGTCTGAACAGGATGCCGGACCGATCAAGACCGACATGTGTGTGCAATACCGACTTCAACATACTCGTTGCTGCCGTATGCCGAATTGAATCAATATTACGAATCAATTGGCCCGAGTGATACTAAAGGCGCCGACTAAGCCTCAAAACGAGGAGACTGAAGGTTGTTCGGCTTTGATCAGTTGAAAACCAGAAATGTATCTCTTAGCATTCAAACAATTATTTAAATTGCTGAATTGACGGACTAGTTGAAAAGAACTTATCAATTCATGCTTATTTAGATTCTGAGGTATGCTCGATTGGTTCTCGGGAATTATTTCGCCGTAAAGTGCATGAAGTTTTCGGTCGCAATAGACACAAGTAGATAAATCCCGAAGGAGCTAACCCGAAGACGATAAGTGGCAGGATGCTTGTCTTGAATTGGTGGGTCTGGTGATGAATCAATTATAATTACGATAGAGCAGTCTGATATCCCTGAAGGTAGATGAACCGCGAACGTCGATCAACACGCCATAGCCCGAGACTTCCAAGATGACAAAATGAGGCTAAAGTTGTCTGTATCTGAATAAACATAGCGACAAAAGTGTGCCTCTGAAATGGAAAGCAACTCCTACAGGGAAAGTTGTTCCAGTGATCTTCAAACCAGAACCGAAACATCCATGTTTCAGTCTCACTCCCGAACGCAGTAATTCGAAACTAGGCATCATAAGCATGAAACTCCGCGGGCCCACGCTTGATTTTACGCTCATGAGGCTGAAATATACTATTGGTCCTTCATACCCCTTAAAATAACTGTATATGCGTACATTCGACAGTGCTTTAATAATGTTGTTCTGTCCCTAGATCTTCTATTCATCCCCCAGCCCTCGTTCCGAGACAGAAATAGGGGTTTTATTCTCAGGTACGACCGGAGTCTCTAGCTTTTTGTTGCCTGGCTTGAACCCATTCATCCAAAAATGCGCCCTGCCTATACCATCCTCCCTGCGGTCGCCGCTATTGGTGCGGCTGCCTCGCAGCCCTCTGATTCGTGGGTTTTCGGGAACAGTCTGTTCTATCTGGGACCCCCTTCTGGAAATTCGCATATTACCAAGGCTACATATTCCATCCTGCCCCCTTCGGTTCCGTCAGGATCAACTGTGTCCAACAAGAATGACGAAGTCTGGGTCTCTGTTTGGGTCGGGGCTTCCTCAACCGCTGGAGACGACAATGCCAACTTGTATCAGCCATTGTTCAATTGGTCCCCTGACCAAGAGTCGCAGTACGTGGAACTTAGGCACAAGAAAACACAGATATGGCTCTTACTAACAAAATTCCCAATATAGAGGTTGCTCTGCATCTGCGGACGAGTGGTGCGTCGCTGCGAGCACCTACACTCCAGGTAAGAAACTCTTCACGACTACATGGTCTGGAGACGATGAAAGATTTCCTGATGTTCGAATACTTTATACTTTAGATGGCCAGATTGGACAGGCCTATGTGGCGGTTCCTCAGAACACCACTATTGATTTTGAGAGTCAGTGCACCTTGCATTCTATGGAATGCTGAACTACCCATTGACTAAAAATTATAGTTGCCGTCGTGAATGGAAAGGTCGTCCAGACTGTTACCATGGAAGACAAGGTCATCTCGAAGCAAAGTGACAGTGAGTAGTGTCGTCTCTTACAAGATAAATCTATCACTAAATTCGTCTTCAGCTCTCGATGCTTCACTTCAATATCTCTACTCCAGCAACGAATGCTATACCGGCTCCGGAGGCTGTGGTACACTGGCTGGTTACGGTACGTCTATGAGCTTGTTAATTACCTGGCAGTACTTGCTAACCTTACTTCAGATATCACCAACCTTACAGTTACGCTGAGCGAGGCCGACACAAACTTTGCCAATGTCATGAGTCTCGATAGTGTCACTGACTCTACCTTCAAGTCCACTGATGGTGGTATCACCTGGCAAACTGACAGAATTACAGTCTCTAGCATTGACTTTGACTCTTCATCTGATACTGAGGTCAATTAGAAGATCGTATGATCTGGAGGATATAACTACCTTGCTCAACATCAGAGCTCTGATCAATCAATTCAATGCGTTGATGCCATACATACCATGAAAACTATGTAATAAGCACATACGACCATAGGGTGTGGAGAACAGGGCTTCCCGTCCGCTCAGCCGTACTTAAGCCACACGCCGGTCAGTTAGTAGTATGGTGGGTGACCACATGCGAATCCTGACTGTTGTATGTTTTTTCTATTTTGGAGATTTTAAATGAAAATCTCTATCCTATCTTGTTTTGCTATAACCTTGATGTGATCCGCGCCCAGTAAAGACAAGAGCTACTACCTAACTAAACATTTTCTCATGGAGGCCAATACCCCGAGTATCCCCTGAATTCTTTGCCACGGCGCTGGTCACTTCAAAATCACGGCGAACGTGAACAACGCTCAATGGTGATAGTGGCACATCATCACTTCTAGGAGACTCCACGTCTACCACGGACCTTGACCCCGTTTGACATGACACATCCTTAGGACTCTTCGAGCTGGGCCCGGGGGTGTCCTTATAGCTTCCTTTGCCATATGAGCTTCGATTCTGAGCAGTTATAAAATGTTGTCGCATGGATGCGACGCATGAGATGATGATGGCTGCAGAAGATGCATAAGAGAAAAGAAATTCTGATTTCTACGAGGTTTTCATAACATACCTGCATCTACATCCACAGAGCTCCAAAAACATAACCAGGCAATGTTGATCTCAGTATTGAGAGTGTTGTCGACGGCTACTCGAATGATGGCAATAACCATAATCAAGATAGTAGCAGAAAATATGCTGAGTAGGATCACCTTCTTCTGACGCGGGATACGGGTGTTCCATAACACAAGCACGGGTATAGAGAGAACTTTATCAGATGAGACCATGAATCAAGTTAACCACATTATTCATCGAAAAACTTACTCGTCATGTCCGTAACAAGATCACCCGCACAGTTGGCCCAAAGACTGCGATTCTCGTAGTGTATATGGTCAAGCTGAGAGCATTGCTCTGCCGAGCGGCTCACATAAGTATTTCAAGGAACTCTATTATCTCATTTGAGGATTCTCACCTATGATATACTCAATATCTCCAAAACTGCACTTGTATTCGATATCACCAACTGATGTAATATATACTCCGACGGTGACCACCGTTACCAGATACCACCAGATGCGGAGAGACTTGACTTTGCATATCAGTCGATAGAAGAATGCCAGAAATGAGAACTTGATGCACCACAAACCCGAGTAGAAAAGTATCTCTAGGGGTGCAAGAAAACGCATAAAAGTGTTGTATCTCGGGAGAAATGCCGGCGTGAATTCTTCCAGTCCAGCGCTGATAACATAAATTTCGTAAAGAACTTCTCCTTCGGCCTGCCAGATTATTGCCGCAGTGAGAATAATGGTCCAGGCAAATATGACCAAAAAGTCGTCAATGAAGAATCGGCGAAATGAAGCGAATTGGACATAAAGGCGAAATAGCACAAAGAGGAACGATATTCCAGTCAGTGCCCAGAGTACACCCTGCAATCAAATTCATGAGATTAGCAGTCATAAAAGGCCAGAAATATGTAGATTAAATTGGTCTTTACCGAAAAGACAGGCTGGGAAACTCTGCTATGCCTCTCGTCGGATATGCTTCCCGCCATGCTTGTCTGCAATCCAGACTGTGATACTTCCAATAACAAACTGAGACCAAGAAGAGATATATGATTTATCAGAATATGCATACCTCAATTCAAGCCGCTGTTTTGCTCTTGAAGTCTTTGTTCGCTCAAAACCCGACCGAAGATACCAAATGTTATTTCTTTGATAGGATGTATGCGGCCCACCATCATGCACGAGCTTTATGGTCATAAATGTTCTGAGCCAAGCCTTCGAACATATTTCAAGAGCCACACCAGCAATGCAATGAACGAATCAGGATATAGTCTAAGCGTGTGACGCCTGATAAAGTCCTGGAAAGACCTCTGGTTACGTGAACAATCAAGCAAAGCTGCTTCCATGATTGGCTCCATGTTTTCCCTAGCTACGGGAACTCTTGTTGTTGGATATGGACCATGTGGCTCGGAAATACTGTCTGTTCTCATAGGTCAGCGCCCCTTGAGTACCGTTCGAGAATATACCTTCCTAGAATGAATATTGTTCCAAGGGGCAGTCTCATTGCAGGTAAGAAGTGAGATTTGCGCAGATTCATTTCGTAACATTTTGTCCGAGTATCTTGCTTGGAGCTCACTATGCTGGTCTAGTTCATGCAGTTGTTTAGCCGTCTAGCCTGCTAGAGGGATCTGTGCGACAGAACTTACGTATATCATATTGTCCATGGAAGTCAACTAAAGAAATGAAGAGGACTTTGAGTTGATTGGAGTCGATGAGAATAAGTGGCGTTGGGAATACTAACTCTTTCTGTCACGATCAGAACAAAGAACGAGACCCACAGAGCCGAGCGAGAACATGGAGCACTCAGAGAGTCATCAAAGAAAATCATCTTGGATTTCAAATGTGGATCCTCTATTCGATTGGGCTTACGTTGCCTGGTAAAATACATAGCTCTTGGGCTGGTGTCCGAGGAGAGTCTCGAGGACGGAAAATGAAATGACTTGAGGCAGCGCGGGGAAAGAGGCAATATACTTGGAAGCCTCAGCCTTCTCGTGAAACAATATGACAGCGCGTCGCAATTACATCAGGCCTTTTCAAGTGGCACATCAGGATCTGCGATAACATTTTTGTTTTGCAGCACCGAATCCCGTGGCCGAAGAGAGACGTGAAGCGGTCCCGTAGGCACAGCAGCAACCCACTCTCGCCGTGGCGGTAACACAGCTTCAAAATCGCCGCCCACAACGAAGTCATTGTATGAGCCAATAGAGTATCTCTTCAGAATCTGTGAAACTGAAAGGAACAGCTCCAAGTATGCGAAGCTAGATTTTGCACCTTTGTTAGCCGTCCATTAACGCTTGGAGGACTAACCGCCATGTCAGAAACGGAGGGATGCAAATATACTCACTGAACTCCAACACATGTGCCCGGGCCCTTCGAGAAAGGAATATAATATTCATTTCTCAGTGTGGCTGCCTCGCTGATATCATCTGACAGCCAGCGACCCGGTCGATATTTATGGGGTTCTGGAAAGGCGATCTCATTGTGCAAATACCAGATCGGCGAGCTGGAGATCATTGTCTTTGATAGTCAATCGGAACGAATCAGCTCGACATCGAGGTGAATAAAAGAAGAAAAAAAGCCAAAAAAACTTACCCCTCCTGCCACGTACTTTCCACCAAGTAAAGAACCTCCTTTTGGAACGATCCTGGGCAGCATGGCGGCTGCCGCCCCAGTCCACCTGATTCCTTCTTTGACACATGCAACCAAAAGGGGAATTGACTCCAGGGCTGCCATGTCAGTTGGCCAGTTAGCCTGCTCCAATTCCAGGAAAAGCTCATCTTGCAAGGCCTTATTGAGGGAGAGAGCCCATAAGATGTGTGCAAGTGTGGCTGAAGTGGTGTCAGTTCCAGGACCCAACATCTCCTTAGCCTCAGACAATGCGGACTGTGTTGATAGTCTCGGCCCGGCCATGACTTTCAAAAATGAGATTTCCGATGCTTTCTCTGAGTCTAGAGATGCCTCTAGCTGCTCATTCGCCCACTGCATATTTCATCAGTACTCCTCAGCACATGGTTAGAACCACTATCGTGCAGACGTCTTACCGCATCAAACCACCTAGTACTCGCGACCGAGGATACATCCCATCCGGTCAAATCAAAGATGTAATTTACAATAGAGTCATATGTTTGAGTTGCGAATGGAAATTTGGTGTACTGGAGAGTGAGGTTTAGGTTAGCTGTCAAGCTTCTCGTAACATGAGTCGGTGTACTAACGAGTGGCATCTTTGACGATTTCAAGTCATTTTCTTTGACAGCGCTCAACTCTTTACCCGTAGCCAATGAGTCGATAGCCCCAATGGCGTTTCCAAAGGCGAACCTCGCTAAATTTTCCACTAGTCAGCGAATCCCCATATCACAGGCTGTCGTGCAGAACTTACACACAATATCCGCCTCGAGAGCCCGGCAGGTAGGGACAAGATCAATCGGTCCCTTTTGGTATAGATCAGCGAGGAGAGTGTTGAACCCGAAGATCTGTTCTAGCATCATCGGAATAAGAGCTGGTACACGGCTCCGATTGAAAAGCACTCCCATATGTCTACGCCGTTGTGCATGCTCCTTGGAGTCGCTGTAATGGCCGCGTCAAGAGGTGTTTTTTTTTTTTTTCAAGTCGGGTAATTCATATCACTCACGTTATAGAAAACAAGGCTGGATGACCGTCTTGTACAAATTGGCCGTAGACGCGGGGGTCCTTGACGAAAGAACTGCTTGGCGCATGGACCTTTTTGTAGATATCCAGGGAATAGAAGGACACTTCATTTGGACCGATACGAACTAAAGGGCCTACTTATGGGTCAGAATGTTTCTCAAGTAACAGTTCGAGCTTGATTCTAACTCACCGAGCTTTTTGTGTAATTTTGGCAGCTCCAGGGTTAGCTGTCCGCGGTACTCCAGCGGAAATTCCCATAGGAATCGGGAGATCGGAGCTAATAGACCAGCATTGGGTATATGCGATAGAGGCGAGAAAAAATATGTGTAGATGACCTGGCAAGTAAATTAATTTCATATCTTATTCTAATTAAAGATCAGCCCTTACCTTGATCCCAAGAGCACTGGCAAGAAGGACTACGCCCCAGTTCAGAAGTATTGACATCTCCCTTGAATTCTTGTCTCACAAAATCGATCAAATCTCATCGACTTAAAAAAACTGGTACACTTTGACGTCGCGCCTTTATTATTTTCTTTCCATTTTAAACCAAAAAAAGCTGTCGCATGAACCTGCCAAATCCCATGGCACTTCACCCGAATAAGAGAACGGCATTCGGCGAGGAATCATGTAATCTCTTGGCCTTATAACGCAACCCCGTTCAGAGGTGACATAATTTTCAACCACAGGCAGACTACTCCCAGAGAAGTCCCCACATAGTTCGCTGCTTTCGCGCGGCAGGGAGCCTTAAATAGGCATGGTGGATAGTCTCGCGCCATAGTGGCGCTTAATTTGGTGCCAGGGTGTGCCATCATTTTCCCGCCCTTCGCGGTGTCCGCGGGACGGAAAGGCGTGGCTCGCTTGCCGAGATGCGCTCGAATTGCTTAATAGTCAGATCCGCATGTCGAAATTTCCTTTGGATGCTGCTCCTGGGAAGAGATTCTCTTGTCGATAATTGTTTGCCGGAAAATGGCCGATGTCAAAGAGCCTGAGGTGTCTTCCTCTTTGGAGGATAACGCGAATGATGAAACCACCCTAGTAAGGAAATACTGGTGAATTGAACGGTTTGAAGAAGCTGACATGGCTTATGGCTGTTTCTAGGAGCGTTTGGGATACAAACAAGTATGTGCAGATCCATGTCAACTGCTTATTATGCAGTCAATACTCACCAGTACTACCGAGTTAGGTGCTACATCGTAGCTACTCCTTGTTTGAGAACTTTTCTACCTCGTTCGGTATGACACATGAACTTATTATGTTGCACTCTCTTCAACAGCTAACGATGACTACTAGCCGCCCTCTATTTTGTTGGAGGTGTGCGAGTAACCTTCTCGACTGGAATCGCAGCTGGAGGACCCCTAGCCTACTGGTAAGTAAATAAAATCTTCACGCCTAAATCCAGGAAACGATTGGCTCGACCGTGGACTATGGTACTTAAGAATCTACAGGACAAGTTATATCGTGACGTGTGTTTTTACATTCATCACCGCGGCCGTTATTGCGGAAGCATGTTCAGCATCTCCCACTTCAGGCTCAATTTATCTCTGGGCAGCAGAGGCTGGCGGAAAAAGATTCGGGCGCTTCTTTGGCTTTGTTGTTGCTTGGTGGAGTACGACTGCTTGGACAACCTTCTGCGCCAGTATGTTACCCGAGAAATTCTCCCCTCATCGAGTCTACTGATTGACCTTCACATTAGGCAATACTCAGTCGGCTGTCAACTATATGCTATCGGTATTTTCTGACAATGGTCGATTAATATGGATAAATATACTAATAGAATTTAGGAACTGGCTGTTTTCAACGTCGACTTCCCAACAGATTCCTCCAGTATCAAATTTCGCGCCGTCCAGTGGATCTGCACCGAGGTGCTTCTTGCTCTAGCTGCATTGATGAATCTCGCCTCTCGTAGGGCTTTCATCCCAAACTTTTTCTAGACAAAAGCTAATATTCCTATAGCCCGCATATTCAAATACGTCTTCTGGTTCTCGACCGGAGCCGTTTTTCTCGATTTCATCTTAAACGTCATCTGGCTCCCAGTTGGCGCACATAACACCTATGGCCTCAGAACCGCAAATGAAGCATTCATGACAACGTATAACGGCACCGGCGCACCGGCAGGTTGGAATTGGTGTCTGTCTTATCTTGCCACGGCAGGAATTCTGATCGGATTTGATGCGTCTGGCCATGTTGCGGAAGAAACTAAGAATGCTTCTGTGAATGCGGCGAAGGGGATCTTTTGGAGTACGGTTGTTAGTGGGGTTTTGGGATTTAGTGCTGTGATCCTCTTTTTATTTACCGCTGTGAGTTTTGATATTGGATCCTTTTGGACGGGAATTCTTTTACTGATATGATCTTCCGAATAGCCCCCGATTGACGTGCTCTTCTCCTATGATGCACCCCAGCCATTTGTCCCGCTATATGCCGCTGTACTCGGCCGTGGGGGACATCTTGTTATGAACGTTCTTTCCGTGGTGGCACTGTGGCTGGTAAGTAAAAACGATCGCTTTTCAAATTCATCCCATTAAAATGACAATCTAATCATGGGATAGAACACTGCCATTGCAATCACCGCCGCATCTCGACTAGTCTTTGCCGTTGCCCGCGATGGCGTCCTCCCGGCATCCAAGTGGGTATCCCGAGTCTCTGCCGATGGTCAGCCCCAGAACGCGGTTCTAGTTGTCTGGGGCGTTGCCGCCCTTATCACCTGCACCATTCTCCCGTCCGCAGTTGCATTCACGTCTCTGGTCTCGGCAGCAGGAGTTCCCTCCGCCGCTGCGTACGGGCTGATCAGTCTTGGTCGACTCATACTTACTCCCAACGAGCCGCTCGAGGCGAAGTGGTCACTGGGTCGATTGAGCAAGCCTTTTCAGGTAGTCTCGGTGCTTTGGAATGGATGGGTTGTAGCGGTTTTATTTTCGCCCTACTCGTTTCCTGTGGAGGCTTCTACGCTGAACTGTAGGTCTTGCTCTTTGATATCTCCAAGAAATTGCGTCGCTTTACTGATATGGATTTTGTAGATGCGCCAATTATTTTGGCTATTGTGACCATTTTTGCGATTGTTTCGTGGTTTTTCACACCGGCTGATGCCTGGGTTCCGCGGGGGAGATTGACAAATCCTGTCGATCATGCTGAATGAGCAAGTTTGGAGTGTTAATGCTCAAACATGGGCATTTTAATGGCTCGTTGTAGGCAATACACAGGAGTGAGCTCACCGGAGAGAAGTTTCAAGTTGTTGAGGATGATCCTCGACATGTCTGACAACTCTGACGTGGGACTGCTGGTAAATCGGTTGAACTGGAATTCATGGATTTTCTGTGATGATATTGAAATGGGTATCTGATAATAATTGAAAGACCGTAATGCAGATATAGATAACTTTTTTTCTTTCAAACAGGTCGCATAGAATGCTTAGTATCTGTAGATGCCGAGTCAGTAACCCTCTCCGATAAGACTTGATGGTCATCACAATGGAAAAACTCACGAAAACTTCTCGCTATGCAACCATAATTCTCTCGCACAACCAGACTTCCTGGACAAAATGTCCCTCTGCGCAAGGGAGGCCGCTTCACGAACATCGTAAATCATCGACGACGGCCCACATACAACCACGCCAACAGACACACCCTCCTGGCCTGCCATCTGTTGAATTGCAACCGGGAGATTTGGTCGACCAGTAAAGAACTGAATGTTAAAAAGTTCCATCGTCGACGGACTAGACTCCTTTGAGTGGATACTCTCTGTCCTAGTCTCCGTCTTGATATTGGTCCCGATCTGCTCCACAGTGTTCCCTGTGAAAGTTTCATGAATGTGAATGGATAAACCGGGAATCGGCTTTTCTTGTGGTTGCCGCATCGCAAGATCCTCCAGGGCTTGGATGTACCATGCCCGCATACCTGGGTCGCGTGTCGCGATGATTACTTTCATCTCTCGTCCTGCCTGGACTGTTGCGAACCGTATGAAGTCTTCAATTAGAGAGAGGGTAATTCCGGCACCGGCACCACCGCCGATAGTAAGGTTTCTGTCAAATTCGCCTACTCGCCCTGCTGGAATGCCACCGTAGGGACCATCGATGAGAACGGGAATTTGGATGTCGGGATTCTTGCGGGCCAATGTCATTAGACGACCTGTTAGACCGTCGCGTGCTTTAACGTAAAAAACTAGTTGATTTTGGCAGTCCCGTTGTGGGACGGAGCAGATGGTGAATGGGTGTGCCGTGAGCGCGTGCATGCCGCAGGTGATGAAGCGTAGGAAGACGTGCTGACCAGGCCCCCATTCCATGCGTGTATCAATCGCGATGCGGAGGGTGTGGTCAGACTCCAGAACCAGTCGTGCCTTGTGGCGGAGACCGTGCTCAAAGTATGTTTTGCACTGTGAGTAGAGCCAGGATAAGGTGTAGAGGACTGCCGTGGCGATGAAGTAGTCCCAAGAGGACAAGCGGAAGTCGCAGTGGAAGAAGAAGAAAATAACAAAAACCAAGGCCATGAAGAGGTGAGTTGCCTTGAAGAACTCGTAGTACCGGTTGCTGATAGTAGAATAGTATTAGTACTGGCCGGAAATCGAAAATATAGATCAAGACCAGGGAACCAAGCGCACCGAATCCACGGAATGGACATGAACGTCAACCATGCTTGAGCGATGATAGCTACCACGCCAGTTACCCAGATTCCACCACTACTCCATTGCACGACGAGATCTCCTTTCCAGACGTGGAAGACAATAAAGGGGAATGTGTGGATCAGAGCGAGCACGAACATGGCCCATGCCACCCAATTGTGCCAGACGTTGAGTTTCTCGTGAGAGATGCCAGTGAGGGCGGTAATGGGGTTGGCTTTTGCCCCGAGAATGCTGTGATATAGTTAGACATGGCAAGAAAATGTTGGAAAGTCTGTATTCAAGAGAGTGCTGTTTTCATACATCAGGAAAGGCATGCAAGCCAGAGCCATGTAGCCTGTTCGCGTGGCAATAGGCGGGGAATTGCCATAGGAGATTTTCTTCGTATTGGGCCAGTAGTACGGACGTGGTCCTAGAGTCATCGCTAATCATAATAGAGGTTAGCATGACTCCCAGATTTTGTATCTCGATTCCAACATCCCAGATCCCTAAACATACCAAGGAAGAAAACCAGTCCAGCCGCACCCAACAAGAACACTCCAATCGACTGCGTATTCCACCCACGAATCCTCCACCCCTTATATGACAAGAACCGGAAGCCTGCAAAGACCCGCGACAGCAGGGAGTGCTGCTTGATGCGCCGGGGCAGTATTCCTGAAGCCATATGACCAATGGTGAACAGGCCGATCGCAACGAGGAAGAATGCTACTGTAGGCAGGGCATAGCGGTGGTCTGCCTCGTACCAGAAGAGCCAGTAGGATGTTTTGAATGCGCATTGCTCGGGTGTCATTTTGCAAGTGCCGGCATCGCGGCTGGAGTGTAGGAGGACTGGCTGGTCCAGCCAGGGGAGCATGCTCATGGCCATGTCCATGGCGGGAGTGGTTAGAGGGGATGATTTACAGTCTCGATGCTGGAGGAGTATCGAGTGTAGGAGGGTATTAAACCAGTGGATATCAAGGTATAAATTGGGATGAGTTGAAAGGATGAGAAGATGAGTGATGGAAGACGATCCTTTCGAGCAGGTCAGCATTAATAATACATTGACGCAGAGATTCTTGTAAGGTACACACGTAATATAGTATCCAAGCCTCTTTTTTCTCTTGAGTGCTCGACTCCACTTTCAAGATCAGCCCCTCAACTCGACTCGTGCTCGGCTGAGACTTCGATATCCGGACGCCGCAGGCTTGGAATGTGCTCATAAGAGCTCTCGCGACAGACCTACGAAGACGGTGGATCATGCGATGGAGCGCACGGTCGATATATTTGACTAACCGCGATACCCAATCCTGCTCAAAAGCCAGCAAACATTCTCATATCTCGCACAGATGATTCTCCTTTTGGTCAATGTTTCTACCATGAACTCCATCACTCTATCTTGGTCGTATTCACCGTTATACAAGTGGATCAACCGGATCCATATCAATTAAACACACATCTTGTTCAGAAATACTTTCACACACTACTATCTCATTCTCATTGCAAATAAACCGCTACACAGATCGAATCTTCCCTTGATTTAAATATGAGCACATTTGCGGGTGTTTCCCTCGCACCAAGTGGATCTTCCCGCATCTTGGCTCCGCCCGATTTCTGCGGGCCAATCGAACCTGGTTTAATGGTGCACATCTGGTTAACACAGGCGGTCGGAGCTACTAGGGCTGGGCTGTGAGTGGTTGTTTGGCCTCTCTGATGGATGTTTGTATGTCCTTCGGAGAATGCTGTGTTCCGTATTGAGGATATCTCGCGTGGTGCAACTCGCATGGTGTCCCACATATTCAACCGGATAGACCCGTCCTGTCCTGTTGGAATGACGCTGGGCGTGGGCCTTATTTACTAAAAGAAACGGACTGGATAAATTCCGTCGTTGCTTCGAATTATCATCTGGTGTTCTGTTTGGTCTTCATTCTGCCTATTTAACACTTCCAGCTGCTCGCAAGTACTTCGTGAGGCTTCGTGTAGCGACTTCGCTTTTTGATACCCAGCAGATACTCAGAAACTCTTCTTATCCCATTTCCATCTCCTATCCTCGGCCTTCTGGCTCTTTCACATCAACACCAATTCACCGAAGAACTCACCATGATGGATATGTCCCATATGACCGCCACATCCACAGGTACTGCCATGTCCATGGCAACCTCCTCCTCATCCAGCTCAATGGACATGTCCTCCTCCTCGATGATGTACATGTCCGACATGGCCATGACATTCTTCACCTCATTCAAAACCCCCCTCTATTCCATTTCCTGGACACCCTCTTCTCAAGGCCAATACACCGGTACTTGCATTTTCCTCATCGTTCTCGCCGTTCTCCTCCGCGTGCTCCTCGCCCTCCGACCTATTTTGGAGGGACGTGTCTGGACCGATAGCGTGCGGCATAGCATGCTGGATGAGAATCTTCCGGATGAAGCCAAGACAAAGCGCGTGTCGGGTGTGCAATTGAGTATGCAGGAGCTGGGACGGCGCTGGTCGCGGTGGCGTGTGAATCCGGCGGCGGGTCGGGCGACGTATGAATTGGTTGTTTCGGGGATTGCGTATTTACTGTGAGTTTTTGTCGTGTTGTGTTCTTATAAGTGGAAGTGGGGTTGGACTGATAGGGATATTAGGATGCTGGCGGTGATGACCATGAACGTGGGCTATTTCATGTCTGTGCTCGGTGGGATCTGGCTGGGGACTTTTATTATGGGAGGAGTTGCGTCGGAGAGCTCCATGCTGCACTGTTGATATGTCTGGTGTGAGATACATGCAATACGCCCATACCCGGCCTAATAGGCAGATTCTCTACTCATAAAAAGTGACACAATAATGCAATCCGAGACAAACATCTCAAATCTAAATCAAACAGACAAACCACAGCCTTGTCAGCGATAAGGCTCAGACTTCCTATTTCAGCACTTCTGATTGGCTCAAAAAGGCTGTCAGGCTGGCCCCCAACTGCGCCAAACATTCCAAACACACCAAACACTTCCTTCGAGTCCGAGGGCTTGGCATCGCAGCTTGTCATTGGAGTATAAATCACTTAGACCCGGAGATAACAAGGATTAGCTCGGGGATTGAGTATACTGCAAACAGAACCATCATTGTAGACAGTATCCAACTAGAAGATCTATCGTTGAGGCTTAACTATAAAGACAACCGTAAATCTCCCAACTGTCTACAGAAATATCAATATATCCCAAAGCTTCAAGATACTCACTACCTACTCAAACCTCCTCAAACAATTCCTAATTGAATCCTACTACGTTATAACATTCTATCATGCCCTACAACCGCCTCGCAATCTACGGCCACCGCGGCTGGGCCAGTTCCGCCATCGCCCAAGCCCTCCTCACCACCGGCGCCCCCGCAAAACTCCTCTACCGACCCGGCTCAAACGCAAACGGCCTCAAAGGAGACTTTACCGAAATAGAAGTAGACGTCCAGGACCAGGATGCTCTTCGCGCTGCGTTGAAAGATGTTGATATTTTGATGTATGCCCCTCCCTATTCACCAATCCCAGCCTACAATCCCACCCTAGGGTCTAGAAATGCTAATCAGAATCCGCTGTATAGATCCCTCGTCGGCAGAGAAGATATCCCCCTCCAACACGCCTTCATCCAAGCAATCCCCCACACGGATGTGCAACTCTTCGTCCCCTCTGATCTGGCTTTCCGGTGTGATGAGCAGGGTCTGCGGATTGACGTTAATAAGGAGAAAGATGATGTTGAACGGGCTGCGAGGGAGGCGGGGGTTGCGACTTGTGTGATTTTGCCGTGTGTTTTTGCTGAGTCGGGGTTGAATACTGGGTGAGATTTTCATTCTACCTCCCAATTCTTTATACTTCTTTTGTGAGATTGAAAACTAACGGCATTGTGATAGATTATTGGGAGTGGATGTGTTGAAGAACCGGATTGCCTTTGCGGGTAATTCGGAGAATCAAGTACTGAATATATGGTAAGTCTCAATATATCTCATACCTAGACCCTAATACTAACATGTCCTTAGTACCAGATCCTACGTCTCCCGCGCCTACGCCGCCCTCCTTTCAACAACCCCCCTCCCACACCTCCAAAACCGCACAATCGCCCTCTCCGAAATCCACACCACAGGCGCCGAAATAGCAACCGCCCTCCAAAAGAAACACGGCGTCCCGCCAAAGATCTTCCACCACAGTCTTGCCGAGGTTGATCGGCAGATTGACGAGTGTGTGAACTTTGGGAAACCGTTGGGGTTGGGATGGTATTGTCGGCGGAGATGGGGGGCGGGAGAGTGTGTGGGGGCTTTGGGGGATGATGTTTGGGATGGGGCGGGTGTTGAGAAGAGGACGTTGGAGGATTTGATTGTTAAGGGCGAGTTGGGGGGTTATAGGGAGTTGCCGGGGTTTGTTTTGGAGGCGTTGGATAAGACGTTTTATTAGGTTGGGGATCTGGGATGGAATAGAAGTGTGGTTATAGTTTAGGGGGATGGATG
Source organism: Penicillium ochrochloron (assembly GCA_022985105.1). Classification (NCBI taxonomy): domain Eukaryota; kingdom Fungi; phylum Ascomycota; class Eurotiomycetes; order Eurotiales; family Aspergillaceae; genus Penicillium; species Penicillium ochrochloron. Next base: position 245,624 of record JAAVMA010000033.1, read on the forward strand.
GTTGGGATATGTCTGATGAGATGTGATTTCATTGTAGATTCGGGCTAGTTTCGTGTATGTTCGTGAATATCATAAGATCTCGTTATCGATGCAAAGACGCCATAAGAGAAAAATAGGGAAGAGTTGGATGATGTCGAAATCAACAGATAAAATATCACGATGCTAAATCAAAACATGCCCAAAAATTCAAATAGAGCCACCGTCCGTGAGCACCTATATATGTCATAATGTCGTAACTGTCAACAATTAATTGTTGAGATGGGATTCAAATCAAGAGATGAGACGAATATGCAAACATGCAGAGCGGAGAAAACCCAAAAGGGCATCATCAAATCATAAGTCATCAGTCGTAAATCGGCGCTCGACGCGGCGATGATGGGTTATATGCAGCATCTTCCGCCAGCGTAGTCGGCACGTACCGCTTCGCCGCGGAACTTCGCACTGGACTCGTCCACCGAGACGTCCGCAGCGGAAACCCGGCACTACTGAACGAGCGAGGCCGTTCTGAGCTACTACCGCCGCTACCAGGCCGACTACCACCCGTGCTCCCGCCGCTGTAGCTACCTCGCCGGGTATCCTCCGGTTCAAGGTTGAACCGGTGACGAGGCACAGCACGCGGCGGGGGCACTGTGGTATACTGTGGAGGCTCTGGTGCAGGTGCAGGCACGGGCCCGTCGAAGATCGGGTCGCGGAATTGAATATCTGGTGGAGGTGGAGGTCTGGAGCGAGATCGCCCGTCGCGCCGTGATTTGCTGGATTTTGAAGATCGGAGCTCGTGGCTGCCGCTGCCGTGGGAGCGGCGTGGTGCTGTTGGCGAGAGATCACGGTAGGGTTTCCGTGTGTATGCATCGTGTGAATGGCGGCGTCCGCGTGAATCTGGTGGTGGGGATAGGTTGTGGCGACGAGAATGGTGTTTCGAGGAGGGATCGGAGGTTTCCTTGCGAGGGGAGTGGTCTGAGGCGTCTGCCTCGTGGGCGTGTGAATGGGAGTGGGAATGGGGATGTGAATGCGAGTGTGATGGAGCTTCGTCCATCCCCGGACTCAGAGGGTGGGTATACCACGCTGGCTGATCTCGGCCTCGAGAGCGGGGAGGACGATCCGGCCAAGGCGGGGCTCCGGGAGACTGGACTCGCGGAGACGAGACACCCGAGCGACCGCCATCAGGTCTAGCGAAGAATCCCGATTCCGGTCTGCGACTGCTAGACCCATGGTGGTCATCCGAACTCGTGCGCCGCCGGTGACTTTTCCGTCTACTCGGCCGATCCGAATCATAATGGGTCTTGTGCCGACGCGACCCTGATCGACGTGGAGGATGTGAAAAGTAGTCCTCCTCATCTGGCAACGGATCCTTCCCACTGAAATGATAATGATACGCGCCGAAATTCGGCGGCGATGCCCGGTGAACGTTCCTCTTCACATAATCGTATTCCAGTCGTTTGGCGACGCCTTCATGCCACTGCAGCATTTCCGGGTCTGGTTCTGAGGGGAATGCATCGCGTGGGATATTCTTGGGAAAGGTGTCGCCCTTTGCATCCACTATATCCCACATTCCCACCGCGTTGTTGAGAAAACGCCAGTGCTCATCCGGGTCCATGAGTAGCTGAATGGTCTGCCATCGTACGAAACCGTTCGGGCATAGCGAGGGAACGGCTGGGGGTTCGTAGGGGCTTTTGGATGGTTGGAGACTGTGGAAACATCCGAGTGACTGGTAGATGAAGGACAGAGCTTGGGATTTGGTCTCGAGAAAGAGTGGATCGTAGTTACCGCCGACTTTGCGATAGAACGCGGCGAGGCGGTCTGGAGTGAGATCGGTCGTAGGATTTGAGTCGAACGAGAGCTGATTTCTCCCAGTTAGCAAAAAGTATTCTATTCGCTGTCCAAGCCTGATTATCTCGGCCTGCCTGCTTGTCTCACCATTAACTGTGCAATCCCGAGACATAGTTGCTCCAGCAATGGTGCCGGGCTTTTGTCCGGGTTGATCAGCGTCCCCCAGTGGCTGGTCGCAGAGGCCATGGCAGGGCGGGGACTGGCACGATCGGATTCAGGGCCAGGAGGAGAAGATTCGAACGAGAGGTGAGGCAGAGCATCGGGATGGTCTGCAGGAGTCGAGTACAGGACCAACGCTCGAGGCTCATCCCCAGGCAGCGAGGGGCGGTCAGGCACAACACACATGGACCCACTGCGGGGAGGAGGAGAAGTCAGATCCACGGGTGACGGAACAGTCAAACACAAAGTGACGGAAGAGTATATTTACAGTTTAGAATCTGATCGGGAAATACCCTCTGACTCGGTAAATAGTGGAATGAGGATTCCCTGATGACGAGGGTGACTCAGTCAGTCCTTATTTGTGCGGTCATCCCCGAACAATCGACCTCACCATCAGCAAATAATCGCTCAACCCATCAGCCCATCAGACAACCAACCAAACACCCCAGTCACTGGACAGAAACACCTGCTGCTGTCATCATACCAGCCCATACTAACTATTACTTTCAGAGTCAGCCACACTAATAGCCTCGCTTCATATCATGCAGATTCCGGATTCCACTGGAGAAACTAATCATCCCACATCCCATCCCCAACCAGCATCATCATCATCTCCCCACCCCGTGCAGGTCATGCCGTCCACAGCGAGAAATTCGGCCACGAGTACACCGCATCCGCCACGCTGATCGGCACTCCAGACGGATCCAACGGCCCAAAATCAACATCCGGCTGGGCCAAAAACTGTTCCATACTCTCATCCAAAAACACCATCTCATTGCCAAATGTACCACTACCACTCGTGTCAGGCAGCGCTGATCCACCGGATAGACCCACTCCACTCGTTCGTCGGGCAGCCTGGTCGGGGAGACCAGGCAGCGCATCATCGGTTGGGTGCTCATCCGGAACGCGACTTGACTCGCCAGTCAGAGAGTGTCGCGCGGTTGAGCCCCGTTTTGCGCTCGGATTGACGTTAGCAGGCTGAGTCTTGTCGAGACATTGCTGGACACATTTTAGGTTATCGTAGAATTCGGTCGCGGCGAGGTTTCCGTGGTCGCGCATTGCACGGAGAATTTCGAATGCCGTCTCGAATAATTCGTAGTCGATGTGATTGTTTGATTGGATTTGACTGGATAGGACCATGATCAGGGCGGCGGAGAAGAGATAGTGGGCGTAGAAATAGCCCATGATCGGGAGGGAGCCGTTGGTCCATTCTGCCACGATCAGGGAGTGATTGTGCCTCGCAGCGTGGATGCAGGCATCGCTGAGCGTTTTGAGGGTTTGAACGTGCGGCTGCGTGGTATTTTGGTCGGCATGGTCGGCATCGCGAGATTGGATGAGTGTGTATAGTAGGATAGGGCGGGTGGCCAGGATAATACACTGATCGAGTAAGTTGAAGTCGAGAAAGACAAATCAACCCCAGGCTTGGAATGGTTGATAATCACTCACCTGATTAAATTGCAAATGCAGGGACACCACGTTCTTGGGACCAGCCCCATCGCGATTCAACCGAACATGCGGGGGCAACGCCTGCGCCCATTGCTTAAGTGAGATAAGCAGCTTCTGTTCTCGTTGCAGAAAGGAGTCGGGCTGTTTCTTGCGACTGTACACTTTTTCAATCACCTGTCCTGTAATACGTGCCAGATGAATGGAAGCGACCAAAAACTGTGTATCGGAAAATTGCTCGTCGTGTATATCACCGGGAACGGTGGAGGGCATCTCCACATGAATATCATCGTCAGCGATTTGGATGGGCCAGCCCACCTTGGATCCGTACATGCGGTCGAATACGTAGATCGCCCACCACAGTCGGATCCGATGTTGGCGATCTACAGGATCGGGACATTGACATTCGGGGATGTCATAGTTGAGTCCTAGAGTGAGACCGAGACGCATGGCACTGCCGACGAGAAGGAAAGCAGAATGGCGGCGGTTCAGGAAATATGAATAGAGTGACTAGACGAATGTAAGCTGAGACTATTCAAATACCTACCGTGGTGAATCCTCTTACCAACAACAGAATTGATTCAATGTGAGTCAAGCTCGGCCGCTCCGGCAAAATAGGCATCAGCGTCATAGCATGAGCATAATACGCTGCCCCAGGAACACCACATTCAAGCGATACATTCGACCGAGTCGAGTATACCTCTCCGAGTGCAAATAACGCAAAGAACTTGCACGTTAGCACGGGGTTTTCAAAGTCCGCTTTTCGATAAGCCTCCTCGAGCTCATCGATCGTCGACTTGCGCAGGACTAGATGATACACCCGGCTAACCTGGTTAAACACAATTTGAATGAGTAGACGAGCCTGGGGAAGAGTTGGCCATTGAATGGCTGAATTGCGAATCTTCATCAATGTCGACTCGGGTGTGTACTGCGTACGTGGCATGTGAGATGTAGTCTTGCTTTTGGAAAGCACTTGGCGAAGCCGTGTGGCAAAGGCCGTACAAGCTGCTTCGCCGATGTGTACTGGCGGTGTTGATGGATCATATGGTTGAAACCAGGCTCGTTCGCCTAGCATGGGATTCTGTACATGTGTATCTGGTTCATGGACTGGAGTATCTGGGCATCATGTTAGCAAGGTAGCTCCATGGTCACGAGAATTTGACAAGAAAGGATGACCTTCTGAGCGGACATTGCCATCCGGACTTTCAAAACCCGGGGAGCGAGACAACTGTTCACGAAGGCGTTCATTCTCAGCAGCAAGCTGATCCAGGTAACTAGAATACAGTAGTTTAGTAAGTGCTAACCCAGGTACAACGATAGACCCACATACCTTTCATGCACCTTGATCTGACGATCTCGATTCACGTAGACACATTCGGCAGGACAACCGGCTTGCCGACACTTGTTGCAGGGCTGTCCACCAGAGCATTTAATCTTGTGAGTATGGCATCGCCGGCACCTGGGGAATGGCTATCAGTCAGGACTAGACCAGTGGGTGGGATAATCCGGGGGGTGACTTACGCAATTGACTTCTTCTTCTGCCGCTTGAGGACTCCGTCACTGGGCATTTTGATTGAGGCTGATCTTGTTTCACCGATAGTAGTACTTGAGTGCACGGTATACAAGGATTGGAGAAAATTGTCGGTGAAATTGTGCGGTGACTCGACGAGACGGCGACTTTGGTGGTTAAGTCGGCAAAGTTTGATTGTGCCGAGTGGCAATTCCCGCTTTCGGTTACTTGGAGTAACCAGCTATGGATGGGTCTACTGTACTTAAATCATACACTGATCTGAGAAAAAAAAAAGTCTTTATTGTGATAGGAATAATACTCAAATCTCGATTTCTTAGAATCTAGAACGATTCTATGCTAATTTGTAGAAATTTATCACATTCATTGATCTGAGCTGATGGTCTTGGCCGAATCTGACTATCAAGTGGCCTGTGCAGTGTTCGGCGAAAAGCCGACTTCCCGACCGAGGATTCGCGAGTATTCGACGACAAATTTCATACATTAAAGGAGACAGTTATCTGGAGATAAAATCTAAAGCTTGATATGACTATGCATATCGATGTCGTTCTATCAGGACACAGCCTTGTGTGGATCCATGTCTTGTAATAATGAGTCGGCTTCTTGGTCTCTGTGCTTGAACCTTGCTGCAATTCACGACAGTTCTTATGAGATCAAATATCAAGATATACAGTGTACGTGCCAGGATGGTGGGTCATCTCTACACAGGAACAAATCTTCCAAACGACAGTGTGAGTCGTATTACCGCGACTCGAATGCCGTTTTTGTCTACATCTAATGGCCCTCCACTGGGGTGAATCCCCTTCAAACTATGCTCGCTAGTACTAACCTTATCAGATGTTGGTAAAATAGCTCCTGCTACGCACCAGCAGCAGCCACCAACTCCCCAAATCGACTCCCAGCTTGCCCTTTAAGGAGCACCGGATTGCCAACCTCCACCACCTCCCCGCGATCCATCACTACCACCCGGTCAAAGTCCATGACCATGTCCAACCGATGACTCACAGCAATAACCGTGTAGTGCCTAAACTCTGCTCGAATGATCTCCTGCATCATCTGCTCGGTTTCCCGGTCCACGCTGGAGCTCACTTCATCAAGGAGGAGGATTCCCCCTTGCTCTTGATTGCCGGACCTCGACCCCGACCACGACTCCTCCCTGGGAAGGGGATTCGTTGAGCGCCGACGGATCATAGCGCGGAGCACCGCCCGCCCCAGAGAGAAGAGCTGCCTCTGCCCGGCACTCAAGGTCCCCGCTGTAAAGGGAGCATCCAGCCCCTCGCCTCGTTCCTGGACAAACTCCCACAGCCGGACTGCTTCGAGGACACGCTGGCACTCGGCCAGGGTCGCGGTGTTGGTTGGGTCGAGGTTGGCGCGGAAGGACGAGCCATCGGGTAGGAAGACGGGATCCTGGGGCACGGCGATGAGGCGTTGGCGGAGGGTCGCACGATGGATGCGGTACAGCGGGATGTTGTCGATCACGATTGAAGGGTCCTGGTCATTATTGTTGTTGCTTGAGGGTAGCGGATCGAGAAGTTTCAGCAAGAGAGCGAGGAAGCTGGATTTGCCGCTGCCGGTGCGGCCGCAGATGGCGACTTTCTCCCCCGGGTGGATGGTTAGAGTGAGATTTTTGAGAGCTAAAGGCGGCGTGGTGTTATCAGAGACGATGGTGTCGGACTCAGAGTCGGATTCAGACACAGTGGTGGATTTGTACCGGGCTGATACACCACGCAACGTAACCAGCCCGCGATCCGGCCATTTCGTGTCTGGGACGATGTCTTCCTCTCCGGGACCGTGGTGGTCCTCCGGCGTGACGGTCTCCTCGAAGGTTTTCAGTCTTGCGATCGCGCCGATGGAGGTCTCCAGCCTGGTGTAGAAAATCACGATACCCGAGAGGCTCTCTCCAAAGGTCATCAGCGAGTACAGCGATGCACCGGCGAAAGCCGAGTTCGAATGCAGCCGGACGGCCAGCGTTGTCAGGACCGCCGCGATGACCATCACGACGAGGTTGAGGACCAGGTTCAGCCACTCCTGAATCATGAGGAGGAGATAGGCCGCGCGCTGGCTGGAATCCACCAAGCTGGCGTTCTTGGATATGTCCTCCGGGATGAACCCGAAGGCCCGCAGCGTGGCGATCCCCTTGAGCGTGTCAAGGAAATGCGTGTACAGCGGACTCTTGGCCTCCAGGTCGAGTAATCGCAGCTGCCGCGACGTGCGGAGGTAGAATTTCTGCACCAAATAAAGCACGGCGCCCAGGATCGGGTAGCTGATGGCTAGATAGGCGGAGGAGGTGAGCATCACCACTGCTTGGCCAATTGACTGAAATAGGCAAAAGAGCGTGTTGAGGGTAGCCTCGGGGAGTTCTGTGTCGATGAGGTTGAGATCCTGGGAGAAGAGGTTCGTGACCACCCCGGTGTCGGTGTCCGTGAAGAAGGAGAGTGGTGCACGAATCAAGGTCTGTAAGGCTTTCTGGTGGAGATTGGCGCCGGCTTTCTTCACAGAGACGATGAGGAGGGTGATGCCCAGAAGGAGGAGGGCGAGGATGGCGCAGATCTGCAGGAGGGCATAAATCCCCACGTAGTAGGAGTTGGAGTGCGCTGGATGGATGGACTCGGTGGCGTCGCTCCAGTATGTGAGCCCTGCATAGACCAAGTTAATTGATGGAAACGATTAGAAATAAAAGGCAGTAGGAGACGTACAGATGGTTGGGTAATTGGTGAACAGACCCCAGAGGGCCGCAAAGAACAGACTGCAGCTTGCCACAACCCATCCCATACTTTTGAAATACAGCTTATAGACGGTGGCGTCACCCACCTGGCGGGCTGCGGCTACCTCTGGGGCAATTGGGGTGCATGACTGCGTGCGGCCAACAATGATTGTAGGTTCGAGTTGCTTGCCAGCCACAGTCTGGCCCTCCTGTTCGGGACAAGGACCAGGCTCATCGTCAGCAGTCGTATCGTTGCTCTCCTGCTTGAGTCCCACTCCCAGACGCTGAACGTAACCCGCACGAGTCGACAAATGAATAAAGGTGCCCTGTTCTGCAACGCTTCCGTTTTCGAGCGCGATGATATAGTCCGCCGTCGGGAGATGTCTGACACTATGTGTGCACAAAACCACCGTCGAGCCCCGTCGTCGCAGGAGACCATTCGGTCCAAAGACCTGCCGAAAGACTTTCTCCTCAGTATCAGCATCCAACCCGCTAAACACATCGTCCAGGACCAAAAAGTCTGAAGGTAGGTATAGTGCTCGCGCAAGAGACACACGCTGCTTCTGCCCACCCGACAACGCTACACCATCCGACCCGATATTCGTCTGGTCTCCCTGCGATAGGGTGTTAAGGTCGAAGCGCAGGCAAGTGGCTTCAATGACTTGGTCATACCGCTCGCGGTCAAAGGGTGTGAATCCGACTATGTTCTCCCTGATCGTGCCGTTCCAGAGAAAGGCGGTTTGTTCGCAGAAACCGACGTGACGGGGGGAAGCCTTCATCACAACGCTGCCTTGGCTGAAGGGAATCTCGCCCAGCAGGGCCTTGCAGAATGTTGATTTGCCTGAGCCGACGTGACCAATGACCATGGTCAGGGACGAGTCTGGGATTTGGGTATTGATCTTGTTCAGCACGAACTTATCTGCTTTCCATCCGAAGTTCGCGTCTCGGATGACAAGGTAATCCGTAGGATGTTGGTTGACCTGGGTTGAACTCTTCTCCATGTCGCAACTCTGGGCGTCAAACAGGGGCTGCCGGTAGTCCTGACGAGGCTTCAATATCAAAAATGCCTGAATCCGACCTAAGCAGGCCAGGCCTGAAACGATTTCTGGGATTGACTGGAACAGCTGCGACAGCGGCTGAGTCAACAGCGTCAGAAAGGAAAGACTGGTAAACATGGTCGAAGCATTCAGCGTGTGCTGGGCGAAGGCGAAGGTCAGCGGAGGGCTGATCAACTGAGGGATGAATCCGAAGATGGCGGCGATGATCATGATCCTGCGGTATTGGGCGCCAGCACCAAGTTCGTTGACACGCAGCTGCTGCACGTACTCGGCCACGGGACCAGCAAGACCGGATATCTTGAGTGATTTCATGCTAGCGATGACGGTGGCTGTGAGTCCGACCCGTTTCTGGACCTCGGACATCCAAGATCGTTGCGAGTCACCAGTGAATTTGATCAGGATCCCTAAACCAACGAAACAAATCACCACCACACCCACGGGTGCAACAAACACGACCCCGAGTTGTCGATAGAGCATCCAGGCGGCAAGGCCTGCCTGGATTACGCTCGCCCATGCCTCGTGCACAGAGCGGAGACCCATTCTGATGCGCTCCATGTCAGTGCTCATGAGCGTCAGCGCAGCGCTGTCATCGCTTGATCCCAGCTGGATTCTGGTGGCGGCTTTGAACGTTTCAGTGACGAGTATGGAGCGGACCATCGTCCGCAGTCGGTGGTGGCAGTACCTAGCGATCGTGTCAGCCAACTGGAAAATATGCCGTGGCAGCAGGGTGTATGTACCAGTACAAAGCATACGAGATTGCAATTCCCGAGTATATCAGTATGGCAGCGCCGATTAGCCCATATCCCACATTTGGATCTGTTTCCGAACGGGACAGATACGTGATAAGACTCTCGATGAAAAGAGGTTGGCAGATATAGAACGCGATCAAAGCCGCTCTCGGAGGAATCGGTAGCAGTAGTTGTGCCCACAAGGTACGTACTAGCACCTTCAGAAGGCCGAATCGATCTCCCTCCAGCTTGGCGTAGTCCAGTCTCTTCGCGAATTCCGCATGCAGGGCTTGTGCGTCGAAGGAGCTGTCGAGGGGATACAGGCTTTCGATTGTGAAAGTCTGTCTATATCCAGCCACGAAGAGCTTGTTTAGCCAGAAGAAGACGCCCAGCGAGAATATCCCGCTCGTCTCCTCTGGACTGTGTTCCTTTGCGTCCCAGGTCACCCATCTCGCTTTTTGGCAGGCCTCGAGGACCAAGATGCCGGTCTTCAGCCCGACCGATGCACTGAATACACTGCTGTAGATGATTTCGGAGCCATGGTCTGATGACAAGAACAGAGTTCTTGCTCGAGCGATATCGAGAAGAAGGGTGAGGAACAAGTAGCTGTTCAGCAACATCGATGGCCGAGGGCTACGGCTGTGATCCACCACACTTACCGTGATCATGAACAGGGCCGATACCAGCTGTAGGACAGATGAAGCAATCACCATGCGGCTCATGTGGAAGGACCCGGCCGCGGCCAAAATAAGGAGTGCAAGTTCCAAGCCGGCGTAAATTACAATGGCCCCCTGGTAGCAGTGGTCAGTACGCATAGATCATGGGAATGGAGGAAGACTAAGGGCATACCGTTTTGATCAAGTGGAAGACGGGCGCATTCACCACCACGGGCTTGCGTATCTGTGCCAGAGTTCGCCATAACGAGGATGGAATAAACAAGACGGAGGGAAGAATCGAGAAAAAGAGACTCTCAAATTGAAGGTTGAAGTCGAATTGTTCTGTGTTGAGATGGAGCAGGTTGCCCTTTCCATCGAAGGGCATTGTCGAAACAATTCCCTGAACTCTCTGGTGGGGGGGCAGGAAGGAAGAAAGGAAGAAAATAAGGCGTGACGTTGCGTGATGATTGATAAGTGCAGGCACCAGCTTCCTGGCTATCAATATGGACTCCAAGTTCCAATCACCAGTCGGCGTTAATGCAGAGCGAGGACATGATTCAGATCCCTGTCTAAACCCGGTCATCCGTCGGCCAACCCGAATGTCAGCCCGTCGAGACTGGCACCTCAACTCTAGCCAACGACAGAGACACCGGGATACACACAAAGATAATCTCTATAAAGACAATTATGAGGCTATTCATTTGGTCCATCGACTGAAGGATTCTAGTGGCTGCTCCCACATTGATCTCCGCCGACCACCCCCCGCACCCCCAGGCTCCAGCACACACCATGTCCAATCCCACCACTCGAGCAATGAACGGCTCACATGATTCCTCAGAGCTAGCCTCACTGGCCATTGAAAAAAGATAGAACATAAGACATTATAGATTAATCTCAACTTGCAATGTCCAACGCATCGAGATACACGGCTTTTTTCCGAATAGCACTCCATCTCGCCTTTGTCATTCCCCGGTTTCCACCGTAACCTCCCGTGTTCGCCATATACCTTGTCGGCTGCTATTGCTTTCCTCATCACCATATATGTCCTTTTTTGTGCCTTTTCGATCTCTTTCCGAAGCAAAGGGGTCTCGTGAATGTGTTGGTTTAGATGAGAGCTTGAAGGTGGAGTTTGAGCGGCTTCGTGAGTTAGCCGGGTCGGTGGAACCCTTGGTAGATTGGAATGTTTTGCGAAAAAATGGGCGAAGCGTTGGGATACAGGCGGCTACAATGACAACATTTTGCTCGATACTAAATCTTGAGGTTAGCGACTGCAGAGCGAAAAAATAGGGAGGAAACTAACAGGCCCCAGAGAACCAATGGTACCACATTGAAAACTATAGAAAGTTAGCCAACATCCAAGCCTAAACACTCACGACTGGCGTCTACTAACGAGGATCTGTATGGTCCGTGAACAGGTGTAGATACGTGGCTTTGACGATAGTGACAATCGCCGAAAGCATTGTCAATCCCATCATAATGCAGACGCTGATTTTGGTCGACGTGCGCATGTGCAGCTTCCAAAAAGCCATAATTGGGACAACAGCTAACACGATATCCGTGAGTGTCGTATATGCGCTGACCCAATATGAGAAACCATTGAAAATATCCGGGTTCCAACATTTGCCGTTAAGCGTGGGATTCCACAACATTGCCGTTGGGTTGCATTGAAAAAAGACGAGAAAAACGGATATCATAGCAATCATAACCTGCAAGATGACCATGGCGTAAAGGAGTCGTGCGCGAAGGGGGTTTGGATCGAGAAGATTGACGATTAGGATGGCGATGGAGATGTTCGGGAAACTGAAAGCGCCTGTAAATTTTCAAATTAGTTCGCGACTCTCTCTGCTCGGTTTGATACTAGGTACCGATATTGAAAGGATATGCAATAATCTGCCAGTACGCTGTTCGTTCGTATCCTTCCATACCATACTCTGCAACGACGGCTGCAGCGTGTCGGCCCAGACCGAGAGTGACCGAGTATGAGACGAAAGCCGTGGCGATGATGCTCAGTGCCTAAATACACAAGTTCAGTTCCACGCAGAAAATTGTCTTAGGGATTGTCAATTTCTTACCATGGAGAAGAAAATAAAAAAATCATCCCATCCAGCCCGCTTGCTCTCCACGCGGGTGAAAATCTTCAAGAATACCGCTGCAATTGCAATGCCCGTAAAAACCCACCCAACGGCATTGATCTCTGCCGCTCGTGTTTCGTCATAGTCCACATTTGTGTCAAAGGCCATGGTTAAGGAGAACCTGGAACCGCAGAGTGTGGGATCTTTTAGGTGACATAGATCAAAGATGGGTTTTTAAAAACCAGCCCCCGGGGACGATATATACGAAGAGGGAACGAAGTCCCTGCATAAGATCCTCGTCGCATGGCTAAAAAGATTATTGAGATTGACAAGGTACTAATTGGCACCTTGCTAAGATGCAATAATTTGTTTTGGAAAATGTCGCTAAGGCACTACCGGGCTTAGTAACAGAGCCGGCAAATTTTTAGCCCCCATAGATGATGCTAAAGAAGCAACGAAGGAAGTAGTGTCCTTTTAGTGGCAACCCGAGCTTGCCATTAGCGCGGATAAGATAAGAAAATCGGTTTCGCCCCCAGCCCAGAACGTCATCACTTCTGTGAACTCCTACCTCTACGGAGAAAGCGGGACAGTTTGTACAGGGGACAGCACAAACTGCGACAATCTGTTCTCCACATCCCGCTGTACCCGTGCAGCCGTGCCCCGATGTTCAGATATGGGGCACGACAGGGAATTCGTTCATTTCGCTTAAAATATCGGTTATGCACATTTGAACGCTACTTTTCACTAGCACACGCTAAATCTCGACCAAAGGATTTCTCCTACAGTAGTGCGGATGGCTTTAGCCTTAGCTGGAAAAAGCAACCTGTATGGGCCAATAGTAGGCATGTCAAGTTGTATGAACTGCTAAATCGCGTCAACTATGTACTGACCGCGTGGCCTAGCAGGTCTTCCGGCAAGGCCCGCCAGACTGGAAACAATAGGCCTATGCTCACTTCGATAGGGGCCATTCTTGCTTTAGGGGCCCACCTTGCTTCCCAACTGCTTGGTTTACCCAGGACCAGGACAATGCATGATTCAAGTTGATTCAAGTCTGAAGTTTTGCTTGTCAGCGCCACGTGTTCGTGTCGAGTCATCTACGAAGCTAGCAAGTACTTAGGCTCCGCCAATTACCCAAGTAACCCTAGACCACGCCCCAGATAACACATTCAGTGGTGGGTAGAAAAAGGTTCTTGAGTTCTTAGAACCACCCAAAGGAAAATCGTGGACTCGAGAGAGGAAGTTAGTCTTTAAAAGGAGTTGGTCCCTCGCAGTGCCCGTCTGCCGGATAATTTCTTCCTCTTCCACCCCTAGACGTTAAACTTGCCCTTAATACCATGGCTAATCCCTCCGTGTCTGCAATTCTGGATGGAATTGCGTCTGTGCGCACGGCATTTGACAATAATGAGGCTGGCTCGAGAGAAGCACTGATCGACAGCAGCCGCGCATTAATTGCGGCGCTGGAGATCCCCAGTGAGTTTGTGCAGCGCACCTTCTGGGCAGAAGTGAGTACCCCTTTAACGTTCCTGGTGGCCTGGATCACTCTTGGAGGAGCGGCGTTCACCGTGAGAAGTGTGACGCATAGTCTTACTTACAATATTAACGCAATTGAACGATAGCCGGCTCAATCAGCCATTATCCGCCTCGCCGTCGATGTCAAGCTTTTCCAGCATTTGGAAGAAGCTGGCGATGCGGGTCTGACGCCCGCAGCTTTATCCGAGAAGACCGGTGTCGACGCTGTTCTGTTGTCGCGCCTGGCGAGACATCTGGTGGCCATGAACCTTCTCGCATTCTACAATGGAGCATTCCACGCCACGAGGTTGAGCAACGAACTCGCAGCGGAGAACTTCCAACACAGCATCGCCTTCTGCTACGATGCGGCCCGCCCTTCGTTCAACGGATTCCCGGAGTACTTTAAAAAGACCGGGTATAAATCACCGACTCTGGGTGGAACCGACGGTCCCTTCCAGGAAGCCCACAAGACCCAACTTCCGTTCTTCGAATGGCTGGTGGCCACTCCCCCGCACCTCCAGCACTTTGACTCCTTTATGAGTGCTTATCGGGCCGGCAAGCCCAACTGGTATGATTTCTACCCGGTGACCGAGCGGATGGTCGAGGGCTTTGATTGCTCCGCCAGCGATGTTCTGCTCGTCGACGTCGGTGGTGGACGGGGTCACGATGTGGCTACCTTTGCCGCACAATATCCTTCTCGCCCGGGCAAAATCATCCTCCAGGATCGCGAGCCCGTCATCGCGAGCGTGATAGCTAATACCTCAGAAAAACCCTTTGAGGCGCAAGCCCACAACTTTTTCACCCCGCAACCTGTCAAGGCTGCCCGCGCCTATTCTCTTCACTCTATCCTTCACGACTGGGGCGATGATGATGGCGTCAGGATTCTGGAGAACCTGGTCCCAGCACTGCTGAAGGGGTATTCGCGTGTTCTGCTAAATGAGATTGTTGTAAGCGAAGAGAAGCCCACTCTCGCGGCGACAAATATGGATATGATGATGTTGGCGCATTTTGCAGTCAGAGAAAGAACGGAGGCTGAGTGGAGGAGTATTCTGGCCAAAGCGGGATTGAAGATAGTCAACATTTACAACTACCCTGGGGTTGCAGAAAGCTTGATCGAGGCGGAATTAGCCTAAACGTGGGGGTCTCCGCGTTAATAAGTTTGGGCAAGAGTGGGGTGGTTTTCGTTCCCCATATAAAGAAATAAATATGTATCCATGCAACATTAACAATGCGCGACCCTACTCGTTCATAGAAACCTCTGCAACAGATATGTCAAGTTGTGCCACAAACGACTCATGGTCGAATCCTTGGGAAGCAAATCCGCCAATGAAATGTATCCAAAGATAGAAGTCAGGAGAACACTTCTGATTAATGAGCTGATTCTTATTTTTTCGCTGCAGCAGTGTTTGGCGTATGTTCCATATTCGCATGAGTACGTAGACTAGGGTCACAAGTCAAATTGTATCATCGAGCGAAGAGATATCGTAGTCGAAAGGTAGAGAAAACGTCGATGAATTAAGAGAAAGGCGAATCTGTAATGTACGAGTGCAAAAATGGTCTCCGTCACCACTTCGAGGAAGCTTGAGTAGAAGGAGATGGCGTCTTGGAATTATTGAGTAATTGTCCTGAGCTGTGAACGGACAGTCTTCGACTATGGCGAGTGAAAGAAACGGAGTCCGAGGACAGGAAACCTTGCACGGGATCGATCTATGCAGGGAAGGTTTGAGGGCGGTTTGTTTTCATCTGCTACATATAGCAAATTCTGGTGGAGACTGTTTTATAGGACCCTGTACCAGATCATCAGTGTTAAGAGAAAACTTCAGCAGTCTCTTAGCTTATATTTGCCTTTTTCGACGGCTTACCATTAGATATCTGTCAGAGTCAGCTCCCCTTAGGTAGTGCATCCAACCCACCTAGAGTCAGTAGAACATCTTTAAACCACTCAACATATGCGTCGACTGCTTTCATATCCCGACTACCACCCCGTTCTCACCTCCAAGGTTTTCACCTTTATCGCCCACACTCATTCTGAGATCAATTCCAATGCTAATTCAGAGAATACGGCGCATTAAGAATTGACTGCTGAGCGGACGGGAAGACATGTTCTCCACACCCTGTGGTCGCATGTCCATCGAGAGTAACAAGATTGAATTATCAACAAATGTCACAATGATACTGGGTCAATGTCTATCATTGTATCGGAGTATTAGTTTTCTTTGAACATGGAAATCGCGAAAATGAACATTTAGATACATACGCATCGGCTTCGTAAGCTGGTGAAGGGAGAGTGGCATTACCTTTTCAGGGCGACATGCAGTAAACAGGAGTCCCTCGCGGAGCTAGATAGCGTAGCATGGCAGTTTTGCGCTTTATCTATCCGCCTTGATCTATCGAAATTCACATGATCAGCCGTGCAGCCATCGCTGGGATCGCGGGTATCTTCGTATATCCATCTCAACCCACCAGCCAATAACTGCTATGCAATCTCGTTGATATCTCGCAGTATCGTTCTTCAAGCCCATTTAGTCAACCAATCTATCTTCACACAGTAAAACAGATCGAGACAATTTACATTCCTGAAATCCCATCTATCCTCCAGATTGGCTCGGCTCCAGCCACCATCGCTCACATCATCGATAATTGTCTATCCCTACATTCCCGGACGACATGCCATGCCCAACGATGGAATTTCCACCCATTTATCGCTCACTGTGATTAGGTCAACGGTTACCATGGCATTTAATACATCGGTTAATCGGCTTTGTTGACAGTGCTAGACGCTGGATTGTGGGGGTTGTCACATAGTCCAGCCCAGCGAGACAGGAACCACCTGCAGGTACGGCGAGTTATGAGGCTGCCTCGTCTTTTCCAGCCTCCAGTAGCAGGGCTATGAATGGAATTCCAGACGAGGCATCTGTTACTAACAGACAGGATTGCCCCTCTTCCCGGGGGAGTTAATTGTCCTGTCCTCCCATATCTAATCTTCCCATCCTCCATCCCACTTGTTTGCTCGCTGCCCATACACATAAACTGCCACATACAACGTTTACGCTATTTGCAACAATTTGCTTGAATTTATCTCGGATAATCTGCCGGTCGCTACAATCACTCATCTATTTATTTGACTTATCACCGTGTTGTTGTGGTTGCGAGACTTGTCATCGGCCGGCCAAGGGGCATCGTCACAACCTCAACCTATTCACTGCCAACACCTCCAAGCTCGATTTCAACTATATTCACCAGTCTCCTTTTCAACTGGCCATCGTCTGGTACATACAGCCCAGACCACTGGCTTAGCTAAAGCAACCGCACCTTACGCCCTACACCCTACACAACATCACGCCCTACAATGGCACTGGTGCGGGACCCATATTTCTGGAAACGCTTCTCCACAGCGGTCCACCAGGAAGAGTCCAAGAGCGAACTTGAATGCGCTACACCTATCAAGTATGCAAATGTACAACCTCCTAAGCTAAAGGTTCTGCCGCTAACATCTCTTCTAACTCCAGGGAACCAGACTCATGGCTCGAACGCGAACGCCGCAAGCGCAAGCGCTCCCTAATCTGGGGCTTCGTGATCTTGTTTGGTGTCATCCTACTGGTAACTGGCGGGGTGATCGTCTGGTGGCTGGCCAAGCACAACTGGCTGCAAAAGGTTGAACCTTAATCTCTGCGTCAGTGATACTTTTTACTTTATTGGGGGAACTGCTGGGGGGACTGTATTATGTATGAGGGATGTACTTTTGGGGCTAACCTCGGCTTTCACCGGATTATGAGGGGTTTGTTTCTCTTGTTGCGGGAAAAGGGAAAACCAACCAAAAATCTGGAGTTATACCCGCCGCGTTTCCAGAGCGGCTTTTGGGCGTGATTGGTTCTTAGTAGATAGTGTTTTTTATTTTTATATAGATGAACGAATATGAAGATACCATTTTGAATAATACAGGAAAGAGTATCTAAGGCCGTCGAATGGATTATCTAGCGGCGGATCGACCTGCTGGAATGGGGATAGTTAGTAGGGGGTCTTATCAGGCCAGGTCTCAATACGTAAAATAGAGAGTACTATAGAGAGTACGGTGATTCGGCAACCACTGGTAAGATACTCTGTTACACAATGCAAGGACTGGGCTTCTACAGTACAAACTGTACTTGGTACTAACCATACAGCGTAGAACGTGACCAGCGGACTTTCCACCGCCGACTTAAACCGAATGGGACGTGGCTATCGGGACTATCGGGGGCTTATCAGGCTATCGCGTTCTCCACACTTTCTTCCCCGCAGGAGCTCTTTCTTCGGATAAAAGGCGCGTGTCGCCGCTCTTCTCTCCGTGCTCTACAGCTACGCCGCAATGCTCCCTCCATTCGACTACTTTACATACCGGCGAGTACGGTAAGGACCTCTCCCCCTTGTAACCTGTGGTCCGCATCAAGTATCCCCCGCTGACACCTCGATAGCAACCAAAAGCAGGCTGAGCGCGCTGCTCGCTTTGCCTCGTTGCCGTACCCCTACCACACCAACTTCACCGATGCCGATAAGAAAATTATTGACCAGCCCATTGAAGAGCTGGTCCGTGATATCCAGGAGTCATCGACCTCTCCCTTGACTGTGCTGCAGGCCTACGGCAAGGTTGCGGTCAAGGCTCAGGAACGCACCAACTGTATCACCGAGCTCCTGCTGCCAGAGGCGGAGTCATGGCTCGAGTCGGATATTAATTTGAAGGGGCCTTTGGCGGGTATCCCCGTCTCACTGAAGGACTCTGTTCAGGTCAAGGGCTTTGATACTACCCTGGGCTACTCGGCGCTGGCGAATCAGCCCTTCAAGGAAGATGGCCCGATGACTAGGCTTTTGAAGGATGCGGGTATGTTATCACCTCTCCATCATGGAACTTTACATTCTAATCATGCTTATAGGAGCTGTTCCTTATGCAAAGACTGCTCTGCCCATCACCCTTCTCTCCTTTGAATCTGCCAATGGTCTCTGGGGTCACTGTCGCAACCCCCATGTCCCAGAGTACAGCCCCGGTGGTTCAACCGGTGGTGAAGCCGCTCTTCTAGCCCAGGGTGGCCGTATTGGTATCGGCTCGGATGTTGCTGGCTCAGTGCGAGTGCCCGCTGCTTGGAGTGGTATCTACTCGCTCCGCTGCAGCACTGGGCGTTGGCCCAAGGTTGGCGTTAGCACTAGTATGCCCGGTCAGGAGGGTATCCCGAGTGTTTTCAGCCCTATGGCGCGCACCCTCAATGACCTCACATACTTCACCAAGGCCATCGTTGGCATGCAGCCCTGGAAATATGACTACACTGTTCACCCCATCTCCTGGCGCAAGGAGCTGGAGGACGAGGCGAAGAGCAAGTCTCTCCGCATCGGTCTGATGAGCACCGATGGTATGTTCCACAATCTCTATTACCCCCATCAACCCCAATCTATTCCCACAGACTAACATCACCAGGCGTCGTCCCTCCCACACCCGCCATCGAGCGCGCCCTCTCCACCACAGTCGCCGCCCTAACCGCAGCCGGCCACACAATCACCGAGATCACACCCCCTTCCACCGCAGACCCCTTCACAGGCCTCAACCTCGCCTCCCAACTCCTCAACTCCGACGGCTGCCACCACTTCGAAGCCAACCTCCGCACCTTCGAACCCTCCGACCCAGGCGCAAACCAACTCTCCCGCATCGCCCATCTTCCCCGTCCCCTGCGCTACCTCTACTACCTCTACGTGCGGTACATCAAGCGCGACACCGTCCTCGCAACTCTAATCAAAGACTTTGGTCCCAAATCCTCCGCCGCCCTCTGGCCTCTCGTCGCCAAGCGCGAATCCTTCCGCGCAGTCTGGCATCAATGGTGGGACGCATCCCCGCAACAATTCGACTTCATCCTCTGTCCTGCGAACGCGACCCCGGCCCTTCCGCATAAGGCTATGCATGACGCTGTCTCGTCGTGCGGGTATACTTTCCTGTGGAATTTGTTGGATTATTCTGCGGGTGTTTTGCCGGTCGGACATGTCGATGCGGTTAGGGATGCGCTTGTTACGCCGTATAAGACTGCTTTGAAGCGGGCGGGTTGTGATCATGCTATTGCGCGGGGTGCTTGGAAGCATTATGATTCGGGCAAGATGGCGGGTCTGCCGACTGCGGTGCAGGTTGTCGGGAGGAGGTGGCAGGAGGAGCAGGTGTTGGGGTATATGGCTGTTGTTGAGAAGGCGTTGGAGGAGTATCGGGATCCGAAGACTGGGGCGAGCAGTAAGTATGTTTTGTTGGAGATTGACTGAGTGGATCTCAAGCATGGTGTATTTGATTAGTCGTGATATCCAAATTACTTTCTTTTGCAGGGCTATCATTGAGTAGATTTAGGGTGTGTGGCTGTTGCTGGTAGTATGTATGCTTCGATGGTGGACAGGGCTTGTAAAATCAATTGCAACGATCGCAAATCCGTGTGTACTACCGTAGCACCTCGACTCCTTGATAATTAACTCATCTCTAACACCTTCAATTCCCCCTCACAAGCTCAAGGATAGGTCTCATCACGCGAGTCCTGCCGTGCAACCCAACTTCCCCGATCATCACAAAATCGAAGCGGGGCCCGCGCTGCAACTTGGTCACAATCCTACCAGGCGCTGGAGGAGTCTAGGTCCGATCAGATCAAATCAGATCGAGTCGGGCTTTGAAAAGAGACAGATGGCCACAGTAAATTTGTACACAATTACAATATGAATATTAATAATTATCCATGCCCAAGGAACTGGACCTCTTTTACTTTTTTTTTCCGTTTCTTTTCTTTTTAGCGGGAATTAGTTTTATGCAAGTGGAATCCTTCTACGCGCTGAGAAACCCATCGAATGTAGGCTATCGAGATTGATCAGATTGATCATCGAGTCAGCCAGCCTGGACCACTACTTAAGTACTTTAAGTACGGAGTACAGGGTATTGTAATTCCATGGCACCGATGCATTGCATGAGATCGACGGGGGATTTTTGTTTCTCGGGAGGATTAAGTATCTTAGTAGTGACATTGCAGCTCGTTTAAGCGGGCTGGGATAAGGCCTGGAGTGGTGATCGGCGATGTTAGGTCATAACTCACATATTGTTGATATGGCCCTGTCATGGTTAGAACTTATACCATAGGTAGAGATAGAGGTACTAGTGTATGTGCAGTACCTTTTTGAGGCCCTTGCATCGAATCAGAAAATTAGACTGTATTATTATTCTTATTATCCGATCGGAATTTGTACTGGAGATGCGTCTATTATTATTTCCAGAAGGTCTGTATGTACATATGAGGGTAAGAATGTCTATGTACACTTGTTGTCTAGATTGCTCTAGCCTGGGATTAAGGTTTTTCTCGTGTTATTTTAGTGATTGGATGTATCACATTGAAGAGAGCGGGAAGTTGAGAACCCTGGTTACGGAGTAACAGAGGACCAGCAGCTCCTTCGCACGGGTGGTAGAAGTCTCCCCCCGTGTTTCAAGGAGAGAAAGTTCAAGGTTGGAAACTGGAGGGCACTGGGCAGATGGCAGATGGTTTCGCGGGGAAGAGAAACTGGGGCCCATGGGTCTCGTGTTTGAAACTTTGAACTTTTGGGAGATCGGTTGAAGTCTGGGCTTCCAGAGTCTGGGACTTTCATGATCTGAACTTGAAGAACAATAGAGGGCCAGTTTTTAGTGTATTGTTAGACCGCTTTTGCGCTCACGAATCATGTCCACCAGATTAGGCCTCCCAGACTCCAATCCCAAGCGAGCTTGAACTCCTGTTCATCAGTCACAGTGATCAGTGATCAGTCCCGCCGTGGCGGGTCGGTGAAGGGGAGAGGGGTGGCTAGGCAGACTATCAGTGAGCATCGAATGGACTGATTGATCCAATCATAGCGCTTACACCCGGAAGACTGGTAGCTTGATCCGCATAAGCGAGCAGAAGGGGGAAACTCATTCCTGGGTCGGACTTCGTATTCAGGTCCCAAGCATCTCGCAAACTACAAGCCATCCTGCCATGGTCTTTTTCTCTGGGAACCTGAACCAGAACCAGAACCAGATTTGCCATGCCTTAGAACTAGAGCTTGCAAAGCTTGCCCTTTGCCACCTGCACTCGGCCGGGGGCGGAGGCGGTCTCCCCCATGGCTGTGGTGGCTGTTGACTTGACTTTCTGGGGAGTCATTATAGGCGGGGAAGGGGACTATCATTCATAGGCGAACCTTAGGACACAAGTCATGGACAACAGGGCCACTGGGGCCAGTGCGAAGGTTGGGCGCTGTGCGAAGAGCAGGTGGCCCCATGCGGCGCTAAAGTGTGATGCTCGGGTGCTGGGATGGATCCACTGGGAGACGGACGCGAACCAGGGACGAAATGAGAGGCTGCAAGTCATTTAGCTTGTGGTGAACCGTCAAATTGATAGGTTGATTAACCACTGTACAAAGTACTGGAGGAGTAGTACTGTAGATCAGTTTGGTACGGAGTAGTTGTCACTTGTTCTTCTTGTGTGTGTTTTCTCCTGATCTGCGCTGGGTCACGGGGTCCGGGAGAATCAGAATCTCCACGTCGGTTTGTTTTTTTTGGTTTTGACTCCAATGTTCCCACCTGTCAATTCTGTCAATCTGTCAAATCTCATTCCCATCGAATATTCATCCCTGGTCATTTTAGTTCTTGACTCAGGACTGAACTCCCAGATTGTCGATCCCCACTTCTCTTCTGCAATTGCTGACCTTTTACCGAACTGGGTCCTGGCCTAGTTCCATCTCTTAAAACCACAAACAATCCCCCCCTCCTCTTCGGTTCCGTTCTTATCCTCTGGCTCTTCATCATGGTTCACCTCCGCCTATAAGGCGAACACTTCTGCTTCTCCTCCCCCCCTTTTACCCCAATCATTCCATTCCACCCCCGTTTATCCGCCCACCCATCACCGATCGCCAATTCTTCCTACTCAATTGAGCCTAAACTGTCACTGTCAAAAAAAGCTACGGCCAACTTCCGTCATCCTCGCGACCGCCCCCCCCTCAAAAACACTCACTCGCGTTCCATCACGGTTCACCCCCCTCCCAGTGCGCTTAATCGCAGGATGCCGACCCGCCTTATCTTGAGTCCCAATTCTTGCACATTCTTCCTGCACCGGTGATCAGGCATGATCAAAGGGATATAGATCATGGCCTCCCGAAAGAAACAAAACAATACCCGCAAACGAGACGGGATCCACTTTGTCAATGCAAGGCCAACATCCGAGACAGAACGACTCAAGGCGCAGAAATTAGTCCGCGCTCACGTTGGCCAATGGATCTCCGATCAAACTAAAGACCGTTCAGCCGCGAGTGAACAGTCTTCTTCTATATCCGCGCCTCGCTCCTCGAGAACTTCCATCAGCACCAGCTCTGAGAATGCTGGACCTTCGTCTTTTCCTCTTGTATCGCGTCCGCCTCGGTATGTCGCGCAGCGGACGCTGACTATCGGGGCGGGTACTTCGCACCCGCCACAGCGCGATTGGCAGCCACGATCGTCTATTACAGCCTCCCAAGTGAGCGATAGCAGTGATAGCAGTGGTAGTGATGATGCGGCTGAGGTGACCAACTTTGGGGAACCCGTGACGGTTATCCCGTGGAACGAGGTGACCCGTATCGAGCCGGTAATCTCAGGATTCTTGGATCCCTTTGCACAACACCCATCAAACTTTGCGCCAGAGGTAGTAAATATGTGTGAATCTTATTGTGCGTATCTCGAATACCCCGATGTCAACGGTGGAAGAACTGAATACCCCGGCGGACGAAGCGAGGAATGACCCATCCATTGAATACTAACCAATCTCTTCTAGGTATATCCGTGTTATGGCCGGGTCTCATACCCAAATCAACAAACCACGAGAAAAAAGCCAGCGAGTTATGGTTCCCGCTCTCATTATCAGACCCAGCTCTCTTCACGGCATTTATGTTTGGGTCATTATGCCACCAGCGAGTCCAATGGTTGAAGGGCTGGGTTCCGGGGTCAACATTTGGACCCAAGCAGCAGCGCATTTTACAGCAGTGTGAGATGGAGTCCATCAAGTTGATCAGCCAGGCTGTGCGGGATCCGACTCGCGCAGTTAGTGATGCGGTTCTCCTGAGTGTCATCTGTATGGCCCATCATCAAGCCCTCGAAGAGAGTCCCGATCAATATCGAAAGACGCCGTTTACCCCGCCGTTCCAGCGTTTGCAATGGCTAGATGTATATGGTCATCTGCCTCCAAATATGATCCATATTCATGGGTTGGTGCAGCTGTTGAAGCTGCGTGGTGGATTAAAGAATATCAAGCTCCACGGCTTGCGTCCGACGATTTGCTTGTAAGTGATACCCTGGCCATATTGCATTGACTTGATGTCCTCATTACTAACTCTGACTTCTCCCAGCTCCGACATCATGACTGCAAGCTGCTTCGGCATCGCTCCAGGCTTCGAATTCTGCGCCATCGACGAAAGCCGAAGCAACCTATCCATCCAAGACCTCCTCGGCTTCGGCCCTTATCAAATCGACCACAGTTTCCGCTGGCTAGAACAACTCGGACTCACCCCCCAAATAGTCGAAGCCATGACCGCTGCTGTAATCTACGTCGACATAATGAAAACCTGCATGAAGTCCAGCCACGACGTCTCACTACTCTCAGATCAACGCAACCTCACCCAATATACCCTCCTCTCCGTCACACCCGCCGCTGACCTCCAATCCACATTCTCAAATCCCATCGAAGAAGCCGCCTACGAAGCCTGTCGTCTAGCAATGCTAATCTTCGCCGTCGGCGTCGTCTTCCCCATCCCGGCAAATAATACCCCGCTGCCTGGTCTAGCACAGAAACTCCAGGCTGTGCTGAAACGGCCGGAGGCTGCGGAGATGTACACGTCTGTGCAACACTGTGTGTTGCTCATTTGGGTCTTGACTCTTGGTGGGATTGCGGCTTGGGATAGCCCGGCTGAGCGGGCGTTCTTTGGGTCTGCGTTGATTGAAGTTACTCGGAGGACTGGGTTGACGGCCTGGTCTGATGTGAAACGGGCGATGGATGTTATGCTTTGGTATGATATTGCCTGCGATGAAGCGGGTGAAGCGTTTTTTGCGGAAGCTCAGAGTTCTTATGTTATTGAGTGAGCTGAGCTCCTATCTTCACTTTGCCTCGACATGAACACAGCAGAAGTTCGATATCTGGCAACTTTCAACCTGGCACTGCCCTCACTATTCGAGGATGCTGGTATTACGATCATGAACATGCATGACTTGCGTTCGTCCGCCTGCTGTGTGCCTTCTTTCTTCATCGTCAAGGCGAAATTTATGGTTAAAGCGTTCTTCATCATCTGCCCTTCTCATCACCTCTCTGGATTCAATCTTTCACTCGAACGAACATACGGAGAAACTCATCCTCTCTTCCCCCTCCGCATCACCCTGTTCTCTCACCACGCAGTGCACTATACCTTCCAAAATCTCGAATTCCGTACATAATCAGTGCTGCCTGTCTTGGATCTCGATTGGTATCACCTCACATTTGGGTCACCCGTGCCGGATCGGCTCACGACCTTCCCTGGTGGAAGCTCTCACTTCTTACCGAACCGGTTCACGTTAGAGATAATGCAATCATGAATATAACATCACATTCCGCTATGTACGTTGAATGCTCTGCAAAAGTAAAATCAAGTAGAACTGAGAGCATTATGCTCGAACCCTAGGTACTGTATAGCAATCATGCTGTATCACATACCCTTCCCTTCTACGAACCATACCCCCTCTGTCCCTGTGTATCACCAACCACACCACCAGACAACAAAGGCTGTCTCTCCCAATCCCGCACAGTAACACCCTGAATCCCACTCTGACTCTGACTCTGACTCCGACTTGCCTCCACCGTATCCTCCCCAACCACACCCGTACCCGCACTCTTATCCCCTCTCAAAACAACAGTCTTCCAACTCACGTACCCAACCAAACAAACACCCACAACACCAACCAACCCCGTCAAAACCGCATTAACAGGCACCGGATCCCCATTGAACCCCTTCAACGTAACCGCATCCAGTCCCGCCTGCGCAAAATTGCCCACCCCCGCCAAACAAATAATAAGACCGTACACCTTCCCAAAAGTCTGGAAGCCGAATACCTTGGCCGCGTAATCCGAGACAGCGGTGTAATAAAACGGTCTGTATAACACGAAAAGAGCGATATTCGCGTAAGCTGCGGGGAGACTATCCGGTATACACCCCAATAGCCCGATAGCCGTTGCTGTTAGCACGAGGATGGACAGGACGGTGCGAGTGGTGAATTTGTCGAGGAATGTGCCGATAAATGGTATTGAAATTAGTCCACCTAGCGGGAGGAGGATGTCGAAGGTCCCGTTTAGGGATGCTGCGAGAGTTCGGGAGTGTAGGAGGTATGTGTATTGGGAGCGGAGGGTTGCGACGAAGTAGTTTATGCGGAGCATCATTAGGATTGTGAAGGCTGTTATTAGGATGAACCAGGGGGTGCAGAGTTGGGAGAGGGCGCTTTGGCCGTGGAGGACGCCCCAGACGCCGCTTGTGTGGGTGTTTGGTTGGTTTGGGGGGAGAGGTTGTGGTTGGAGTTGTAGTTTAGTGTTGATGTTTGGTTTGGGGGATTGGCCACGCTGGGTGTGGGTGTTGAGTTCTTGGAGGGGACTTGCTGGGCGGAGCGGGGAGTTAAAGACTGAATCGTTGATTCCTGCTGCGGAGACGACCGAGGCCGTGCCGTCGTCTAGGAGATCTGTGATTTGGTGGACGATACTTTGGCGGTGTTCGCGGCGGATATTCCGTTGGCGTTCACCTTCGTTACGATCGTGGATTCGATCGTCGACGCGGTCGTGGAGTTCATCCACGACTTGGGCTGAGGCTTGTTGGACTAGTTCGCCGGCTGTTTTGTAGGAGGTTGATGGCATGATTGTTAGTTGGATGGCGATTATGAAGACGGGGACGATTAGGTATGTTAGGAAGAACGTTCGCGTGGAAATAAGCCCGTTCGTGGACTCGTTGAGTAGGCGGAAGATTAGGAAGAGCGCGCTTGATGCGTCGAAGGCCCCGGTTAACATTGATAGAATCAGTCCTGAGCGTTTGGGGAAGGTGTTTGATAATTGGAAGGATGAGATGAAGACGAATGGCCCGCCGAGTGAGAGGAGGAGGTATCCCGGGATGTACCCGTCAAAGGGTAATTGTTTGGCCATGGCGAAGATGGCGGCACCCAGGGCTAGGAAGATGCTCCCGATGATGCCACTGACTCGGGGGCCGTAGGCATCTAGGATGGTTCCGACGGGTAGAGCTGAGACGTTGGTGACGACGGCAGCAATGGTGAACATCAAATTCAGCCTGGGAAGAAGCATCAGTATTGGTTCGGTAATGTTGAGTAATCTTGCGGTCGCGCAGCTTGCTCATACTTGATTTCTTGCCCATCGCAGACCGCAACATCGTTATCAAGCTCCTCCTGGGAGCATAGATTACGATATACATGCTCACTGATAAGAACGGGCTTCAACGCCGCAAAGCCAAAGACCACACCCGCAGCGAGAAAGCAGTATACAACTGCCAAGCAAACCTGAGCTAAGAACACATCAGCAACCACAACCATCTACAATCATACACTCTTCACGAATCTCCCATCGGCATACCGATTCGTCTTGCAGGGCTCACTTCAAAAGCGCCCCGCGTATCCGACAACCAAGGTGGCTCCTTGTGCAGCACTGCCACTGGAGGCGTCGGAGACTCTCCTTGACCCCGCTCAGGTTCCGCCCGTGTCGTCGTGGGGGAGAGACCCAGGGATCCCAACAGCGAGGGCCGATCGTCGCGATCGTCGACGGCGCTCTCGCTCCATCCAGGACCCGCATAGGGATTGAAATTGAGTCTGCTATACGTGGACGGGAACGAGGATGCGATTGATGCATCATCGGGGAGGTCCTGGTATGTGTCGGACTCGGTGTCGGACTGGGGATCGTCTGTTCGACCCCGCAGGAAGGCTGCGGCTGGAGTGCGTTCCCATCCTTCGAGGAAGGAGATGCGTGGGAGGGACATTGCAGGAACAGGGTGATAGAAAGGTTATTTTTGAAGCTGGGTTATACGATCATGATCATGGGTATCATCAGGGGAGGGAAGGGGATGTAGCAGTAGAATTGGGCATATTGTATTTGGGTGATTCGAAGCTAGTAGTAGTGTAGAGTAGTGTGCAGTAGTAGTAAGTAGAGATAAGAGAAGATGATGCGAGATGACAAGAGATGATGATTAACTAGTCAATCAGCCTGTTTGGCCTGTGTTTCTTGTTTTGTTACCAGATTCCCAGATAAGAGATAAGGTCACCTGGCTGGAAGTCACCTGACCTGTTGTTGATTAGAAGTTGGACAAGTTGGAACATTTATCACCTTGGAACATCTTTGAACATCTTTGATCTCTGTGTTGAAGAGGTTGCAGTTTGCAAGTTTCAACTTGGGCAGGATCAAGTCTCAAGTTATCCTCCTCCAACTGGTCCCCTCCCCACCTGCAACCTTGAGGAAATACCCTTTCGAGCTTGACTTCGGCACATATCGCTGAAAGAGGCAGCTGGAATTCTCGGCATCTACCCATCCCCACATCATCCACGGACGAACGCCCCCTGGCCTGCCAGACCCGGGTATACCTTGCGATTTATAATCTTATATTATGGTACAGTAAGTGTTTTAACTCCTCTGGGACTCCTGGCGGATACCTTAATTAACTTTCCAGCCTGCAGCCGTGGCTTCGGGGAGATTAAACAATAACGACTCCTCTCCCGTGGAATTGCTCGAATCATATCCTCGGCTTCTCATACGTCCTCATGTTCGGGGACTCCTCTTCCAAAAAAAACGTGCCCCTCCAAGATCGACAGGGTTCGACGGGTCCGGAGTACACGCCCATTTGACCATTCCCAATCAATTCCCATCATCTCATGGGATCCATGGGATCCACGGGTCCAACGAAATGAAACCCGAAGCAAATCGCTGACTGTGCCGAGTTTTCTTTTTCTCTTTTCAAACATTCAGATGGGTTTGCCCCCACACATTCTGCGGGATTTGTCAGGCACAAGTAGACGATCCCGGCGTCCCCGATCCAATAGTACCATCTTTGCCTCGTGCGTGGCCATTTTCCCCTGGGGCAACCTTGACTTTTAGTCTTGTGTATACTTTGTACTTTATTTTTGTTTGATTGCGACTTTCTTCGACCAATCTTCGACACCGCCACATGGCTACCGTACCCTCGTCAGGAACTTTCAGGAACTTGGAAGCATCTGGCCGAGCGGCCGAGAAAGATCTGACCATTCTGCGGTGTTTGCGGTGTCTGTCCTGAACGAAGCACCTCGGTGAGAGTGCAAAACAGGAAATGTGGATGGGAAGCTGCCGCGCTAGTGTTTCCACCGTTCAAAAGCTTGATGATAAACTTGCAAGTCGCATTGCTGGTTGGCTACTAGTATGTCAACAAGATTATTTGGCTCGCAGTCTTTTTTTCTTTGGTTCGGGACTAACTTAGCAACAGCTTGTAACAGCGGTTCAGAACCGAAATGTTTGGGATGACTCCTGTTGGACTCTTTCTCATCGACAAACTTACTCGTGTGCCGCATTTCTCGGATTTATAAATGTCATATGTCCGACAAGCACACTTCGGAGACTTTGCCGTGCCGCTCTCCCTTATGATTGGATCCCTGGTGCCCAGCTTGTCCATTACCGACACAGATTTGCAGAATTGACGCGCAACTGCCATGGGGGGGTTATTGTTGTGCCCACATAATCTCCGGTTAGCTCAAAAAATAGAAATACGAATGCGAAAGGGGGGGGCCTATCTCAACAGAAGCATATTGATCACCGCCGAAAACATCGTTCATTCTCAATGATCACCACAACACTTTTTCCTGTACTATCAAAACTCTCCATGAAGATCTACTCGACTCATGCAAACTCGCTTGTTTTTACCTCTTCAGCGCCCGGGTTCCCGAAGCCAACCGCGTTGTTTCGGCCAAAACTTTGCACCTTAAAATCTGGCTCATTCGGGCAAGGATCGGTTTTGATCGGGGGGAAGTTTTGAAGTGCAAAACTTTGTTCAACACTCGTGGGGTACCTACGTTCCTGTGCCGTCCAACCAAAATCAGCCAGAGACTGTCAGAACAGCGGCTCGGTGGGGAGCGTTGCACCTGGCATGATGGAAGGCTAGGCCACGTCTGCTAGTGCTAGCAGCGAGACTGCGAGAGTACTCAAGGCATGAGTAGGGAACCAATGATTCCATCTCAACTTGTCAAGACTCAAGTCCAGTCCATTCTAAAACCCACTTTGGTCCGGCGCCTTTGCTCCTCCTCTTGTCGAGCTAATCTCCAACAGAGGGTGAACAGACCAGCATCAGGTCTGGTCGCTACTCCAAAAATGTCTGCGCAATCATGACAATGGTCATGATGATCGACCCATAAACCAACCAGCTCGTGTTATTCTAATTTTTTTCTGGGTTTTTATTTTTTTGTTCTTTCTGGATCACGCTGGAAAAAGAGACACACACCCCCACTCTCTCCGCGCGCCGCAATTGTTGAATTTAGCCTCCAAGGTGGTGCTCCATCAAACATTTCCCTCCATGGGTAGACAATAATTTTGATAGGTTCTCGGGTTTCAAGGGAAAAGGTTAGGTTCTTGGATTATATTTACCTAGTGTCCTCGGGTCTGGGATACCGAGTATGTTTTCTTTCTGGAAACTTTCCCAGTTTGTCCTCGTTCTCGCTTCCGTTGCTGCGTAATGAGGGGATGGTTAGTTACTCGTCATCATTACTTTGCAGGATACTCAAATGGTGAAGAAAGGAAGCTAACTTAGGTGAATCCGATTTAGCCTCACCTGTCGGCTGCGCCATTTGAAATGTATGTTCAGTCATATCCGGGATCTACTGTTGCTTTTCTTTTCGGTTACAGATCCAACTAACTTCTCTTCCTAGGTGACAAGACTGGAGCAAAATGCATGCGCTGCCAACGATCCGGCCGCGAATGTGTACCGGCCCCTGGAAAGTCAGAGGAGCTTTCGTTTCGCCACGGCCAAAATCCATCCTTACGAGGAAAGGGACCCCCGAGGTATGGGGAGAGTGATTTGACCTTTCCAAATGACCAAATCTGGGTGGAATCTTCGTCCGAATGTACGGTCTAACAATAATGTCTGAGCTTTCTTTTCAAAGACAGAACGCTTTTTTAACTTTTCCATCACAGACTCCTTCAAAGATGAGACCGATCAGACAGCAGCTGAGTATCATGTTGTACCAGTGACGGGCCATTCGGCCTCGAGATCACCATCTGAAGCCCGATCTACTCCATCATCCATCATGGACCCTTCTTTGCCGGGACCAAGCAATCCAGTCCCATTCTATATCGCAGACTCGCGAGGCGGTTCGCGTTCTACATCTGCACATTCACCTCGATCATCTGTTACGCCCGTTTCATACACTCCCCGCCTGGCAAATGTCAATGAAGCCTATCTGCTCCGACATTTCCAACGACATCTTGCTCCATGGGTAAGCTATTTCCCTGTTTTCGCGAACCGTGCGCCCGTTGGCTAACTTTCTAACTGCTTAGCTTGATTCTGGTGATCCCGAAAGACGCTTTTGCGCGGATGTAGCCGGGCGTGCCAGTGAATCTCCACTCCTTTTGTACGCCTGTCTAGCTGTATCGGCATGTCATCTTTCCAGAACGGCAAATACTATCTCGCCCAATGTGGCGGATAGTTACCATGAGCGTTGTGTCTCGATTATGCTTCCGGTTCTGGACAAGCCGGAGTTTGAAATCGGTATCGACATTCTTCTCAGTTCGACCGTGATCCTGCGCTTCTTCGAACAAATCTCCTGTATGTTCGCAATCCCTTTGATACACTTTCCGCCCCCACGTTGAAAAGCCCCATCACACAATGATATGAAACTCCGCTAACCTCCTCTCCCACCATCAAGCCCACACACCCTCCAACGACCCACAGCGCCATCTCCTCGCAGGCTCCGTCTATATCAGTTCCCATGTGGACTGCGCGATATCCGGCGGCCTCGCGTCGGCCTCCTTCTGGGTCTTCGTAATCCAAGACATCCAGTTCGCGCTTACGTACCAGAAATGTCTTCGGCTGGCATTTGCACCGTTCGACGACCGCCTGCGACGGTGGTGGGTCGCCAAGCCGGTCCTCAGCGACGGCGACTGGGTCAACCGGGCGATCTGGCTCCTTGCCGAGACTATTGATTTTTGTTATAATGTCACTGGCCGGAATTACGGGGGTCATTTGGGGATCGCGGGGGAGAATGCTCTGAAGCAGCGGATTCGCGATTGGGAGGTGGGCAGGGCGGATACGTTTACGCCGCTGCATGTTTCGCCGCCGGATCATAGGGCTGGGAAGCCTTTTCCTGTGGTTTGGTATACGACTTTATGGCATTGTAAGTGCTTTATATCGGTGGAGAATGTGTGGAGATCGTGCTAATTTAGTTGTTCAAACAGCTACCGCGGTACAACATGTGTGTCTCGCCAAGGCACTGATGCTAATTCGCGAATATGAAGTATACGATTACACCATGGAGCAACGTGCCAAAGTCAAGGTATGACCCAGCATCCCATCCGTCCCATCCCAAAATTCAGCCTTCTCCAATATCTATCTAACTCCTCCCTCCAGGAACAAATATCCGAAAACCTAAACTACCTATTCGGCATCGCATTTTCCGCAGACGACGAGCCCTCCCTGCGAATCATGGCTTGTCATGCACTCTGCGCTTGTAGCGCATGGATAGACGATCCGCTTGCGCAAAACTTGTTGTTTGACTTGCTGCGTCGGACGGAGAGAGATAATGGGTGGCCATGGGCGTATGTTGAACAACGGATTCTTCATGCTTGGCAGGGAAATTCACGATAAAAATAGATTATATACCCTTTTGATGTTGTTTGAATGATACCAGGAGCGAAAACGAAATGCTCTAATTTACTATTATCGAGTGTCTTTTCTTTTGTTGGTATGAATTGGTTGAGCCTTTAGGTGAGATCCTGGTGTGAGTAAGTGCTGGCAACGTGGGACTTGGAGATTTTGGCTGTCATCTGTTGATAGGTAGTTTCTTGGATGGGCAACTAGACGAAGAGATTGCTATTGCTATAAATCGCATAGTCAACACCTCGATAGGCCTGTCTCCTTTCCAAGACCGAGAGACTACGTGCCGAAAGTTGTGCCATCTTCCAATGAATTCAAATCAATACGGGTTGACTATAATGGGCCCACGCTGCAAGAATCGACTTATAATCGAGCAAAATTGCTTCCATTCAACAGAGGAGAGGTTATAAGAAACAAACATCCGACAAGAGGGCCACCTCAAACCCCACACAACTAAACTGTATACATCTTTTACACTCTTCCTCAATCTACAACTGAAAATCCGCATCAAAAGCCAACGGAAACGAAAACAACCCCTCATCCATCATAGTCCCCAACGCAAACAAATTATCCGTATCAAACGTAACATCCATACCCAATTCCGGCGCCATGCCCATGGGCTGAGAAATCGAAAGACCCATACTCGACATATCAGGGTATCCAGGTTGACCTTGACTACTGGGCCCTGTCGAGGATTGCATAGCGGGGTATCCCTGCGTTGGGTCCGGGGTTGTGAATGATGGGTAATACCCCGGGCCGGAGTTGCCATTGCCGGGGATAGAGGGTGAGAAGGAGGGTGTGGATGTCCATGGTGTTGTTGAGGGGGTTTGGTCTGATCGGGAGGGAATTCGGCTGGGTGGGTTTTGGTTTTGGGGGTTTGTGGAGTAGGCTGGTGGTCCTGATTGTTGGGTGGGGGTTTGTCGGTATGTTGACGGTGTGTAGATTTTCTCTTGGCTGGTGCGAGATTGGGATGTGGTTGATGGGGTGCGATTGGCTGGGTCGCCCATTGCGACTTCGCTGAGTAAATGGAGGGGTGTTGTTCCTGGCTGATTCTTGATAGTGGATGAGTTGGTAGATGTTTCTGTGGAGGGATGGAGGGTCAGACTTACTGCTTGTTTATCACCCTGTGTATCTGACTGCATCTCCGTGCCGAAAATCTCTCTCAACGCTGGTCCGTTTTCTCTCTTCTTGATGAACCAATTCCGCAGCATCATGATGATATTCCCGAACTTGGATGCGGCTCTGCCACCATCTCGTGCAGCGGCGGCCCGGTAGTGAGTAATGACTTTCTCCAGATAATATTCAATCTTGAGACTATTCATATCAATCACTTGACCGACGTGGGTGTTTGATGCCACAATGAGCGAGTATATTTTGATCAAGCTGACCACTGGGTAAGATGTTCGGGCCAGAGCCACTGTCGGCAAGCAAATGAGACGATCTGGCTCAATGCTGCAGATGATGTCTAGGGCTTGATGAATGGAATGAATGCAGGTACTGATTGCATCGATAAGAGGGGCAAGGATCGAGGGAGGAAGATCATTGTTGGGCGAGTTCGGAAGACAGGTGTCCCTACAATCAACACTCATCGCACTTTCATGGATGAAGAGATTGATGACGTGATAAGTATGGGCCAAGGTCACTAAAGAAGTTTGTGAATAACGATCCTTATTTCGGATACCACAAATGAGAGGCGAACATACGGGTATAAGCTTCCTCCGGAACTTCCCTCCGCCACTGGGCCAGCTGATTTGAAAAGCCCTTGACTGCATACCGTATTTTGCTATCTGCAAAAGTGATGACGGACTGGGGATCATCGGTGAGAAGCTGGGTGCTAGCCTCTTCTATAATCTGGCCAAGTCTTGCCCACCAGACAATCTTCCTGTCGGAAGGCAGAGCATCGGGGTGGTTTTCCAACGTATGCAGGCACTCTTCCATATAAGGTTGCCACCTTACTAGATGCATCCTCCGCAGAGCCGTAGATACTCTGAGGAAAATTAGTACATTATCAGCTAACGAGTAAAGCGGGAGACTTACTGGACCGACATGAAATAACACCCAATCCAGGTACG
This sequence comes from Penicillium ochrochloron, assembly GCA_022985105.1. Classification (NCBI taxonomy): domain Eukaryota; kingdom Fungi; phylum Ascomycota; class Eurotiomycetes; order Eurotiales; family Aspergillaceae; genus Penicillium; species Penicillium ochrochloron. The sequence goes on from JAAVMA010000033.1 coordinate 280,226, forward strand.
CTTCGCTTCGGGTCCATTTATATCAAAAGGTGATCCCAACGGCTTCTTGATAAGGACTTCTCGTAGCCGACTAAACGGACGATCCTCACCACCCTTCCGCCGATTGAGCCCCAGATCCATGGCTAGGATCACGGCGAAATGAACGAGTTGGTAGAACTTTAGTTCTTCGAGATTATCCGGAGGCATATACCAAACTGCGAGCACGATCAAGGCTTGCACAAGTTCAAGGGACTTCTCGCCTTTAACTACCACCCGTTCTGCAACCAAGCGATAGACGTCGTCCAAAAGCTTGAGCTGTACATCCTTTTTGAACGGTCCGATAGCAGCCGCAAGGATAGCCAGAAACAAGGCCGGTCTCTCACGACGCACGAAACCCATTGTCGTGCCTGGTGGAAAAACCACCATGGGCATCTCTGGTGCCATCTTCGTGACGTATCGCTCAAATGCTGCCTGGGCGGACTCGACATCCACTACACCTCTATCTATCACATCAACGAATTCATTCTCCGCCTTAGACGGCGCCGTCTCGTCCACCGAAGGAACACGCCATTGTCGAGAAGATGCCTGTGGAGGTAATTTCTCTGCAGAAGGACTATCCTGACGAGGATACTGCGACACCAAAAGCCCATCATGATTGCGCTTACTCCCCGCCAAATTAGGATCCTCTCTCAGCCACCGCCGAGCAGGAATTTCAGGCGAATGTGACGAAGACCCTTGCTGCGCAAACGCAGTCTGCTCCATCCCAAACGCACCCTTATGTGACGCCTGCAAAGTCGCAGTCAACGCATCAATCTTGCGCTCAAGCTCCGTAACGCGGCTATCCGTCTTCTTCTGACGTTTCCGCGTAGGCGCGGTGACAACACACGTGCGCCCGGCTTTGGCGCATCGCTTGCAGGATCCATCTGGACGTGATGGGTCCGGATCACACCGGACTTTGAGTTGGCGACAGGGCTCGCAGGCGCGGGGCCGTTTGAGGTCGAGGTGCGGCTCTTCGGAATTGCTGGATCCGCCGGCTTGGTGTGACCCCAGACCGAAATGCTCCCGATCACCTGGGGATACACCGTAGATGCTGTGCGACTCGCTGGGGAGATGAGAGGGGGGGTCCGGGTAGTCGGTCCCCATATTGGATTCCTGTCGGGGTCCGGCAAGTAGAATGACCGATCTTTGATGACCGCGTCTGTTGAGGCGTCCCGTCCCACAAGCCGGTTTGGACTGGTGCCTGCAGGAACGAGATGACGAATTGATCCGGAAACACTACCTGGTAGAAGATAGCCTTCAAAAAGGCTGTCTCAATATCTTTTGACAACCTCTTTTTGGAATCATACACCTTTCCCTCTCCTTGGGTTGTTTCTCACGGCCTCAGCAGCTTGATTTCCCAGCGCCTCACTGCGGAACTGTCAGGACGGAGAACGGCGGATGCAAACACCGACCGCCGACGCGCAAGTCGTGCAAAGTCGCACAACAATGCCAGAGGCTGAAAGGGACTGTAGCCTTAGTGAAATAAGCGCTAGGGAAAAGCAAAGATAGAGCTTAACTTCCCCAGGTTCTAGGCAGGTCTGGCGCGAGAGAAATTGCCGGATCCGCAAACTTGCGACGCTTTTTGGTGTCGAATGATGGCCCCCTCAATGTCATGGCACGTGACCTGCTTGTATACGAAGTGGGCTTAGGTGAATCTAATCAGATAGTTGTAGCTTGAATTCGTCCCTAATGGCTGTTTTGTCTGAAAACTATATATAATATGCAGCATTTAGACTAAAATAACATTCAGACAAAAAATCTTAGTGATCAAACTAATATTCACGCCTAATATCGCTTCTACATGGGATGAAAACGAGTCTCTTAGATTACGATGCCGTCTACGCAGTATTTCAGAATGGCAGAAATCATGATCTCGTTATTGGGGGTAATCTAGTAGCCCCCAGGTATCGCTATTAGAGAAAAAATAGACAAAATAAACAAAAAACAAAGCAACCCAGCAGGACATCCTGCAATCCTTCAATCGTTCTCTCTCACCATTCACTCCGACTGGAGGACAACAGATTCCCAAATCCCACTAGCCCTGGTGAGTAGGGCACTCCGGCTTCTTCTCGAACCACTCCACAATGCACGCCTTGTGGAACTTGCAGAGGCAGTTGAGGCGGGCCAGGCTGTTCCCGACCTCATACTCAACCAAGCAGATCGTGCATTCGGCCACGCTGCCATCTTCTGCGAGGCAGTCCTTCTCGGTCGCCGTGAATGGCAGCATGCGGGCGGCTGCAGGCGACGGGCGTGGCGGGGGCGGGGGCTGGCGGAGGTCCACGTGTTGGGGCTCACGGTGGACAGGCGAGGCGCCGTAGCTGGCGATGCACTCGCGGACGTGCGCTTCGCGGGCGTCCTGGGTATGCTCATTGCTGAGCGGCGGGAACCGTCTGGTACAGACGGGGCAAAGGTCTTCTTCCGAGACTTGAGAGACTCGGGGCGGGGCGAAGGCGGCGGCAGACAAGTCTGCGACGGAGGTGGTACCGGCCGTACGGCTTCGGTTACCGAAGCTGGCCATGGCGCCAGAGACAGATCTGCGGGCCGGCTGGCCGAGGCCTTGCAGGACCGAGGGGCGGTCGTTGGCGCCCACGGTTCGTCGCTCCTGGCGAGAGGGAGCGTCCTCTCTCTGTATTCATCAGATATCAGATTAGTCTATCAGATGCATCAGGTAGTAAGACACAAGGATGATGAGAACTTACCGCCGGCCGAGAAAACTGGTTACCCATGGAGGAGGTGGGTGAGGAGGTCAACGAGTGGGTGGATCGATGGCCGTGAGCTCGAGGAGACCCGTAACCCAGAGGATTGGGGTTCGGGTCAGGGACGCAGGGGTTGCAGAGGCGGACTTTTTCACCACCTCCGAGAGCAGGGTTGATAGGAGAGGTGAGAGAGGTGAAGGGAGGAGAGTCGTCGACGGTCAAGTCGACAACGGGAGTGTGCGAAGGAGGAGATGATGAAGGTGGTGAGGTGGAAGTATCGGGAGGGCGGACGATAAACTGTCTAGGAATGACTATTGAGTGAGGCGAGCAGCTCGCACATACAACTCTGCCACACTTCCGACAATGGTGTTTCCTATACCAGAAACTAAATACCGTGCCACAAATCGGGCAACTCGTGACTTCTGTATCAGGCTGCCACCGAGGCATGTCGATTTCTTGATATTCTGGATATCTCCCATATCGTCTTTCGTCTGTATTGGCCCTGGATCGAGAAGCTTCTCCTGAGCTCGCTGAAAAGACCCTTCTCTCTGGAGAATTTCCATCAATGACTGTGCGTTCTGGTCTCCATCCGGAGCTTTCAATTGTTCTATCCCTATTGTCTGGGAATCCCGGTGAGCTCAAGGCATTCGCCCTGTGATATGGCTGGAAACCATCACTCTCGACTCCCGGTATTGACGTAACCGTTGAGCAAGTACTGCCAGGTCCTCCATTCGAGTTTCGGCTGTCAGGATACTGGCCAGCAATTCCTCGATACGAGTTCCCTTCTGCGTGGCTTTCCCATGCGCCGCCACTCGAGCCTTGCGAAGACCGCCGAGAGTGTGGTTCCGAGAAAATCGAGTGACGGGCTTTTCTCTCCGACGCTACTATCAAATCTAATTGCGCGCCTGTCAACAATGGAGGACTCCGCGTCCCATAGCCAAGTCTGTCATTGGGGATTTCCGCCATACGTGACGTCGACGAGGCGCCACTAGACAATAAAACATGTCTTGACTCGTCAACCCTCCAGCCTGGCTGGGATCTGGAAGCAACTCGCGCCGGGTGAGATCCGCTGTCGCTTGCATGGGACCGATTCGGAGGGGCCCGATAAGACGAGCTTCGTGCAAATGGACCATGTCCACTGCCAGCATACCGGCCGTCATCAGATGGTGAAGATGTGATATCAATCGCCGTTGCATATGACGAGCCTGGTGCCTTTGAATTGGTACTTCGCGAGCTCGGCAGGACCATAGAGACAGATCGATGAGGTAATGCAGGCGGTGCATTAGCCTCCGGCTGAATTTCTCCACCTGAACGAGTTCGCTGAAGTCGGGAAGCATCGCTATTGCTTGTCAACCGGCGCTTTCGATCTCGTGCGTGCGGATGACTGTTCGAGTTTGTTTGTCCAGAGCCAAGCAAAGGGTCGCTATCGGAAATATGCATTTGCACAGCCTGTCCGCCTGTCCGCCTGGTAATTGGTGGATTCATATTTGCAACATTTTCGGCGGCTGGTACATCCGCAATGCCTGCACTGGCGATGATCTCTTCATCTGACGGCACCTGGCCTGTCATGGGGGTATCCGAAGATGCAGTGCTGGAGCCTGACATTATGAAGTCCTTTTGATGGATCTGTGAATGTATCAAGGGGTGCAGTGCAAATATTTCTCTAGCATGGGCAACAGGACCAGCCTAGCCAGAGTGCATGCTTCCAGTCATGGAAAGTGCAGCACGATATGGTCCGATGCAAAGCCGATTGTGTCAGGGGGCGAACGAAGGGGTTGTCGATGACGCCAGAGATACTCTGGAATTTTGAATACTGCCGAAGCAGCTGTTTCTCAGTTGATGGCTAGAAGAACACATCGGCTATCAGCTTTCTATCGCAGAGACGGACAACCAGGACATTTTGTGATCGTTATCTCAAGAGATAACAACCCACGCGCATCACTCGAAGCTCTTACCTGCCACAGTCACGCCCTTCTTCGAACAGACGAGGTTCTACCCAGCAGATTCTGGTAAAACGAAACCCTTTTCGCGCTGAATGTACCGTGCAAGTGGACGGGCGCTGACGTCCCTCACACCCACCCAGTGGCCAGGAGCTTCGCAATCACAGCCCAGGAAAAAGGGTTGCCGGGGTCTCGTGACGTATCCTTCAGCGGCACGAGCTCCCGAGCAAGGATCAAGCGGGACGAGAAGATATCCTCAAGCAGTCGAGGCACAAAGACCTTGCCGCTGAGCTAGAAATGCAACGCGATCTACCTCACGGAAATGGGGAGCGGGTTGATGATGAAGGAGATGATGTTTAGGGTGCGGGAGTGATCGTCCTTATCAGTGGGGCCCAGCCAGCATCGAGGGCGGTGAATACGGCAGAACTGTGCCGAAGGTCGCCACCGCCTGGGAGTGGCAGTTTGGAGGCGATATGGAGGGCATTACTATTCGCTGGGTCCAATTGCTGTGAAAAAGATGAAGACTTAAGCTTCTGCTGAACTCGAGTGGCCTATTCAAGGATAGGCATGGATATACTTGGAATAGGACTCAAACAACACTCGCTCGACTGCCTTAGCTCAGCTTGCTCTCCACTGAGCTGTTCAAGGAACGAAACGAAAGAAAATGCACAGAGGTTTCACGCTTGAGGATTACGCAACACTCCTACAAGCGAATCATGACTCGCTGAGTCGTTCGCTGCGATGTTAAATTTCAAAATTCCAAAGAGGTCCTCGATGACCTCGGCTAGTCCCACGATATTAATCACGTGGGCCCAGAATAGATATCGAAGGATGGAAGAAGTGCTTAAACAGCTGTTATAGACTCCCGTCAGCTTTGCAACGCTGGATGATGGCCGTGATGTTGACTATTGACAACCCAAATGAAAGTAGTATTAAACACACCCGGAAGCTATCATAGCTTACGGTTTACGTCTAGAGTCGGAGAACCTGTGAAGCTGACGATAGAATGCCCGCTCATGAGGCCCGAAACGGCCGCCTTTTTACCCGCAACTTTGACTGGCTCCCCTTTCCAGTATGTACCTGCAATTTCGCAGCCCTAGCATTGCGGCGAGACGAAATCTGACACGCATTACCAAATGCACAGTCATTAGCCAGCTGCTCTTGGCGGATTTCAGGCGGCCAATCAGGACTATACTTACGAGATTCTATAAGCATCTGAGAGGGTCACATAATCATTTGAAATCCACATGGTTATAGATATAAGAACACCTTACCCGAAGCCATCTGGAGCAGTTTCAAACATAGCATATTCAAACTAATTCCAACAACCCAACACACTATGAAGACCAGCACTTGTCTTGCAGGACTGGCACTCCTCTCGTCCTATTCAAGCGCAGTCGCGCTGCCAACTTCGACTACAGACTCGGCAACTACCATGATAGACCTTGCGGAGATAGGAAACGCCGCCTCACCTCCGTCCGATATCGATGTCTCGAAGCCCTATCTGCTCTCAGAATATAACTTCCTTGGTAACCGCGAATGGACCATCAGCTACCAGGGCGGGAAATTAGTCTGGCTGCATGACAGCCGTCTTTACACTTTGATAAACGCGACTGAGCCGGCAAATCTTGATCGCCGCAGTACCTCCCAGTGGTGGAAGATGTATGCATCCATCGGTGACTCCTATTGCGCCGGTATTGGTGCTGGTGCGGACTCACTGGCACATGATAGCTTCTATTAAGCTCCACCTTACGTCGGCTAGGACGCTCCTTTGAATAACTTTTGATCAAAAGATGCTAGGTAAGTTATTATCGAAAGAAGAGGGTACCATGCTAAATACCATCTAAAGTTAGGCAAGTCAGAATTTCGCTTACTATTCCCTGCATTGTCTCACTTTAAGACTTTATGTTGGGTAAGTTTGCATTTTGAAAAAAATAATCTTCATTGCTACTGCTTACGGCAAACCACTCTCGAGCTTCCATAAATCATCAAATCCCAGACAATTAAAACTACCCAGCCCAGCCACCGATTTCTGGGTATATCTCATATATCTGGACTTTAATCAAGGACCCGTGTAGATACAACCAGAGAGGTCAAGGGAGCTAATGGTGAGAGTGTAAGGAGGGCCAGCGCCTATAAATGAAGTTAGTCAATCTGCCAATGAGAAAGATCTGCACGGATAACATTACTCAATGCCAGAGTGTAAGCCACGGTGCAGGAAATATTCTGATTGGCAACAAGCATGTCCACAAGGCCATGACTTTCAACCACCTCCGCCAGTTTCCTAAGTTCAGCTCCGCTCAATCTCACAGTCTTCACACTTTCATCGATCGAAGCAGCGTTGGCTGTGAGCAGGACAGGTAACAAAGCGCCGAGGATAGCCTGGGCCTTCATCGTGGTCGAATGAAGCTGGTCACTCTAGGATCAATAAATAAGATTGCGTTGAATGGCTGGAAATCTTAGTCTTGTATGATTTTTCTAAAGAGGCAAGAGACCATGGACATGCACGGCCTTTTATGTATTTAGCCTCGGTAGCTTAATTTAGGTTATTACATGATTTATATCATTGTAGGGTAAGAGTTCCATGAGTGCGTTATACTGTATTCTCTATCGCGGGGGACAGGAATTCTCGGTGGTTAAACCCTATTCACCATCACGACAACAAACAAATCCTGTCTCTTATTTGTGCAAACTCTCAATGATCTAAACACAGGATCAAATGGTGGAACGAAGAGCCCTTGTAGCCCAGTATCTCAGTTTAACGTATTTCTATCTGAAGATACTCAAGGCAAGAAATAATCAACTCATAATGCGGTGTGCTCCACAACGATCTCCATACTCATAGAAGTACTATAGTAAGTGATACCATTACGGTATTAGGTACGACTGTGCAATTCTACCCTGTGCTACTACACGTGAGGATATGTTCGTTATTTGTGGTTCTGAGTCTCCTAGATCTCGGTGTCAAGTTTTTATGCTTTTAGTAATTAAGAGATTACTGCATACTGACCTCTGCTTTTACTTCTTTTTTCACGGACAAATTAATGATAATTCCAATACTTGGTAGAAAAACGTTCATCAGAGATAGGTCAATATAGTCATACTGAGTTTTGACCGCGTAAGAGAATTGATGTCATTTCTTCTATATATTTTCAATTGTGTTTAAATTCCTCTGGCTTGGGGTCTAAGACAATGGATATCAAGCTAGGGGCAAATGAAATAAAGCTCGGGAGGTGGCACACTGCAAATAATACCCTCTGTAATGTTCTCCTATTTCAGCATCTGATCAGGCACTCGAGGCCCTGAATAAAGCATTGAACTCACGGCAGGATGATCCCAGTACAAAGTACTGCAACAAGCATTGAACAGTAACTGGATCGAAGATTGTGTTCGTGTCTGAACTATTCAGAGCCTCAATTAGTCTCTTCCACCCCACGCCACACAATTCAGCAGTAGCTTGATGCTTGGTCATTCCATGGGGGCCGGTGGCTGTGGAAATAGCTATGGTGGACATCAACAGAGATCCGAACAGCAATATGGGAGATGCTGATTGAAGTTTCATGCTTTTAAATGGAATCACTTCGTAACAGTCTATTTTCTTGATAAGAAACCTTGAAGGTAGTCCTGTCCGTTATATTTCCAATGATAACTTTAAACCAAAACGCCTTCTACCTGAGGCATCCTCGCTCCGTATGTCTATTTTGGGGGGTGGCACATTGTCATGAGTCCAACGCCTAGTGATACATTCCTTCTGTCGTGCTTCTTGGATGGTCAGACAGAGGCAGCAAAAGAGTTTAAGTTTGAAAGGAGTAACCGTTGGATTGAGCCCCATCTGAACTTTCTATTCAAGTCTAATCTCATGGATTTCACGAGTGAGTCCAATGATTAAGGACCTAGGCTACCTGGCTGCTGTTTACTTAGGATTAGTCCCGTTGAATAGCAAGCCACCTTTCTTATATTTAAAAAGCGAGTGCAGTAGCATTGTAATGGAAACCTTTTGATTTCACACGACGCAATTGCCTGCATTAAAACATCTTTGCCTTGGTAATTTTGCGCCTCTGATGTACTCTTCACTACCTGTTTATCATATAATGCCTCCTTCCCTCCGAATATAATTGCAAATTAGCCTTTGCGCATTCATGCGAAAGTTGAATTTATTGTATAGTGGCAAGTTGAATCTCCCTGGAGCTGAAGCATTTGGGCTGTAGGATGTAACGATTCATCAACTCCTCACTTTTATCGTACATGATCATGGCATCGAGAAAGGGAGTGCAATTTACAGTCCCCAGATGCTTCAAATTCTTAACCAAAACAAGACAGGTCGCTAGCTAAACATCACAGGAAACCGAATTCCTTAACCACTGATACGCCTCGCCGGGCTCGTCATAGCAAAGCCCAAGCATACCCATTAGGCATGCTACCTGTACATTCTCCTTCCGGTCATCCAAAAACGCAACCCTATCCGCAGGATGGCCCGTTCGCGCGATGACATGACGATAGAATCCTTCGTCGGGTTTTCTCATACCAACGTAACCAGAGGCAAAGATTCCATCAAAAATTTTCAACGCTGCGCCGTGCTTCTCTCGTAGGTAATCGATATCCGCGCGGGATATATTAGACATGGCGTATATGGAAAGGCCATAGGAGTGTTTTAGTTCGCGGATGAAAGCCAGTAACCTGTCATTGGCAACAAGCGAGTCGCGTGCCACAACCAAGGCCTGGCCGATGTCTGAAGGACGCACCCCGAATTTTTCTCCGAGGGCGCTGTAGCAATCCATTGTGGTCAGAAGTCCGCATTCATAATCCGCCCACGTGGTGGTCTTCGTGATTGCCTTCAGGGGAACTGCGTTCGGGATTGAAGGCGGCTCAGAGGACCAGGTGAAGACGACATTGCCGAGGTCAAGAACTAAGGCTTGAATTGGGGCCATAACTGCTCTGTGGATTCAAAATATGTTGGGGTGTCTTGCCAGGGAGGCTAGGTCCTTTAAGGCTCCTTATCTTACACCCACTGGTAAAATTGGGCTGCCATTCTAGGTGCCGTTGCGTAAGGGAATCCCAGCTTGGGCATTGGCCCCGGAAACTCCCGGTGAGCTCTTTCGATTCTGTATTAATTCTCCCTGCCCGTAGCAGGTTACATAGGATCCACTTTACCGGGATACCTGGCAGATTATCCATAAGATGTAGGTAGGAAACACTACTATAGCTTCTTGAAAGTGAGAAAGTACTAAGTTTTTCAAGAAGCACTATAATTTGAATGCTTTGAACAGAATTTTGTATTATACGGATAGCACTCTGCGTTTTCTCGGCGATTCGGACGCATTCATGCTAAATAATCATCTTCATCCTCCATTTTCGTTTGTTTGCAACATTTAATTGCCTCTATTGCCAGCGCGGTGGCAGTCCCTCTGTTGCCAATGGGCAGTTTCTTGGACCCATACTGATACAAAGTGCCCATTTCCCAACCTCCATCTTCCTCTTGCTTCATTATCAGTTCCTTGAGGCCTCTTGGATCGGAAATTCCAACTCCGTTGAGGGCAATTAGCCGCATTGCTAGACTGACCACGTCTACTGGAACTCCAATGCGTTCCTGGAGCCGCACACACAGCAGCGCCCGTAGCTTCGCATTCAACTGCGGATAATTGAAGATCCGCTGCAAAAGTCGATAGAAGAAATAGAGAAATGCTTCGGGATTCGGGTAAAATGCGGTGCCATGGATGTATGCTCGACTCTTCAAAACTTGGTAAACCCAGTTCAATGTCTCTGGGAGCTCTTCACCACGACCGTACTTGTAGAACAGAGAGAGAACATTGCAACACACCACGGGGTCTACTCTGTTTTTGAAGTCGGAAAAGTAGGTCTGAAACAGCGTTAGTAGTGATAATCGCGACGCGAGCAGGCCCTTAGCAAGATAAACGGTTCTTCTTACCTGAATAATTCCGTCGCGGTTTCGGTAGTGGAGCATTTTGTCCATTACCTGGTGAGCAACTGCAGGGGGTCGATCCAATATCACGGTTCCCAGAGAGGTAGTGTCCAGATCATCAGGGAAGACCAACTGAGTGAGAACAGGTGTACCTGTGTCAGGTACAGTTAGTTCAATTTACCCCTCTGTACATGTTAGAAGAGATCTCTTAAATACCGATGAAATAGTTCCAAGTGAATGGGTGTTGCCGGATGTCAACTAAACTCCTAAATTGAATCAGTGAGCTTTCATCGGAGCTAGTGAACATGTCGCCAATTCTCAGAAACTTACATGTCGTCAACCAGATCAAGTATCATGAGCTGCGCAAAGTTCTCCCGGATAACCACCCCAGAATGCGTCAAAGATGGATAGTTTTTGGCGTTGTCTCGCAGGAACTGCATACCTCGACTAACAGCATCTACATCCACTAGGTTGATGATTGTGCGGTCAATTGGAGCAGTCGACGTCAGAATTCCCTCAATACCCATAGAAATTGCGGCTAGGATATTATCCGTATCGTCGTCGACATATATCAGCTCCTCGGGAAGCATACGAGTGCGGTGCAGTATGTGCTTATAAAATCGAAGCTCTGGTTTTCGCATCCCAATATTTCCTGAAACAAAAACCTCATCGAAGAGGGACCACTCGATTGGAAGACGGCGCACTATTGAGTAGTCCTCTTGGGACAGGTTGGCCACTGTGTATATTTTCAATTGACCCCGGAAGCGATCCTTGATCTTCTCGAGAGATTTCAGGACAGTTTCGTTCATGTGAAATGACTTCTCTATGCTTCCGAACAACTTCTCAATTTCCTTTCGAGAGTGCCCAAAATCCGACTCCAACCGGGCGTAATATTCCTCTTTTGTGAGTCGGCCACATTGATACTCAGCCGTAGCGCCACAACATAGAATAGACTTGTATGTGTTGAGGGGAATTTCGATGCCGTCAATGGAATATTTGATAATGTTGTTTTTCAGCTCCACGACGATACCTTTGTAAGGCAAAGGACGAACCACGTCAATCATAGTGACGAATTTGCCGGCACGGAGCCGACGGGTTTGACGGGGTTTTAACACTGTTGATTGCTCACTTTGTTGAATTTTAAAGAATAAAATTCTACGCCGTTATTCCTCTTAATTGTAGGCTCAGCCTGCTGGCATTCTATGAGTACCATATTTCAATGCATTGCTCTTTTTTCAGCTCGTATCATGCTCCTGCCGAATCCGGGGTTTCCGGAGACACTACAGTACGTCACCATCGTCTCACAATATTGCGAGACCCACATTTACCATGTAGGCCCACATATAGCACGAGGTGGTATTTTCAAGCTTAAAATTATGTTAGTCTTAGCTAACTTCCCTTCCCTGATGATGTTGGATGTAATTTGGTTGTACGTTATCGAGTCTATATGTAACACAGGAATGTGGGCTTAGATACCAGTCATGAGTCGTATTTTTTCGGATGTCTCAACGATGTTAACACATTGAATCCCTGATATTCCCAGCTTGATAGCAGACATGATATTCTCCATGTTGTCATCCACGAAAATGGTCTCGGCAGGTGGCACATTGATGACATCCAAAACATGCTCGTAGAAACACTGGTCTGGTTTCCGCATACCCATATACCCGGAAGCAAAAATCTCGTCAAATTGGTTCCAGATGTACTCCATCTCCCGAAGTTGATCATAATTTGGGCGTGGAATGTTGGTCATCATGTAAACACGAATGTTGTGGTGCTTCAAGTCATGCACCAGCGAAGTCATGATGCTGTTAGGCTTCAAAGACTCGGTTGCCTGGTCGAACGCGCGGGCAATTTCTGTTTCGCTGACAGAGAATTTCCGGCCTAGCTCACGGTAACAGTCTTCTGGAGTGATGGTTCCACGCTCAAAGTCGAACCAGCGATCGCATTGGGTCATGAGATGCAAGGTCTCGAGAGATATCTGGGAAGTCGCCTTGGGGTTCCAAGAGAAGAGGACATCGCCCATATCGAATATCACAGCTCTGTAGGAAGACATTGTCCGCAGGGTACCGTTATAGAGGCAATTGATGATTCTGATCGAAGGTTCTTCGGGATGAGCCGCAAGATAGGCCGCCTCGTTCGTTGCTCTGTGCTGCGTCCGTAGCTGATCTACATATATGACCACAACACTGTAGATTGACCGCCATTCGGCCAGCTGCTAGTCCTAATCCAATGACTGGGTACAAGTTTATGTAAGAGTTTTATGAGGCGAACTCAGCTGAGCAAATGGTTTGGGCTTAGATCCCAAATTTGAAAGAAAGGTGGCTTTTTGGGACGGATGGCCTGGCGAAAATAAACCTAGTACTCTTGACTGCGCCCACATCGGCAACCTCGCGTATTCAGGGAAAGATTTTTACTTCAGAGATAGCGGATAATAAATTTTCTATAACAACATAACAACCAATAGCTCTGCGACGCTCCTACAGCCTTGGCGGTACTAATTGGGTACTATACATACTCCGGCTTGCCGTGTTTTGACTCCATATACCTGTTTAGGTAGGAGAACTTACGGCCCCACATTTAGCCTAACCGAGCTGAGCCCCGTATTGTATATAGTCGATACTGTTTTCGAGCCATCTCTCTCAGAGCTTCTCGAATGGAACAAAATCAATTGATACCTCAACATGAACGCTTCTACGAGTGGAAATGTCCAGCCTGCAGATGGAACCAGTTTTTTGGCATACATGCTTGTCGGAGTAAGTTGCACCTCATAACATAGCGCCGTACGTTACTTGCTGAAAGCGCTTAGATTGCGTGCGCAAGCGGCATCATTGTTTGCTATAACATATATTTCCATCCTTTAGCCAAGTTCCCTGGTCCCAGATCATACGCTGCTTCTCCAATTCCTGTGGCACTGGCACAGCTAGGAGGCAGATTTCATCTTTTCACACAGGCCGCTCATGAGAAATACGGGAGTGTCGTCCGAATTAGCCCCAATGAACTTTCAATTATCTCCGCTGCAGCATGGGATGACATCTACTCTCGAAGACAGAAGAATCCTCCACTTGCCCGAGATCCAACCTTTTTCAATGACATGCTGGTGGACCCGAGGACATTGACCATGGCTGATGATGCCAATCACATACGACTGCGAAAATCTATGAATGGTGCATTTTCCTCCCGGGCGCTGGCAGAGCAAGAGCCTATTCTGAAAGAAAATGTTGATCTTTTCATGGATAAATTGGAGGAGCGCGCTCAGCAACGGCTTGAAACAGACCTCCGATTGTGGTATAATTACGCGACATTCGATTTGATAGGCGACCTTGCATTTGGAGAGTCTTTCAGATGTCTTGAATCATCAAAATATCACGAGTGGGTGCAATTTGTCCTGGACCACTTTTATGTGGCAACTTTGCTACAAGTGGTTCATCGGTTTCGGCCACTGAATAAGTTGCTCGCTATGTTGCTTCCCGCCTCCCTTATACAGAAGAAAGAAGCTCACCACCGGATGGCTCTTGACAAGGTCCGCCGCCGGGTTCAGAAGGACACCCAACGGCCGGACTTTATCTCGCACATGCTGAAAGCCCTGGACACTGGTATGATCACGATAGATGAGTTGGAAAACCAAGCTAGCATCATTATTCTGGCCGGTAGTGAGACAACTGCAGTGGCTCTATCTTTCGCGACATATTTCTTGCTTGTTAACCCCGAGATAATGGAACGCCTTCTGGACGAGCTTCGCTCAAACTTTGAAAACGAGAGTCAAATTGATGTGTTGTCTATCAACAAATTGAATTACTTGCAGGCAGTGATTCAGGAAACTCTACGCCTTGCTCCACCCATCACGAACGGGTTTCCAAGACAAGTTCCACCTGAGGGGACTATGGTTGACGGACATTTTCTTCCTGGTGGAGTAAGTCTAACCTGTACCGTCTCGTCAATTTGTTAGCAGCCCCTGCCGTCATCATACTTACATATTGTTGGATAGAGCGTTGTCAACATCAGCCACTGGAGTGCCTATCACTCGTCTAAACACTTTTCCAAACCAGATGAATTCTGTCCTGAACGATGGCTAGGGGAGTCTCTCTTCGAGGGAGATACTAAGGATGCCTTTCAGCCATTCTCCGTTGGGCCAAGAAATTGCATTGGCAAGAAGTAAGGTCTTATCTGGCGTTTTTTTTGGGACTTTCGATAGAGCTAACATGGGCTTCTAGATTCGCATATGATAGTATGAAAATTATACTTGCAAGAACCATTTGGCGGTTCCAGATGAATTTGGCGACAAACAGTCAGGAATGGCTGAGAGATATGCCATCCTACGTCTCATTTCACCAGCCTCCACTACTGGTGAGCCTAGAGCCGAGAAAGCCTCCATCCTTTGATTGACACCTCGCTGTTTGTGAAATCCACGATATGCAACCCTTAATTATTTTTAGAGTATAGATTCTGCATGCTTCATGTACGACCCTTTATGAATATTGATATAATATATGATTGTTAAGCCTCAAGGTCTTCTTCAATATCGAAAGAGCTCTAATAATTTCCCAGGTTCGAGATAGAGTAGTCCTGGTGCTAATAGTAAGTAAAACAATTTGAAAGACTCCTCGGAATATTTATACATGCAGATTAATTTATATCAAAGACGTAGACAACTATACCAGAAAGTTCCTCTGTAAACTCTGAGCCGTTGTGTTACGACACGTGCCCGGACCCACTAGCCGAACAGGCCAAAAAGACCAAATATGCTAGAACGCTATGTTCTAGCATGCCCTGGACCGATATAGTAGCGCGCAACGTTAGGCCTAACTAGGTCCTAACACGTTGATATGTTCAAGGCCTGCTAGGTGGTTCTGGGTACTTCGCGACTTCTACGAACCTCCTAGACGCTTTGTTTGCATACCAGTGTCGGTATTGCCGTTATGATCACTCATGATAGGATGGAGCATCCGCCATATTCAAAGGACTACTCCCCTTTACTTTCACAGGCAAAACTATTAGCCTGATAGAGGCGGGGAAGCCCTCCGGCCGCCTGAAGGTTACCTCGGTCCAAGACTCAGCCATATGTCGCAATCTCCCAAGTGAGAAAGACTCGTTTTGTGCATGATCAATATATTATTCATTCAAATCCTACGATGAATTCTTCAAGTCTGATAAGAAGTGAATACATGAAGAAGAACAGCCGTCATTGTCAAGTTCGAGCTCTTTTGGCCAGTCGCCCCGATCGTCTAAGCTCAGGATCACAGGAGCGATATTTTTGGCATGCAATACTCTGGGCCACGAGACAGAGTTTTTCCATCGGAAGTACTAGTTGAGCCTGTAATATTGGGACTCTCTGCTAAAGTAGTCTCTATAGGAGTAGCGTTATCTAATATTAAGTTTATTTTTAAGGACATATTAGTCTATTTTATTTTAGTAGTCTCGAATCTCTACTAGGCCCCACTAATCACTACTAATAAGGCTAAGTAACGTCATTATTCTAGCTCTTTCCCGCACCTTAATATTCTAACGTGCTTCCGAGATAGGCTAGGTAGGAAAGTAGTATCTCTCTAAATAAACAGTTTATCCTAACTATCTATATCTCGCAGCAATTTTTGTGTTAAATTAGGGCTCAAGAAACCGCAGGAAAAGAGACAGAAAAAGAAACTATGAACCCGCGGATGTCAATTGAAGCCTCATTTATCAACACCAATCTCAGCGGCACTCTACTCGCTCACCGGAGGATATTTTTCTGCGCCTGGGAACTGTACTCGAGATTCCAGGAGCAAAAAAGCTCCTAGAGTGGACTTACACGTCCTTAGAGCTCGTACAGTGCCGCCCGTTATTGCCTGCTATATCCGCTTAGCTAGAAAACCGGCCAGGTTGAGCACGTCGCTGTGATGCGGGAAATTTGTTAATAATCTGCGTATAGAAGTCCAATGGACATATGAGTCTGTTTTTTAATTACTACTCTATCCGTTCGTATGGAAACTCATTAACTATCTAGCCTCTAAGTAGAAGCTTTTACCCGGCAGAATATTATGTAATAAATGGTGTGGGGCTTGGGGTGCAAATACTTAACAATACCAGTATGAGGTACAAGGGTCTACAGTGGTGTTCCATTAGTTTCCGACCACCCTGGCTCTACCGCCTAGTCTTCCGCTCTCAGTCCGAACTCTACTGGTCTCTAATAGATCATCGGAGAAATTTCAGATCATTTCAAGATAACATTCATTAAATTCTGGATATCGGTATCCATCTAACTAACAGCTTAAAAACATGAATTTCGACTGGGTGTGGTAGGAATTGGAGAGCTTGTTTGACCGGCAGAATATTATGTCATCACCAGGTGGTCGGAAACTAATTAAACACCACTGTAGATCAGAGGCCTGGAATGTCTAGAAGTAGGGATGTTGTAATTTCGAAATTGGTTGGCCAATTTCGAAATGATTTCAAAATATCAGGTGAGTCATACACTGATTTCACTGAGATCACCAGATCAGCTTAACCAGCCTTGATTTCGTCAACACATCTCCCCTGGAATGCTTTCTTTTTTCATAGACCAACTTACCGCCCTTAACACCCACTTAGTATTGACTTTCTATAGTACCCAGTGGGAGAGCTCAAGGCAGCCCGGTCGGTACAGGTAGGTCGAGGCACGACAGAGAATAAGGAACAAGAGCGTAACCAGCGCAAAACAAACCACCAACAGCGAAGCTGCCGTGACAGGAACAACTCCGAATCGCTCAGCCAGCAAACGTTGCGCCGGCGGATCCCGCTATCGCATCAAATTAATTGAAGGGATCTTGTACTATCTAGCATGAGCAAAGAAACGAAAAGAATATATTCCTAGAGAAATGCGTGTATTCCAACTTCGTGTACTTCCTGATGTGTCCTCCCTTCGCCTAAAGCACACGACTTCCGCTGAAATCTATCTACCAAGACAAACCGAACAAACGAAGCCACAAAACAAAAATGACTTGAGTCCAACATGCCATCAGATCCCCCACTATACTAGGCACCTCTAACCAGGCAGAGAAATGATTAAGAACGTACATTCTTTACCAGACAATCACACAGGGGGAACAAGCAAATCTGTAAGAATCCCAAAGCTTCAACTTGGGAAGTTCTGACAATAACGACATTTCTGACTGAATAAACACTAGGACGGTATCCATACACCCTTTCCGAGCACTTCGTCATAAACATGCTAGAACTCAGTTGGTACACCAAGTCAATGTCCAGCTACCCATATAAGGGCAAACTAGTAAAAGTCGACTATACTACTTTCAACTTATGATGAAGAAGTTGCTATTCTCTGTCGATATCGTACTAACCTTCTCTATGTAATCATTCTTCCATACCGGAATATCACTTAATCCCCCCTAGATAGCTTGGGGGGTTCGAGAGCTGATGGGGAGACTAGGGGCCCATCATACAAAGGATCGTAACGACCGTAAGTCGGCAGGTCGTTCGCGGCTCTCTGGGAGGCCTTTTCATTGAACCTCTTGAACTCGTCAACCTGTTCACTCGAAATGCCAGCGAGTAATTTTCTTTCTTCCAGTGTTGTGTAAGCGAAAACGGCAACGGCAACGACCTGGGCGATATTTCCAATACCCAGAGCGATACCAACACCTAGTGAGGTTCGGGACCAGAGGCAAAGTCCAACAATGTAGGCAATGATGCTGATAAGGATAAAGAAGACGAAAAGCCCAATTCTCTGCGGAAGAACAGACCTATCTCTGAATGCAGGTGCAAAAAGAGTGCAGTAGGCGTTCAGGAATCCAAGGAGAACGGGAAAAATCACGGATGGAAGATTTATTGGATTAGACTGATCATTCAGTGAAGCAGACATGCAAGCTGCCGCACCGGCAGTGACTAGCATCACTGTTGCGAGGTATGCTTCTTCACCAGCGAGTATTGCCATAAGCTGGATAAATAAAGACTTAGAGTGGACCTCGGGAGGCTTTGCAGCTTTAACGTCCTTGCCGCCCATGGGGGGGCTTTGCTCTGACCTCATGGTGCCGTAGTTGCGCGAATAGGCTTTTGAATAGTCTGAGAGCCCTTGGTCGTCTGGAGATGACTTCTTCTTGAATAGCTCTCCGGCAGGAAGAGAGGAAAATCTTCGGGAGGCAGCAGAAGTAGACGTTGGCTCACGACAATGTGCCAAGCTACTTGCTGTCACTAGCACCATCGTGAGCACACTGCCCATACTCAATCAGACTTAACATGTGCAACTCACATGGGTCTTCCTCATTCCTTTGATGTCTGTCTCCTGGCAGTGGACCCGTATCTGTGCTGTGGCTTGGTGGGGACGTGTCAGGTCCCATGCTCGCAGTTCTCGCATTCACACTCAGAGGCTCTGAGTCATGAGGATGATCGACAGAGATCTTTGTGGGGGGTACAAACAGTGAAGGCATAGTAAACAGAGCGCGACTTGGCTTGGCTGTTAATTTTAACGTATCGGTTTAAGAGTCATTGGCAGAAGAAGAAGAGATGATGAAAGGGATCACAGTTGTTTCAGCAGTATTTATGAACAGGCCAATTTTAAAGCGATGTCATAAGACATGACGAGTATATACGCAACTCCACGTGAGCCATTGAGTCGAGACTCATCCGTGGGGAGGTTTAACCAGGGTTAGGTGATCGCTCTAAGCACTGAAGCCTGACTAATCATGTCACGGTCCACATCGTTCCGCTGTCACTTCATGTATGACCCTGAATGGGAACCTTTATATAAAAGATCAACGAAGGTGAGACTCCTTCCTAGTTCCTTAAGAAGCATTTTTTGATTGATTTTCCGCGGGGTACAAACTTCAACGCGTAAAACCAAGAGGCAAGACCACGCGAAGCCCCGCCAAGTCCTGAGATTGGAAGGGTCATAAGGTTCTAAGGTTCTAAGTGGGCACTAGGACGGCTGCGTGTGCGGAGATGAGGAGAGGTGGCCGGATTCGCGAGATCCGTCGTTGCTGGATTGCTTGAATTGTTTGCATTTCCACTGTACTAAAGATTTCAGAACCATCAGCTTTGCATGCTCGTCTGCTGAATCGGGGAAGCTTTCATAAATCAAAACCTCCCAGAACTCCGGTGCAGTCACGATCTCAGTGTTATAATCGGAACCGCGCCAGTCTGTATTTGCATTATCATAACCAGAATCCTCATCAACATGAATCACGATGGGATTAGAAGCCAAGCCCAAAAGAGCAAGATTATCTCCGATCACAATAGCAGTAGCCTGAACTTGAAGCCAGGTGGGATCTAGACATTTCACAGATTCATTGAGCTTACCCATTACCTCGGCTGTGAAAGCTATCGTGGCCTCGAAGTAGCTTTATCAAGGTTCTATAGAAACGCTACTTCATCACGAGAATCCTACGATAAACTACAACGAAAGCACAATCCATGAAGAATCTCTTAGCCGCCAAAGCAGCAAAACAAACCTGGTAGGTATCCATTAATCTGTACTCGAAGCAAAGCAAACCTCCCAAGCAAGATAGAGAAAAGAGACACAAAGCCAAGATTGATCCAATCGAAAATGGTTGGGGTGAGCGAGTTCGTACACCAAACAAAAAGAAAGCCAGGTCGTTGCAGACTACTGGCAACTGTACGTGAGGGTCCAAAAAACATCGGAATGCAATGATTAGACAAGGTGGATAGAATAAAACAAAACATGCCTCGCAGCATTTTTGAAGGAGAAAAATCGAGCGATAAACCAAGGGTTCAGAATTCGAGTCGGGTCACGGTCACAATAGCTAACACCAATTCCAACAGAAACAACAAGGAAGCGAAGCGAAGCGGACAGAAAACAAAAACAAGAATCGCAGAATAGAAAGACAAGACAAGCAAGGAAATTCGTGATTCGGGACATTAATGAGGTCAATCCGCCTGAACGTGGAATACAATTGTGGTGGTGGGAGGGGTGTTGTAGCTATGTGAATTGGCCAAGGATTGATTGAGAGAAGCAAAAAAAAGGAGGCGGATGGAGTTCATAGAGTTTGGAAGTGAGATGGTGTTTTGCATGTATACACACTAGGAGTATTATTTTTTGGAGAAAAGGGATTGGGTTGGGAGTTTTATTAGTGGTCGCCGTGAATATGTTCGTCGACAAGTTCTGCTGCACTGCCTGTGAAGGAGGGTTCGTCGGGACTGGCTTCGTGGATGTTATCCCGTGTGCGGTGCTGCGCGACATAGCCCATGCTCGATGGTCGCCCTGATCGACTGCCCTCGCGGCCGGTCTTGTGGCTGGAGGTCAGGGAGCCGGAGGTGGATGCAACGGAGAGACCTCGGTCGCGGGATGTCGAGCTGCTACCGCTGAAGGGGAGGCGGGCGGTTGTGGGAGATGATTGGGGTTGGAGGTGGTGATCTGAATGAGAGTGCACACTTTTTGACTGCGGAGAGGATGCTTCTGTGACGGCGGGTAAACCTGAGAAAGTATCGTCTGCCCCGTGTTCAGATGCTGCCTGTGTACGACGGGATCCGACCCGACTAGGCAGCTCGATGCCACCAACGGTATTGACTTCGGGCAGGACTGTAGCTCCCGAGGCTTCACCAGACTCCTTTAGTTCGTGTTCACCATGCTCACCACCGTGCTCCCCCTCAGAATCACGATATGGAGACTCACCCGCAGACACATTCCGAGAGTGGCCACCGGCCGCAGCATCTTCCGCCTGGGGGTCATCATGGTAGGGCTCATTGAAATCGCCGCCTGGGAAAAGACCTGGAGGTGGTGCCCGAGCACTTCGGACAACCTCGAATCCCTTGCCCTTGTCCTTGGTCTTGCCCTGGAACAAGCCACGGAACCAGCCAGTGGCAGAAGAAACGGGTCCGGTAGGATCAGCAGGACCGGTCTTCAATTTGCGAGTTGTACCGGTATGGGAAAGCGGAGGTCCGCGCACACGGTAGTAGAAATCAACCTCGCGAACAGCGTAGTCCTTTCGTTGCTCGGTGTCCTCCATCTCCATATCATCCTTCGGCGCGGGTAGGTATGCAGGCACGGGCGTGCCGCGACCAGACATTGGGGTCGCATCGCCGATGTCCTCTTCATCACGCCCACGACTTTTCAAGAATGTCCTCGAGCTCCGCTTGCTTCGCATACTTCGATCAAAGGAGCCCTGAGGCGTTCGGCGTCCTGGGCGAGGCGGGCGATAGTAAGGATCACGCGGATGCGCAGCAATAAATGTACTGCTATTCGGCGATCCGCTGGAATACCCACCAGCCCCGGTATACGCAGTAGGTGACTGTGCATATAAGTTACCGCTCGGGGCACGGCTGTGTGACCCGCCGCCCTGCGAGCTGGCATAATCAAGGATTGCGCTGGCACGTCCCTCGCTAGCTGTTGCACGGTTTAGCAGAAGAGCAGAGCTTCCGGACAAGCTGCGAGGCCGCGAATCTCCAAACTGGGAGGACATTCGGTCATCCGCATGTGCCAGCATCGCTGCCTCGGAACCCATGCTTTGCCGAGTGAGATCCTGGCGTGGCACACGCCGTGACAGCTGCCGCATTCCAAAGACCTTGACCAGACCACCACGGGTGGCACCACCAGCACCAGCCAGTCGTGCCAAGACTTCAATCAACGTCTGCAATGCGTTGAGGAAGAAACCAAAGATGAGTACTAAGGCGTGCAAGACCAGAATGACATAGCCGATCCAGCCCCGTGCGGCGGCGGACACGGTGAGTGAGGGGACGAAGACCACGCTCATGATGATAGTCAAAAATCGGACGCAGGAGAAGATACCCTGATAAAGATTCATATGGGTCGGTGAAGGGAAAGGTCGGAAGGCGATCAGGGTCAGCACGGAGACAACCTCGCAGATGGCCAACAAGACAACCTGGGCAATGCCAGACGGCTGGAGGGCTCCAATACCAACGCCACGAGCAAAGTTGAGAAAGATGGGAATCATGGCAAAGGCGGTGGCATCGTCGCAGTAGGTGTTGTACAGCGGTCCGTACAAGAGAACGGTAGGGAGATCGTCGAAGAGGTGAGACTTCGGTCGGGTGGACACGATAACACGAACCAGCCAGATGGAGAAGCAGATGACGGTTACGATGACCAAGGCTGCCAAGGCAACGCTGTACGCAGGAGACCCCTTGGCAATGACGAGTTGAAAGAAGGAGATGGAGACTATGGGAAGGAGGAGGTAGTTGAAAACGATACGAATGACGTTGCCAACGGTGAAGGGCATGTTTTTGGCGCGCAAGTCTTGCTCTGTGCTGTGTGCCAGTTCGCGATGGAGCCAACGCAGTCCAAATCCGATCTGGCAGAGGGCGGTCATGGCAACCAAGATGACCAACGTCCAGACCATCATACCGGGCCAGATATCTTTAGTAGAGGCCATGCCGACTAGCTGGTTCATTCGGTCGAGTCCATATGTCCCATTGATTGCATAGACCCCGTCAACTACTGGGGTATTGCCACCATCGGGATTCACAAAGCTCTGATTAAACATCAGCACCGACCAAGACCCGTGACTGACCGCAGGCTGGAAGAATCCGGGGTAGTCCAAAGACAGAGAGCCGGTCAGGACGACGTATTGCAGGTACTGCAGACAATCCGCAAAACCAGGCGTCACCAATCGTAGCACGTCTTCATCACGGCCGTAGTTACTTGTCCATCGGAAGATATCTGTCGTCCCCCACGGGCTATACATCGCCGCAGCCACGGTAGCAATCCCCACCACCAGCAGGATCACCAGAGGCACATACGCCAGGGCGTTCTTGAGGGACGTGCCAAAGTCTGGTGTAATTGGGACCGTGATACAGCCCAGCTCGGCTGCCGAGGCATCACCAGATCGGATAATGAATGTAGGGTTGATCGTGGAAAAGCGATACGTGGAGACCATGTCATGTTGAACGGAGAAAGCTCGCAATGTGCTCAAGTCACTCCTAAGCAAAAGAAATACACGTTAGTCCTGGACAGAACAAGGCTGCGAGTTGGTCGAACCCGAATGATGGCGATTCCACACTTACAGATTGTAATTGAAGACTGGGCCCAGCGGGCACTCGCCCTGTGTCACCTGCTGGCAGAATTGCGAGGCATTGTTCCAAGGCGTGAAGCCCAGCACGTCAAAGGAGGTAAGCAGCGTGCTGTATTTGTTATTAGTGGCGCTCACATCGACGATCTTCCCCACCGTCGAACTCGAATTACTCCACGACGGATCCGTCGACGAGGGAGCTTGGGAGCCGTCAGCTGTCCCCGACACATTGCCGTAGACCGTAACATTCAGCGGATGTAGCGGGTCGGTAAAATTGAAATTTACAGAGACGTTGAGCGGGATAAATTGCAACTGGAGCGGGTTGGAATCCAATATCGTTTCGCTCAAGCAGTTATCGAAGCTCAACAATGCAGCCGCAGCCGGCGAGGCCCATGTTAGTACCAAACATACCAGGGCCATCCACCAGGCGGCGGAGAAGCTCGATCGACGGGATGCTCGTCCCCGCCGACGTTTAGAGGTATCTCGCCATCGACGACCCTGGGACATGGACAGCCCACCATGTCGCGCGCACGTTATCGCATTTGGGCCGGGTAGACCTGCTTCCTCCGCGTCTAGCTCGATGCGCGTCGAGTCGTGACACATTTTGTCTGTCTCGGGCATCCGGGATGACCTCCTGGGGGAGGTCAACCCCCGGTGTGGATGATCGAATCCACGTTGTGTTGACACAGGGGAGAGTGCCAGGGGTTCTCGCGATCCACCTGTGCGCGTCCTCCCAGGATGGAAACGCTTGCGTGGGGGGTGGATAGACAGCAGTCGCAAGCAGGGTTGGAAAGGAAGACCCGGTCGGGGGGTTATGGACGAGAGGGTGGCTATGGACAGTGGGCTGATGAGTTGGTGAAGGCGGTAGAAATTCTGGACAGCTCGGTAGAGGGACTGGGTAAGCAGTTCCTCTCGGGAGGAGAAGGGCCGGGGAGCAGGAATCGATCGGGGATGTCGGAGTTGGATGTGGATGGGCCCTGGAAGAGAGGAGCCTAGGAGGAGGGGAGGTTCGGGATGATGAACGCGAACACCTGGGTACGTAAGTTCGGCAGCCACTCAAGAGACTCGCTGCTCCGTACTCCGTAGTCCAATGCTTAGTGGCTAGGCAACAGCTCGCGGAACTGCAGAAAACCCGGCGGCAAAGGATTTATTTTTGTCTAGGAAGAGACCAGAGACAAAAGACAAGAGGAAACAAGAAGCTAGAAGCTGTGTGCAGGGGAGAAAAGAGGCCAAAAAAAAGTTGGAGGGTTTGTTGTTGCTGCGCTGCGCCTTGTTGGGTCTGGCCCGGTGGAGAAAAGATGGGTTGTTTACAAGTAAATATAGAACGAGATAGAAGTTAGGAATCGTCAAATATGATATCAAGTCTGGACTCTGCATATATTGTAGGGTTATCCAGAGTATAAACAATTACATTTATGTTCTATCATGGTAATAGGTATAGAATAGTGAATTGACTGTCCTTTGTACATGCATCCAACGCCCCGAAATAGCAGCCCAGGCCCAAGGCAGCCCGCTTTAGTTAACTCTCTAATCAGCCTTATTCTCCTCCTGTTGGCCGCCCTTTCCGATACAAACTAAATGGAATACACATCTCAGCCCCCTCGCTTTCATATTCCCCCACCACCACCATATCACATCTCCCTTCCTCTCTTCAATTCCATCTCTCTCCATAAACATCCATCCCATCGCATGGTAGCACAAAGTCTGACGGAGAGGGGAAAACAGACGGACAGACGACCACTCGGTGTCTCCGCTGTCCCTGTTTCAGTCCATCCCAATTGTCTCACCCAATGCTGATCTACTCCACGCGCTCTCGACTTCTCTGCAGAATCAATGCTCATTCGAACTCTCCAAAGAAGAAAGAAACAGACCAAAGCACAAAACAAAACTCCTTTTTTACTCCCGATCTGGTGTCGGCGCCTACCGCTCCAGATGAGACCTGCTCAGGCTCAGCCCAAGAAAAAGAAAATTCAACCCGCCACAACGACGATACGGCGTTTTCGGTGCGTAGTCACTGGCTCTGTCTCAGGGCATCTGTGGGACTGGGGAGTGTGGTCTTGTCTGTTGCTTCCTTGTGGCTGGCTACGCTAGTTCACTATGCGCCGGGCCAATGATATCTTTATGCTGGGTCATGATAGGCATGATTGTCCTGATAGCCCTGGTTTTCTCGTCATCGTGGCTCGTTTTGCTAGAAGACCCTGCAGCGAGTGGAGTTGGCACTTGCCCAACCATGTCCTGGGTGGGTTGGTCGCCTATTGACCGAATTGAGGTAAACCGGCGCCAGTAGGAAGCCTGGTTGTTCTAAAGTAGTAGTCTTCAGGTGCGCCATATTGCGATTAGTGTTCGGAATTGGCTCGGGTTGGATCAGACACAGGCTGATAGGTTTACATCGAGTACCGTGACTGAATTTTGTAAAACTAGCGGCTGAGATCGGAGCCCACGATGCTGCAGGGAAAGATGATGGATGCCCTAGCCCTGCCTGATGAGACAATTCTCGTCCCGTAATCTTCGACGTTCAATAATTGTGCCGGAGACCCTGCAGCTAACCAAGTTCCGTATTCCTGTTCATCCTTATCTGCTGGTGATAATCTTCTATCAGCTTTTACTCATCCGTGATTCAGCCAGCAACCCATCTCTTGAGACCAAATTCGGCAAGATAAATGTTTATGACCCGGTGAAATAACAAGTATTCTTCCTAATCTGACAGCCTTTTCAAGCATATACGAGAGCCTGCTGACGTGGAAGCCTAAGAGCCCCATTGAGGCGCATCCCTCCTTGGTCTATACGAGCCATACACGAACCCTGTCACCACTCCATATTAACACTCATGTCCTTTTACTTTAGGAACGGCCACCTAGAGCCAATATATCTGCCTTATCAAAGCTTCCTCGCTGTCTTCCTTTTTCGTCAAATCGTGACTCAACCTCCGCAAACAAACCAGGTCCTCAACGCCTTGCCGGTGACTCCTCTCTGCTCTCTGCGTCGCCCACGTCAGCCTCACGAATAACCCTCTGCCATGCCAGTTCATGAACTTTAACGAGCACAGTGTCTTTGGTGTCGATGGTCACTCTCGCCAGGCCAACTTCGAGATCTCGGTTTCTGTACCGATGGAGGGTTGTGTCGAGGGTATAGGAGCCACCGGTTTGGGCGCTGGGTAATGCCGAGTGTCCCATAATGCTGCCACATCCGCTTCAACTGGTCCTGTGACAAGATCTAGATGAAGGTATACGGAACACGTTACTTACTGATTATCTGATAGTCGAAAAACCGGAATTACAGACTCTTACAGCTGGAGGAAGTGACCGTGTCAACATCCCATCCATCCACCCGATTCTCATACCCCTTGCAAATACTCATATTGACCCTCATACTCACCCAGTCGCTAGAATACTGATACACATGCGTTCATATTGCGCTCTATTCTATTTATCGGAGACATAATCCCCAATTTAAACCCAGACATCCTCATTATCCCAGGGCGATACCCATCAATCCAGACATCGGCAGGCGTCCTCAATATCTACATAACACCTCTCCTCTACATTTCTCGAATCGGTCTCGGCGCCCAGACTTTTCGCCTTTATATCGGACGTGATCGACTTTGCTTCTGGGATCCTTGCGGCACAACCCGTCTATGCCTACCAGTGTGGAGGCCTTCGAGTTGCGGGGCACAACGATCTGTCGAGTCACTGTGAGCCATGTCCGAGCCACCGTGCAATTTCAAGAAGCAGTCACGATAGATTTCAAAAGGTTTTAGCAACTCATTTTTATATATAGATTTTCCTGGTGATGCATCGAAGCGAGATCCCGCCGGAAGGTGATCATGTTGCATCCCAGAGCTGTCTTGCAACATATATATTTCACGCGGCAGTAGATGCCTATATTGGGAGATAGCCCTGAGCCCGGAACCTAATGTCGGGACGTGCTCAGTCCCTTTCTCCAGTAATGGATTCGTCAAGGAAAAATGGTCGAAATTGGCATGAAAAGACTTTAATGGAGGTACGCTATTGTAGGTATACTGCGAGCATAGAGACGCTTGTTGCTAGGCAAGGCTCGATTTTGGTGACTCGTACTACTGTCATAGGATTTAGCATAGATCTGCACTGGGGCTGCAATTAATGATCCTGGTGTAGAATAAGGAGGAATCTGCGATAAATGATGCATTCATCCGCCTTGGTAATAAGAACCCGTGGTATACAGTCATGTACAAAGCACGGTACACGTCGGGATCCCTGTTACGCGGGGAAGACTAAGCGCTTCGGGCCGATCGGTTAGGCTCTATGTAACAGTATGGTGAGTTGGATTATGCGATAGAATTGCAGGTTTACTGGAACTTGGCATAAGAAGAGTTGGTCGGTCACAGATGATAGACGGTTTAAAAGTACAAATCAAGCTACGCGATAAAATCTAGTGTGTGTTTGGATTCCCCTAGGACGCTGGGCTGGCTGAGTGTTCAAAAGTACAATCCTAATTGATCTCGAGATGGAATCCTTCGTGAAAAGAGCAAATGGCATCCATAGTCCTACGTAGAAATAGATCGAATATTTACCTGTGTCGGTAGTAGACTCTGTCTCACAATCCTTCCGTCTTAACTACGGACGACCTGAAACATCCACCTCGGCGAACCGAACTAGTTTATTTATAGATTCCCGCACCCTCGAATATCGCGGACGGAGGTTTCAGAAACAGTATCCTCTTTTTAGTTACTTGGCTGATTAGAACTTAGCTTCACTAGCCTAAGCCTAACGGGCTACGGGAGTGACATTTACAATTTAAGCAATTACATAGCACACTCCGACTCCGTAATTGAGCCAGCCCTACGCCGAGTCCCGATAGGTTCGGTGGGTACCTTCAGACATCGGGATAGTTGACAACCTAAGCTTAGGGTGCGGGGTGGTCTAAGCGGACGATCATTCGCTGCAGATGCTAGACGTAGACTCATGGAAAACGCCTCTTTTTTCTTGGGGCTGGTGTGGTGAAACCCGGCGTCTCCTGTAGGCTACGTGGGTGTAAGGCGTAGCTTAGCTTGATAGCGTAGGCGAGGATGAAGATATATTTAGATGAATCCACTGGTGTATTTCGAGTAGGCGCGCGGCCGTAGGGATGTAGGTATTGGATTTAGAATAGTTCACTCATGTCAGGAATGATTTTTGATCGTCGTAGGCAAGCTCTAGAACTTCGGCGGTCGGCATTCGACAATGTAGCGAAGTCGTGGGAGATGCGGCCAAGGGCAATTGTACGTACTGTACGGAGTAGTCCGTACTTCATCAAATACCGTATCCTCGTCAATCGGCAAACAGACAAGGCTCTATCTGACAACGGCGAATCAAAATGCCAAAGTGGGACCCATTGATTTACATTTTACATTTTACATGCCAGCCGAGCACCCTGAGCGATCAAAGTGGGCGAAATATGTCCCAGCAAAGTACAGTAGAAATGACAGTCACCCTATCAACAGATTAAGTAGCCCGGAGTATGCTCGGGCCATTGAGCTGCTGACAGTTTCCCAGACGTGAAGGTTGGCCTGGCATCACTGCTAGTATCCCCTGCATGGGCCATGGGGATAAGGCATGGGCGCCACCGGAAGGACCCAAGGGGGTAAGCCGGGGAGGGTGTGGCTGTTTAAGGGATCATTCGATCAATTGCCCCAAGCAGAGGGCCAAGCCGGGCTGTGGCTGGTTAGCGTTTTTGGTTGGAACTGCAACTGTGAACTGACAGATTTGGACCGGGCCGATTATTGGGTAGGGATTGAGGATGGATAAGGGACTCGAGTCGGGATTTACAGTACGGAGTACTGTGGTTGGGGATGGCAGTGGCAGTGGTACTGGTAGGGCAAGGATTAATCATTGTTATTCGGCTGGTGCGTTTGAATTGAGTTATGCGTAATGCATAGATGGGAATTGCCGAGGACTCTCTACTGTAGTACTCCATATGAGATGTTGGAATGGCAATATCTACTGTAATATCTGGTCTCTATACATAGTACGCTGTACTATTTAAAGAATTCAGTACATCCTGTATGTAGTACTACTTGTAAAAATAGTGTACACGTGTAAACCCACGGGGTTCCGTAGAATCATGATCATGACCCTCGATGTCAGTGTGGCCAATGTGAATTTGTCGTAACAAAGACACATGATCCAAGGATCCTCAGGGAGACCCGACACACTCGTCAGCGGGACCCGCCGAGGCCCCCTGTTGGCGCCTCTACAATCGGGTTAGTTGAGTTTCACGATGAGACCCGTCGAGGGGGCAGACGGTGATTGGGTGATCCAGTTGGTGCGAAGCGCTTTTCTGCGGCGGGCAGTGGGGCTGGTTTTGGGTGAAGTGGCCGAGGAGGAAATTTGGGAAATTGGGAGATTAGGAGGAGAAGAAGAGAATGGGGGGAATTCTGAGTAGAGAGGTGATAGATGAGATAGGATATGATTGTTGTGATAGCGTGTTCATTGATAGATAGTATCTATACTATGTTAATCTACTATGTATTGTTCCCTCCAGTATCTCATACTACAGGAATTATGATCATCCCCCTCACGCAGGTTATCGTCAGTGGCTGTACATGTCAATCCATTCCCCTAATTGGTTATGATGGTCTTTCATTATGGAACCTCTCGAAGATAATAGGATTGGAGGCAGTACAGTAGTACCCGTCAGTGACCTGCGTACTTGTTCGCTCCACTGCGGGTGGGTGGTGTACTTGCGGAGTATCCAAGCTCTTTCCCCTTAACAGTACATAGTGACCCATGTCTAGCCATAACCATAACCAACGAGTAGACATTCTTCTTCTCTCCACCTCTAACTGGATTGCTCTCCAGTTCTGAGGTTTCTTTCAGGTCTCAAGATCACACGTCTCACAGGCTGCTGGCCCAGCTCCATTGTCAACTGTCCCCTTTAGCCCCCCCTGGCTTGAACTTTCAAGGTTCGCCTGTCATCTCCTCCTCCTCAGTTTAAACCACCCAAGTAAGTTCAAGCCCCTTGCCCTATTTCTCCCTACCCCCTAATATATACCCTAGTATAGCGTGCTTTTCTTTTTGGGGATAATCGGGGTCTCCACCACGAGTTTACAGACTGTCCCGATATCTCCTAACTAGGACCTTGTTTCGTCCAGCTGTCCCTGGTTTAGTTGGTTCATCAGGGCACGGGCGCTACCTAAGCCCCTCCTTCCTGTGTTGATCTCTTCCTTCTTCTTTTCTTTCTTTCTCGTTTTCTTTGCTTGACCTCGAGGATCTACGAGATCCAAACCCTTGTCGGCACTTGATCCCAGGTGGTTTGTGTGTGCTGGTTTGTTTTGTATACTCCCTTGTATTCAACAAGAGTCCTACCTACTTTCCACCGCCGAAGCGCCCTCCCCCCCAATCTCCCCCAGTCTCCCCCCTTCCCCGCTATTGCGCCGCGCAATACTTTCCTCCTCACTCACACTGCCACTCTTCCTCTGCGCAGGTTGAGCGGGCTCTGAAAATCAAGAATCGCTTTTTCCGGCAGTCTTCCCCTGGTGGACCCGATTTCGCGCCTGGTCGCGTGCCTGACTGTACTGAACGGGACTTGATTTCCCAAGAAGAGGGGGAAACTACCGCCAGACTCGCAGTCGCCCGCGAACATTTCGATGAGGACTGGTTTCCTTGTCAACGTCTCGTGGAATTGAGCGCGCCTGGGCGTGCAATGTTGACTGGCAGTTTCTCTGCTTTCGCGCCCTGATCTTCACCCCTATCGACATGCCTGCCGGTGATCCGTTCTCGTTTTTGGCGGCCGAGGAGCCCAAGCCCATCAAGGAAAAGAAGCCTCACTGGAGAGGCAAGCTATTCTCCAAAGATAAGAAGGACCGCTCGACCCCCGATCAACAGATTCAAGACTTCCTTGCCTCCAATCGTCCCATCCCAGACAACTTCGCTGCTACCAAGGCCGACCCGAGAGACGTCCCGCCTACCGTTTCGACACGCCAGATCCCTCCCTCCCACGATGTCGCCCAAATCCCTGCTCCATCTATCCCGTCTCCATTGAACGATAGTTATGCCGCTTTCAACTTCAAGGACCATGCGCCGCCCGAGCCTCGGGAACTACCCCAGCAGCGAGAGCTTCCCCCGCAGCGGGAACTCCCTCGGCCGCGAGAACTGCCTCAGCCCCCGATAAACCCTCATAAACCACGCAAGGGCAAAGGTCTCCGTGTGGGATTCTCTGATCGGGCTCCTGAAGTCATTGGAGAAGGTGGTGACGAAACGGAGACTCCCACCATGGAGATTTCGTTCTCGCGCAAACGCTCGCGCGATAGACAGGTAGCGGAGCAACAGCTTCACAGAGCTCCATCACGGTCACCAAACCCGTCACGCTCGCACCTACCATCATTGACCGTCAATACATCGCTGGGCGATGGTGAACCGCGATCCCGCCGGGCTGGGACTCCACAGGAACAGCGGGGTGGGACGAGCCCCAACTCGACCTGGAAGCCGCCCCTCATGCAACACGATACGGAATTCCTTAGCACCTTGCATATCGAGAAACCCGGATCGCGTCTATCATTCCGAGGGTCGCCTGACTCCCACTCAGTCGCGGAGCGTGTCCGAGATCAGATGCAGGCGGAAGAAGGCCGTGCGCTGCAACAACACCGGTTCGACGACGATATCACATCCCCGGCGGATGATGACACCGATATCTCGAGTCCCGAAGTACCTCCCTCGCATAGCCCGAGAAGCCCAAATGAGTCGTTTTATGATTCGCTCTACGAGACGCCACCCTATTCGGCCTCCGCCCCTTCTGTCAAGTCAATCGTGCAATCGATTCGCAACCCTCCCAGCCCGGTCGCCCACCGCGCTCAACCAAACCTCAGCCCTATCGATCCTCGTATACCTCCCAACCTTACACCTGGAAGCCCAGCAAATGCCTCGTCTGGAGTTTTCAAGTTTCCCACTCACGAGCCACAACCCCAGCCTTCGGTAAACCATGCGGCACCTCCACCAACACGAGAGCTTCCACGCAGCCCCCAGCCTCCATCCATGAATCAGCTTGCTTCTCCATCCACCGGGTCCAGCCGAGAGCCATCTAGAAGCCCTCAGCCTCCTAAGTTTTCTCTACGGGCAGTTGCCAATCAGGTCGGCGATACTGCATTCAGCGAGTTCAAAGAGTATATTGGCAGATACGACAGTCTCTTTCACATGACTGCCGAGAAGGTCAAGCCGATCGTTGAGACATCTTTGTCAGAATGGATCCGGGCCTCGGTGTGGTGGTTCTTGCGAGGCAAGACGCGGCTGGAATCATATGCGCGCTCTCGCAATACAGCACCTGTGACCTACGCCAAACAGGCTGTTGTCGACCTAGGCAAAGCCTTCTGGATCAACGAGAATATCGTTCCTGACCATTATGAACTCTCTCGATACGGCGCGATGGGTATCGACGCCCTCCTGGCAGTTGCCAGTACTACTGGTGATAAGGAATTGGTCGAACTTTTGAGCCTTCACCAGAATATCCTCAACCACCTCCGTTCTCTCTCCATGTCCATCAAACGCAACAGCATTCTCGCTGCTATTCTCGCCGATGACGAACACTCCCCCAGCCAGCTGGATACAAGCATTTGGCTACGCTACCCCTTCTTTGCCCCGGATGTCTCCGCCGTTCTGTCTGGTAGTGCGTCACGGTCCATGCTGGCTGATGCACCGGGTAAGACGCCGAACATGGCGAACATGATGCCTCTGGGCGATACAAGTCGCTTCTTCAGCTACGGCAGCATGTTCGTGCAAGCCTGTGTGAGTTCGAGCGATGACGAAGGCCAGCAATACGCCATGCCATGCGCCTTGACGATTATTCGCGAGAGGTCCGACTGGTATGTGTTCGCCGCGATCACGAGCCAGAGTCAACTTGTCAATGTCATGATTCAATGCGACCGCAAGCAGGGACCTACCTGGGATGACGTGGAGTGGCAAGTGCGGAGCAACTCGATGCGCGTTAAGCTACCCCGTGGGTTTGAGCTTGATGTCATGTTTAAGGAAGATGATTTCAAGACACTCTGGAATATTGTCAGGTACACCCAAAAGTCCGAGGCGAGTTTGTCGCCCGAGGCTGGTGAAACGGTCGTCTTTGAGAACACCCTCAAGGTATTCCAGTATATGGACACGGGTTCACCCAAGGCATTCCCTGCAGATCCGATGGAGCGTTGTCGGATTCGTCTATTCGAGCGACAGGTCACAGTCACGGAAGGCACTGGCACGCGAAACGCCCATCGTGGGTTCCGCCTGACCGTGCTGACCAGCCCCAAGGTGAAGACTCTCAGTAATGTCAAGCACATTGTGGGACATGGGTCACCCGTAGTATTCGGTCTTTTGCGTGGCGAAGACGGTAGTCCCGCCTTGCTTTTGAAGGTTACGGAAGACGGACGCACGCGGTCTATGTTGATGACTTTCCACGAGGTGGAGGAACGAACCAAGATCCATTCGGTGTTGTTGAGCATGGTACCTCGTCAGAATGAAACGAAGACACGCGAATTCCAATTCCGTTCCTATGCAATCGAAGAGCCGGGAGATGCAGCTGGTGGGCGTGCTCCTATCACTCATCTGCAGTTCCCTGCTGGTAATGCGGCGGTTATCGATCAAGAACATGCCTTTGTGGATCATGGTTATGGGCCGACTATTTTGTCTGAACATTTGCGGGCATTCATTGCTACGGAGTGGGGGTCTGTGACAGACCGGATTAACTTGGGTAAGAAGCATTTGATTTGGATGATGTTTTGGGATGATAATTGCTGACATCTTCCCTTCTAGGACCTGGCGAACTCAAGCTCGGGCTGGATGTGAATCGAATCACCGGCATGAGTCTGTTCCGTCCGGCACAGCAGGATCTGACTGTCTCGCTGGCGGATAACCTGATTCGACCCGAGATGCCGGACCAGGTTTCCGAGTTTCTGCAAAAGGCCACGGCTAAGCCGATGGTTCGTCGGTTTGAATTTGCTTCGATGCAGGGTATGTAGTTCTTGTCTTTCATTGTGATGATTGGGTTATTGATGATGCTGTTCAGATCTCCATGGCTTTGAGGAAGCAGTGACTGGGTTCAAGGTTATCTACGACGGGTGAGTGTTGACCTTCCGTCTGCTATATTTGTAATCAAACTAACAACATCAGAATTGCCTCCTCCTTCACCATCTCCCGTCGCCGCATGGTTGTCCCTATCTACAAGAAATGGGAAGCCAGTCTCGCCCGCATCCAGATTGTGCGGCAAGAGAAGATTATCCAACTCATTGCCTTCTTCTCTGATTTCCAGCACGGTACCTGCATGAACTTTGTCCTCAAGGGTACCGACCATATCGAATCCTTTGGACGCTCTGGCAAGTTTGGCATCCGCATTGTGGATGCTAAGTTTGCGCTGCCGAAGAAGGATGAGGATCCCGGGTCGGACTTTGTGTGCTTGGATATGCCTGAGTACCCGATCGAACATGACGATATTACTATTACGTTCGACAAGGAACTTGGTGAGTACTTTTCCATCATTGTTATTGCATTTTGGTCTTCATCAAGGGCCTTTTCCGTATCTCATACCCAGTACTAACGGGAATTCTAGACCGCACCAACTTCAAGGTGGCCCTGCCTGGGTCTGTCCGTGAACCGTCACGTATGGGATCACTTCGCCGATAGTCCATGACTTTCTTCTTTTTCAATCTTTCTTTTTTCATCTCGATCATCCATGATACCCAACAGTCAATGGTCACCACCAATGCCGGACATTTCGCCCGGCACATTACACTTGCCCCCCACACCACGTGACCCGCTTGCGTGCCTTTGCCCCTCTTTTCCCCCCCCCCTCGGCCTCATGTCTGGTTGTATTATAACTTTTGCCGAGTGTTTCTCTTTTTTTCTTTCTTTTCTATTTTCCTGTGCATACAATTCCCCTTTTTGTTACATAGCATAACCATGTCGCATAACGTTGGCACTTCTACCCAGTCCCTGCACGCGGACGACGCGCTCAATGTCGTGTCCGACGTGGCTCCTCCGTTGCACCTGTCCACCACTTTCCGCTACTCCGATGATCCCTCCGAGCTTTTCCCTGCGGCCGATCTCAACAGCGTATGCATTGTTCAATGTTTACTTTCCTCCCTTTCTACCTTCCATCCCCTATCTCCCTACCTGCCTCCATACCTAGCTACTATCTACATTGTCAATGGCACTGTCAGTCGTCTAATCATGCACTCTCTCTCCTCGCTCTTACCATGTAGTTCGGCACCGATCCCACAAAACACATCTACTCTCGAGCCTCCTGCCCAAACCCAACCCGCTTCGAAACAATCCTCACAGCCCTCCTCAACGGAAAAGCAATCTCCTACTCCTCAGGCCTCTCTGCCCTCCACGCAGCCCTCACCCTCCTAAACCCCCGCCGCATCTCCGTCGGCGAAGGCTACCACGGCTGCCATGGCGTAATCGCACTCTTCACCCGTCTGACCGGCCTCCAAAAACTCGA
This sequence comes from Penicillium ochrochloron, assembly GCA_022985105.1. Classification (NCBI taxonomy): domain Eukaryota; kingdom Fungi; phylum Ascomycota; class Eurotiomycetes; order Eurotiales; family Aspergillaceae; genus Penicillium; species Penicillium ochrochloron. The sequence goes on from JAAVMA010000033.1 coordinate 316,179, forward strand.
GCTGGACTGCGACCCAACCCTCCTAGAAAAAGGCGATGTAATCCTCCTCGAAACACCCGTCAACCCCAAAGGAACAGCCTTCGACATCGCGTCCTACGCACAGAAAGCACACTCGCGTGGCGCCTTCCTCATCGTCGATAGTACATTCGCCCCGCCCGGTTTGCAAGATCCGTTCCTCTTCGGTGCGGATTTGGTCATGCACTCCGGCTCGAAGTATTTCGGCGGTCACTCCGATCTTCTCTGCGGTGTTCTCGCCACGCAACGCGATGACTGGGCTAGTCAACTTTTCGCGGATCGAGTCTTCCTCGGTTCTGTAATGGGTAATATGGAATCATGGCTTGGCGTGCGCAGTCTACGAACCCTCGAAGTCCGCGTCCAGCGTCAAAGCACGAATACATCCCGTCTTGTATCGTGGTTACACGCCGCGTTGCACGCCCCCTCCCCCGCACCGGGTTCAGACGAAGCCGCCGTCCAGGCCGTCTTGGAAGAAATCTTCCATGCTTCCGTGCAAACCACGGAGGGAGACTGGTTAGCCAAGCAAATGCCGAACGGCTTCGGGCCTGTGTTCTCGATTACTATGAAAGAGGAGCGTTTGGCGAGGGAGTTGCCGAGTAAATTGCACTACTTCCAGCATGCGACTAGTTTGGGGGGCGTGGAGACGCTTATTGAGTGGAGGACTATGTCGGATGCGACTGTTGATCGGAGGTTGTTGCGGGTTAGTGTGGGCTTGGAGAATTGGGAGGATTTGAGGGCAGATTTGGTGGGGGCTTTTAGGGGGTTGGCTGGTTTGTAGGGAGTATAAGGGGGCAGAATTACGAGTAGAATAAGACGGTGTTTTGATGATGATTCGAATTCTTGGTTTGCTTTTATTCTTCTTTGATGTAGAGCTTGGAAAATCGCTAGCTAGACCCATGTTGAGATGCTCGCACGGCGTAACAAAACGTCTTATAATACTATTAGTACTACTTTCATCGCCCTAAACTCAGATCAATCCTGATTATTCTAGTAAATTTATGGCTACTTCTTATTATGATGAATGATAATACTACTGGTAACAAAAAGCGATAATCCAATAGCCCTTTCGAGTTATAGAAACGTATCTTTGACTAAGACCGGGAGGCAAAGATTCCCACCAAAAAAATGACACCCATGGGATTCGAACCCATGCCTTCGTACGAAGATCAGAATACACCACCAAGTGGAATCTTGGAGGAAGTGTTTAAGCTTGAGTCTGACGCCTTAGACCGCTCGGCCAGAGTGCCCTAATTAGATGAAAGCTGCTCCGATTCTTGCATCATAACCGGCCGTGTGAGAAAGTGGTTCGGTTGGAAGGGATTGGTGTGGTTTTGGCGGATAAATCTGTAATTTCACGTTAATTAAGGGGTTAGGTGATTTTAAGCGATGTTTGGGTTTAGGATAATTGGTAGGGGCAATATGAAGAGGGAATTTAAATTGGTCGGGCGGGTGCTTGAAAGTTGGGGTGGGAAGATAGGAATATATATCTACAGCACTCATCACTAATCCCGGATGCTCGATGAGCCTATGACATAAATTTTATCAAGGGCCCGATTCCAATAATGGATATATCGTGATTCTGGGGTTGTAGACGATGCAAATTGATGGACGATTGAAGGATAATGACATCATGGCATCGAGGATGTGACAAAGGCATCACGACCAGGTATCCAGTAATTTCCACCCTCTTCTTGTCCCGTTGGCCAAGGAGACCCGATAGATAACCCATTCAAATATTCTCCCAGCTACTTCCTTTCAGAAAAACCATGTCACGCGGGTATCGCAGCGACGGCGTTGTGTCGGAGGAAAGTGCAGGCTCGTTTCTCGAGCACCTTCTCGCTGGCACACCCGAGTACTACTACAACAAACAGTGTGCTATGGAAACCATCTTTCCTGAGTATTCGGTCGAGGATCGCCTCGTCGTCTTGAAACAATTCCCACCAGAGACATTCGCCGAGCACGAGGAACAATTACTAGGACGCTATGACTATTCGCCTTCACTTCAAATTCTCATTATCACAATACCCAGTGAACCACACGAAGCGGCTTCCTCAATGTTTGAGGAAACGATGACGAAAGTCACGCAAGAGATGAGGGTCAACAGACGTATTGCACCACGCGGAGCGACTTTTGTGAAGACTCCTGGCCGAAGGAAGTAGGCAGACCGATCCTAGAAGCCACGCCGCCAAGGGAGAAAATTCCCAACGGTGGCATTAGAAGTTGGATCTTCAGAGACGACAGCAACATAAACGCTGGAGAGGAACATCGCTTGGTGGATCAATGAAGCAAAGGGTGAAGTAAGAATGGGAATTACAGTCGATATCAAGAGAAGTTCTGGCAACATTGAAATCAAATCCTGTACCCCAGCATTCGAGCCACCACGAGGCCAAATCTATGTCCAACTGGCCCAGAGAATCCTCATAAAGAAAGGGAGAGATAGCTCTAGTCCTATTATTGAAGGGGGCCCCTTTACTGTGCCATTCCACGCCCTCCTGTTGGATGAGCCAGGAGAAGGCGAGGGCGATTTCGTGTTGACAGACGATATGCTCTTACACGATCTGGCAGATTGTGTCTGGGATGCAATTGATAACGCTGAAATGATCAAGACCAAGGAGAGGAGTAATGATCAAACTATATGATAATTACAGGCCTTATGCTGTGGTTTATATAGCAATTGCCCACGTGAACACACTGCTATTACCCAAGCTACTCATCACAGGCAAGACTATCTGAGAAACAAAAATACTTTAACCTAAGCTATTGAGAAAGACGGTTCAAGAGACATTTAGAAAGACCTTCCGTTAAAGGAAAAGTTAAAGCACATGCGGAATCGAACTCTGCGAGAAAATGGTATTTATTTGTATCAAAAAACAACAGACCGCGACACGTTAGCCTTGAGGTACCGACCCGAAAGCTTGACTTGAACTCGCTGGAATCGCTATAGGTATGCTTTGAGGTCTATTCGCATACAAGCTTCGTAGCCTGGTCCCAAGTAAAATGTTCACCACCTCTTCATATCCATACTTCGCAGCTAGTGATAATGGCATATAGCGCGTAGAGTCCTTCGGGTCCACGCTAATCTGACCGGTCTCTAGTAACAATCTCACCATCGCCCCACGGCCATATCTTGCCGCCCAAGAAAAGGGTGTATCCCTCGAATCTGTGGCGATCCGATCTGTCTCAAGAAGTAGCTTCATGATCTCTTCACATCCATCCAGAGCGACTAGAGACGATAGTGTCCATTCTTCGGTGTCACTCAAATTCACGTTCACTTGCCTAGCCTGCAAGAGGTTCTTGACTGCATTGTATCCTTCCTTTGCTGCCGAACGTAGGCCCAACCAGCCAAATGAACCTTCAGAATCCGAGCTCGCCTGTCCGATTTCAAGCAGTAGCTTCAGCACTGTTTTATGCCCCACAACTGCAGCCCAGGACAAGGGTGTATCGCGGCTGTAGTCTCTCCAATCCACATTTGCTTGGCCTGTCTCAAGTAACAACTTCACAACCCTCTCACTTCCAGAGTTTGCAGCCCAGAACAATGGCGTCCATAGGTCGGTGTCCTTTGAGTCCACATCTACCCGCCCTGTCTCAAGTAAAAGCTTGACCATTTCCACGTAGTCGTGCTCCGCAGCGTAAGATAGAGGTGTACGATCATCGCCTCTCCCCGAATCAGCGTCAACCCCTTCTGTCTCAAGCAATAGCTTCACTACCGCCTCGTGCCCATGCTCTGCAGCCAAGGATAATGGAGTCCGACCTCGGTCCATCACCTCAACGTTGGCTCCCATTTGTAAACACATTTGAACTGTATCCAAATTTCCACGTTGAGCACCCCAAAGCAGAGGGGCATTTGAGCCTTGAGCATCCAGCGTATAGAGGGATTGATTGAGGAGAGCATGAAGTTGTTTGTTTGCTCGAGACAATGAGTTAATATCTTTTGATGTTTTCAAACATCTCGCTATTTGGAGATGTAATTCTGGCGGTAATTGCAGCAGAGGCATCGTCAATGAAATCTTGAAAGACGCCGCGGGGACCGATTTCACCTCCGAGATGCGCTAGTGGGGATGGGAGGAAGTCTGTTGTCTTGGATTGCGAGGGTAATACGTGACTACTCAAAAGTCCAGACAACCCTCCTGCTGGCCTGCCGCCTCCTGAAGTAGCCTTACCGCCCAATATTCTCGGTCTTTTATCAGTGGAGGTCTGAGCGGCAAAATCAGGGGTTTCTCTAGCCTAATTCGCTTACCATATTGGGGCCAACCAAGCCTTTCAAGCTCACTTTCAGGCAAGATCCAGCACATGATATCCACGTGACTGTGACTGGGCATGTCGGGTACCCGATCCCTGCTATCTGGCTTGTTTTACAGCCGCCTACTCCCCACTTTTCTACCTGCCCAGTCTTCATCCACACTTGTCTACACCATATTTCAGGCTATGCTGCTGTAATACCAGTGTAACATTAACCTGGTAAGCTGGTATTAGTTTTTTAGAGTTTGCATGTTCTTTGCTCTCCCTGGCCGTCCTTGCCTGGACTGTTTCCTGCCCAGACTGACGTGAATAGGCATTTAACACGAAATTGAATACGACGAGAGACATTGAAATAGGCTATCCTGATAACAATAACAAAGTCGCGGAGTCACACTTGGACCTGATTAAAAAAATGAGCCATATAGACTCACTCGGTCAGTCACTTCATACTCTTGTAAGTCGTTCGAATTAATAAATTTCTTTAGAGGAGTTTAATGTCGAATCAGGTCCATTCCGCTTCTTGGACCTACCCTTCGAGCTTCGAAGACATGTACTAAAATTATCAGTGGGTAGCAATCGGGTTACGCCGAAGCCGCAACACGGTAATTTCAGGACTGGACTCGAGGTAGAGCCGCACGATGTCACAATCAGCGCGACGGGGCCAAGATACCACCATCTCACGCGGCTCAATCTTCTTTTCGTGAATCGACAGTTGCGGCGTGAATCAATGGAAATAATCTTCGAAAATGCCTCGGTTTACCTTCAGGTTTCGATACCCAGGTACGGCGGATTTACCAAAGAAGCTGCATCAATATCTAGAAGCCTCAATATTCTGACGGAGAATCCGATACTATGTGATCTAGCACGTGAGGTTACAGTTAGTTTTCTTCCTGAGACCGCTTACATCAGAGGGCCCTTGATCCAGACAGAGGGTGATATGCTCGCTGCCTTAAGGGAGCATCCAAAGGTGCTGGTTCCTATAGGACTGTTCCTGTGCATTTATGCCCCAGTATTTGCTCTAGGCAAATTAGCGAGCTGGGCTCATAGGTCTGTCCCTTTCCAAAGGAGACACGCCGATCTTCAAGGTCTCGTCGACATCCTTACGCATCGCTTCAGGAGCCGCAAGTCTCTGAAAATCATTCTATATCTCGACGACCTTTTTTTACCAGATCTAAGGATTATTCTTGGCTTGTTGAAAGCGCCATCCTGCTCTATCACACTGGACGAGCGCTGGATACAATGGGAGTATCCTGTCATACGAGAACGCGTTATTGGAAATTATGAGAGGGACTATAAAAGCTTTGTCGAGGCCGCCCTCAAGGACATCGGATACCCTTTTCTTTCGACTGGTCCAAGCTTGGAGCAATTTGAGGTGGACGAGACCGACGATGCTAGTACAATGGGCTCTAAAATTATTGGAAAACGACAAAGAAACTGGCTAGAGGCTTCTCCTCTTAAGTCGGGATATCAGGATATCTTGTGAAGATAGCACCACAGCATCAAGGGTTGCAATCATATTGGGCCATGAATTATAATATTGTATTACTTTTGCAAACCCTCCCGCTCCCTGCATGGCTCCTCCATTAGCCTTAATCCTCTGCCGATGGCCCCAGTCACAGAGGTTGTGACAAAGACCTTTCATTCCATACCGACTATCGATCCATACAACGACCCGACTCTGATCAAACAGTGGAAGGTCGTGTGAATCGACTTCAATTGAGTCTGAGCGGCATGAGCACTGTGGAGGCTGTTCTGAGAGAGGTTCCGCTATGCCTACGCACCATTCATTGAAAGACAGACAAGACCAGAGCATTGATACAGATCTGATATGCTTGTTGCTTGGATAATTCGATAGTTTGAAGGAATGAAGGAGAGATGCATCATCAAAACTCCCATTAGCTCTGCGAACAACGAATTCTTTCAGGCAAGCTGATGGCTGATGGTCCCCTATGTAACCTTAGCATATACACAAAGAACCTATGAATGCCATTATCTTTCATTGTCTTCATTCAACCCACCATGGATTTTCATTGCGCTTTACTAGTTTCGTTGGATATAAATAAGCTGTATTGCTTCTGCCAAATTTTTTTCTCAAGGCTAAGCTCTTATTACCAGAATATCGAAATCAAAATGCCTGGAAGTAAAGCTAGAAAGTCGCTGACCTCATTCATCAAAGAAATCCGAGATGAAAAATTAGTCGCCCTACCTGAAAAAGGTGGGCACAGGACTCTCGTCATGAGTCGAAATTTTCGACTTGATCGGCAGTGTGTGACCTCTGTTGATCCTCGACACCAGAACTTACAGATTCAGGTGAACAGCCAATCAAGGATCAGACAATTACGAGGGCTGATCGGGAAAAGTGTAACCAAGGCACTGGTTCCAATTGACGGGTCATGGAGTCCGCAGCGGATTCGGGAGGAACTGCGCAGGAACATAGCTCCAAGGTTGTGAGTCAAAGGGTTATCTTGGAACGAGTTCGCGTTGTGTACATCTGCAGCTGATAGATACTCATATCATCTACTTCCAGTAGCAAGGAAATAGAACCAAATGACACGGCCAGAATAGTAGCTGAGCCCGGGTTAAAAGACTTAAGCACCGGATGTGACGACAACTTCATGGAGGTCATAGGCTTTGAAGGACACAGAATTGTTAGTTCATTCTTCATTGACAGTCCAATTTTTTCTTCGGGGTGGAATATGAGGCAGTCATTTAGATTTTCACTTTCTATGCAATGCGAAGATTAGTACAGGATTCACTGGGCATTGCGCTCCACCACGAAAAGGATAGAAATTTTCTTTGATCAAAGGTTCTTATTATTCGGGGATGGTTTGTGATTATTTTCATTAACTTTCAATATTCTCGCCCACCCAAAGCTACTCCGCGCCACTCTGTTTCCTCCCACTAACCTATCCATGTATCCCAATTTCACGAAACCAGCAATGGCGCAAAACTGACACCTTGACCAGCAAAACTTTGTATTTGCTTGATCTTCGACTTACTATTCACCCGACCTGAAGGTTTTGACCCCGAGGATCAGGGGAAGTTAAGACACCGATGGGCCAATGGAAATTCAACACTTCTACAGGAGTTTTGTACCCACGGTTTTCACGAAGGGATACCAGTTTCTCGTCTCAAAATAAATGCTCCTCTGCTGTCGTTTACAGAGTGAAATATCTGAAACAAGAAACTGATAAATCTACCTGAAAATGATGAGCACAAAAAGCCTGCAGAAAGCGACAGCTGCTCGGGTACATCGCCAGTGTCTAACTTCCATTGGTCATCGTAATCAAAACCTACAGGTACAAGTGAACAGCAAGTCGAAGATTAACCAAATACGAGAGATAAACAGCAAAAGTGTAGCTCACGCACCGGTTTCTGTTGAATCAGGTCAAACCTGCTTCGCCCTTGATTGACTGATCATGTGTCAGTACCCGTACCCGTATATCTTGATATTGATGATCAATAGCGGTTATACACTGCTGGTCCAACCAAAAATTTCAGCTCATAACGAGTGTTCCGTGTACGTCATTTCCAGGAAGGGGCTACAAACGTCTGGTGTATCAAGATAATCCTCTCTAGAAACGGTCGGAGAGAGGAATATTCTAGTGACAAGACTCTTGTAGCTCTTCCAGAGAACGGCGGGCACAGGACACTGGTAATAAACTGGAATTTTCGGTTGGACCGGCAATGTATGACCTCTATTGATTTTCAGTACCAAAAACTGTCGGTGGAGATAGATAGTCAATCCAAAATAATGCGATGACTAGAGCCCATCGGGAAAACTGTAACTCGTACGACTAGTCCTGCTCATGGAGCATGAGAATGACGTGCGAGTTACAATCTTACCAGTCGGTTCTAGTCCACGCTTGATTCTTGATCGACTTTCTAACCGTACGCGCACAGATGAACAGTGAGTCGAGGAGTAGGGAGTAGCGGGTCGAGGTTTTACCAGTGGTGGTCAGTCATCTTGTGGGTGTTGGCTGTGTATTTACGAAGAAAAATTCCATGTAAACACACTGCTACTACCCACACTGCCTACCATAGGCAACCTTGAAGACCGTCTGAGAAATGAAGACAGGATGAATAGAATGAGGAATAGAAGTAGAGGTGAGCATATCGCCCCTTATATAATTTCCTCGAGGTTCGGGGAGAAATCAAAAATTGAATTACACCCAGCCCAATTATTCTTTCACCAGTTTCGAATTCTTCGATTCCAAGGGCTAAGTATCATATGACTGTAGAAACTTGGTTGTCCTCCGTGAAACTTTGCATTCTTTGTTAAAAATTCCTCGGAATCCGTATTTGCTCCACCGAGAGTATCCATTCAACCCCTCTCAAGATATCTCTGCATGATTGAAGACCATACCCCTAGCGATCTCTGTCAAAGAGAGAAAAATAAGAAATTGAAAAACATACAATAGCCAGACTATGTCGATGCTTACCTAGCGCCCACTATTCGGTCGTGGGCGGCTCGCCGCTTTACCCTGGTAGCCTTCAGGCGGCTTCAGGCGGCAGTTCACCTACCTAAATATTCTTCACCCATCGTGTTAGCAGTGAAGCTCCAGCGAATCCCCACCGAAAGCCTACCGGCTTATCAGGTCCGGATAGCCTGAGGCATCAACACTTTAGGAATAACCTCATGCCAGGGTATATCATAACATCTAGACCCTTTTTTAAAAAGATAAATTAGAAACTTTGATATAGAAATAGTAGCGATATATCTCTTATTCGCTAGTTAACTAAGAAGAAGTGTTTAATCTCCTAATTAATAAGATATATAATAATATTATAGAGAAGTTTATTAGGGAGATTCTTAAGAGAAGTAGATCGCGGTATTTCTTATTTAGATATTCTAAAGATAGGGCTCTCTTATGTTCCTATTAAATATACTTCTATAGGTTAGGAAGATATCTTAAATAGCTTAGCCTAAGATATATAATTAGGGGCGAGTAGCTAGCGTATTACTCTTTAATAAATGCACTTTTTTATTTTTGTATAAAAATAGAATAGAGTAGTTATTAAAATATATTAATAGATAACTTAGGATACGAAATATTCTCTAGAGTATTAAACTTTCTAAAATTAGCTCTACTATTCACTAGCGGTTTACCTATTTAAGGCAGCGGTAGGTCTTAGATATACGCCTAGTCTTAAGGACTAATTTACTAGTAGTATTTTGTTATGATATACCCCCTAGCCTAAGGTTATTCCTAAGAGTGTTAGTGCCTTAGGCTACCCGGACCTGATCAGCCGGTAGGCTTTCGGTAGGGATTCGCTAGAGCTTCACTACTAATACGTGTACGAACCTCTACAAGGAAGGTCCTTAGGATGAGGTTACATAAGCCTCGTGTTTTCCCCGCCCCTAAGGATATATCTCCTTCCTGTTTTAAGCGATAAGATTGTATATAAGTTAGATTATGAAGAGGAACCCTTATATTCCTCAAGAAACAGTCTTTAACTATTTTAGCACAATTAATTTAGTCCCATTTCTCCTACCTGATTAACAGGCCTCTACCCTAACTTATAGAGTATATTATTATATATTTATAGGTAGTACCTCCCTAGGGAATTTAGAATAAGCTCTATTCTCTATTTCTTATCTAATATCTATAATATATTAGATTCTTATTAGTCTTATTTACTATACGAACGCTATGTTTACTATAGAAAATATTAACTTACTACTACTAGGTTTCTAAGGCTATAATTTATAAGTAGGTATCTTAGGTAAAGTAAGGTAGTATTAAAACTTACGATTTAATTTAATTAAGTACTTATATAGTTAAACGAAGCTACTACCTATCTAATAACCTATCTATAAATAGTAGATGTCTCTAATTATAGTATCCTTAGTAATAGATTAACTATAATTTTAGCTCTAACTTTAATCTAACTTGTTAATATTAATAGAGAAGCAAAGTAATTATTATTATATATACGAGATATGCACTTTTTAGCTAATAATTAATCTTAGCACGGCTCTTGTATCCTACGATATTTTAGGGACCTCGTACGCCTTTTGCTATACGAAGGAAACTATTTCTAAATAGGGAACGCTAGCTACGAAAGACCTTAACTAGATAGATATTCCTATAACTTATATACCGCTACTACCTACTCCAATAGTAGGTATACCAGCCGATGCTCTAAATGCTCTTCCACACGAATTAAAGATAGGTGCATAGGTAACTAAAATTACTTAGGTTATCTACGGCTCTCTAGTTATTCTAGGCTATCTAATTAAGTCGTATTATTTCCGCTTAGTTAATAATAGCCTAAATATCTTCCTTGCAACTTAAGGGAGAACGCAGGCACAATTTAGCTTAAGATAATTGCAGAATATGAATGGTTTTGATTTTAGACATATACACTACTATCCCAAAACCCGCTAAAGGATTCTCGAGGCGACTTATGGCTATTTATCACAGTATAGAACTAGAAGGCCAACAGAGGAATTCTAATACTTGACGGTCTCCGGAGGGGAAAGGTATAGTGGCGGCCGTAATTGCCTTCTGTATCAGGAAACATAGAAACACTCTTTCAAACCCTAGTCACATGATGCGCTAACCTCAATGTGATTGAATTGTAAGTTACGTGTTTGTATTTACATGGTAATAATACTTGTCTCATATACAATGCCAGTATGAAAGAAACAAGGGCCTAGAACCAGAGGCACTCTCTACGCTCTGAACGGCCTTGAAGGGGATCCGCTATTAATTCCGTATTAGCCATTCTAACAGTAATTCACAACACCGTAGTAGATGAGAAGCTGTATAGTATACTGGAACTGTTCCGCATTGGCCTCACATGCGTTAGATATATATGAGTTGAGACTTCTCTGCTAGAGGAATCTTGAGCTACGCTGTGGACATGACTTGCACTCACCACTGCAATTGTGTCTGGATACGCTGATCTGGATTTAAAACATAGTGTGAGATCCAGATTGTTACAGTATGTTCTAATCTGTGGAATATATTACAGTGGTATTCAAAATCAGGCTTACCTCCGAAAATCTCCCATTTTAATTCTAATGCCCCTCCTCACTAGTCTATATTAGAATATCTTTCTACTCTCCTTGGATCCGGCAATATATCTTCGTGAGCTCGTGTAAATTGCAGTACTCATCTCTTAGTAAACCAGGCTATTTTATTTGAAACAGGCCAGTTTTTCAATGAAATAATCGCTTACTGCTCTAACTTTTCTATGCGCAGTTATATTGTGATCAATTGATCTTACGCATAACAGTTTTTAATATAATAGAATGGTTATAGAGAACACTAGTCATGCCTAGGACCAATTTGGAAGCCTATCCCCTTCCACATAACGGAAGAGTCGGCTTATGGAACTAGAATATACGAAAGCTGCAAGTTGATAGTGCGTAGTTTTGCAAAACGTAATTAAGGCAATAAATTTGCGACAAAATTTGCAAACATACACGCTTTTTGAGCAATAACATATTCAATTACCAGGTCCATATATCACGATTTACAAACGACGGAGGCAGTGTAGGCACCTCCTCCCTAGAGGTGTTGAAATTCTGTTTAGTATATTGATTGAATAACAGAATCGAATGTTGGGAGGTATTGCCCTTACTGTATTCGGAGGCCAAATAATAGCGCCTTTGGCACAATTGAGTGTCTTTTGTCCGGGATTACAGGAGCTATCCACCGGGCAAGAGTTATCTAAAAGAAGCGACAAGTCAGAAGGATAACTATCCTGCCTCTGGTTAGTATCTACTTACGTAGGTGAACAGTGCACTGAGTCCCTGCAATATTTTTCACAACATAGCCACTACAACAGAAGCATTGAGGGCTAGATCCAGATTGTCTTCCGGCAAGATGTTCACTTTCGGTCGGAAGTGAGATAGCAACACAGGCAAAAGCGCCTGCAATTAGGATAGCGTTTAAATGCATTTGCTAGGTATAGAAAGCCGAAATGAGATTTAAGCTAGGTAGATAGATACCTTAGCAGAAGTTATGTGAAAAATTAAACTACGACTAGGCTTAAGTATTCAGTTTTGGATATAGAACCATCCGAATTAGTGTCTAGAACATTACCGTGACCTCAACATAAGTGGCAAATAGCAAGTTTCAACAGCTTTATCGCTTAACAGAGTAGTCTACTACTAGAGAAAAACTTAAAATCTCGAATATTTCGTAATTAATTACACAACTTCGTAAATCTACTCTCACTATCGAATGTTCTAGCCACTTTGGATCTTCCGCTATATTTTGACGCAGGTTAACGTTAATGATAATATTGGCGTTGTAATTTCACCCTTGATTCATGACTCATGCGCTCTCCAACTGCCTTATTGGATAGTACTTTACTGCTACCGCGCATTTTCACCCCCCTTCCTCTCCTCTAGATATCCTCTTAACTACCGTTAGTAAACATTTTAAGCTCGTCCTAGCTCTTTGAGCTACGGTTACTATGCTATGTCACCAGATTCGCCACCTCTACCAGCGACGTACGGAGCTTAAAGCCATTTTATTTCTTTCGCTCTGTAGGAGGGTTCGTATTGGGTCTTCCCCCACACGGACTAGCAAAGCCTAGTTGTCAACCCCAATGGGTTGCTACTCGTACCAAAACAAGGATGAACATCACAACAATTGCGTTCCAGCTAATGCAACACTTTTGTATGGCGAATCCCAGCCATTTATGTTGTCATTAGGCACTAGGATTTTCAACATCCGTGGACCTTCGTTATACTGTAAGTTCATGGGTATTTCAACCCCTATGAGCGCCCTTATTTTATGTTCTTTAATCAATCAATCATATACTCAATTTCTCCCCTTTTGATTCCGTTGCCCTGATTGGCCTATTTCTAAGTACTCCGTAGCTGTCAAATTGTTGATAGTTATAAGCCCGATAGCCCACTAGTGATCGGGTGTACTTAGTTAAAGCAAATCAGTTCATACTTTAATTCAATTGAACCCTTCCGACCCTATCACTAGTACTTTTATCGTAGCTTAGTAGAGCTATCTTATTATAATATCGTTGCTTTAAGATACTCCGAGTTAGACCGTAACGGAAATCCTTTGGGATAAGCGCCTCTATTCTAACGCATAATAGAGATCTTGGATCGGCTATGTTGAAGCTATAGTAACGAAGGCGGGGATTTAGAACTATATTAACCTAAGCCTGCTAGAGGATAAGATAAAGAAAGAGCTAGTCGATTTAAGGGATACGTTCCCCTAGGTCTCGGAAGTACTCTATAATACGATAGATATATCGGCCCTTAATAACGCCGAATACACTAAGTACTCGAGGATAGTTACCCTTTTTAATAAGGAAAGATTATTTAACGAGTAGATAAGGAACAAGATTAATCGAATCGATTCCCTTATTTACTAAAATGTCGCTCCTAAATATCGCTATATCCTCGAAGGCAAAATAATACTATACGCAAAGCTCGTGCGGCTTACCTAGTAATTCGCACTAAAGGGTGACAACCGTCGTTAGCGCGTCCGAAATATATAGAGAGACCTAGTTAAAAGGCCTCTTAAAGGATAGAGCATAGATAAATAGCTTGTAGCGTGGTTAAGCCTATATAAAGAAGGCAAGGTACTAAAAATCCCTAAAGTTGTATATAAGAACGACGACGGTAACCCTAAAGATAGAGATATAATTCGTGATTTCTTGTAGGCTATTAAAGCTATTAATAAGGTCTTTATATACTTATAGAGAAAGGATCTTGATGCAAAGCTAAAGGAGAAGGTTCCTTTTTAGGATATCCTTGTAGCGTTCCGAAATCACCGAGGATCGAAGTAGGTTACAAAGTAGAATATTAGTGTAGTAGCATTCGCTACTATACTTAATAGTTATAATAGTTCGTCGCGTAGTAACGATATCTTATCTCGATTAAAACTCGGTTACGTTTACGGAAGAACTAGTTATATTCTAAAGGACTATTACTATATAAATCCTTTAATAAAACCTTTAAACTAGACGACTTCTGAATACGTTAAGAAACGTATTAAAGAGAACCTAAAGAAGCTTAGATTAGAGGAAAGAAAGAAAATCGAAAAGATAATAAAAAGCGAGACCGAATAGCTAATAATCACTAAAACCGCCTAATTAACTATTACTAACGAAGGCGATATCCCTACTAATATAGTTATATTTTTTATAGTAACGATTTCGTCTTATATCTTTAAAGCCGCTCTTACGCTTCTACTTTTAATATACTAGATTATCGATTTAGGGGCTAACCTATATATATATAACCGACGCGACGTATTTAAATCCTCTATACCTAACTAACGGATTATAGCGCTAGGTATAGGTAAATCTATTGCTCTAGGATATAGAACTACTAAAATTAGTATCGTTCAGCCTAATTTAGGAAAAATTAAAGCGATAGTAAGAAACGTTTAGTATATCCCTAACTTTTAGACTAATATAATCTTGGTTTCTAAGATAAAGAAATATAGGTATTTCTTTAATAGCGAAGGCTCTTATATTACTAATTTAAAAGGAGTAGTAGCCTATTATATAGAGTAATATAATCTATATTTATTAGAAGACCCTCTAGTAGTACTAGTAATATTAAATACCCTTAAAAAGTCGGCGAAACCTCTAATATCTATCGTATCCTAGTAGCTTTAGTATCGTAGGCTTAGTTATATTAATATAGAACGCCTAGAAGTGTTAGAAAAAATAGTAGCTAGTATTAAAATCACACTAGAACTAGCCGAATCCCTAGCTATAACCCTAGAAAAGTGTGAAGTATATAAGAAATTAAAAATATAGTGATAGGTCT
Organism: Penicillium ochrochloron; assembly: GCA_022985105.1. Taxonomy (NCBI): domain Eukaryota; kingdom Fungi; phylum Ascomycota; class Eurotiomycetes; order Eurotiales; family Aspergillaceae; genus Penicillium; species Penicillium ochrochloron. Next base: position 331,198 of record JAAVMA010000033.1, read on the forward strand.
CCTATAGGCCGGCTAGTAGGACCTATATCTATAGGAAATTTAGACGACTTTATTTCGACCTAGTTTATATAAAAGATAGGTATAATTAATACTAATAGGTCTTATACCTTTACTACGAAGGAATTCGACTGTACCTTACCTAAACCTACGAAAAGAAGAACGGTTATATTAATACACTTATTGCTTTTATTGCTATCTACCGTAGTTAATTTAATATAGATATTCTTGTGCTTAAAAGCGATAGGAAGCCTACCTTATATAGCGTGTTCTACGAATACTACCTAGAAGTAGGGATTTTAGTAGAATTTAGCGTGATTAGCACCCCTAAGTAGAACGGCTTTATTAAGCGGGTAGAAGGAATAATTATTACTACTATAAGGGCTCTTATTTAGGAATTAGGCTTACTAAAGAAGCTTTAGCCGGAAGCTATTACTATAATAGTATATCTACTAAACCGCGTGCCTACTAAAATACCTATCGGTGAGTATATTATCCTCTAGGTAGAAGTAATAAAGTAGAGAGACCCTTTAATTAAGCTACGCCCTAATCTAGCGAATATAAAGCTTTACGGCTATAAAGCGTACGTTCGAATCTAGGATATTATAAGGTCTAATAAGATAGCGGCACGTGCGGAGACTAGATATCTAGTTAGTTTTATAGCGTTAAATATCTAGAAAATCTAGTTACCTCGATTAGATAAAGTAGTAGAAGTACGTGATATAGTGTTTAATAAGAATATTCGCTACGGCGATACCGAAGCCGCGTAGCTAATTCCCTAGGATATACTTAATAACGCGATTTAGGATATCTAATATAAGGATTCTGAGCACGAATATCTATAGTACGACCTTAATAATATAGCGTTAGAGATCCTACCGTCGGTGTTACTATTAGTAACTTAGAACGAGACCTTAGTATTATATTAAGAAGAGTTAGTAAGAATAATAGATTACTTACTAACTAAGATATAATATAACCGTATTAATTCGATACCTCCGCTAATAATAACGCTATCCCTAACGCTAACGCCCGAGGTACTAAGGAATAAAGCTCTACTAGGTATATTTCTAATTAACTATACCGAAGCTAAGAGGGTAAGGGCGCTAGATATTAATACTAATCCTAATTAATAGCTCCTAAGCGACCTATCTAATACTCTCTACTAACTAGTTACCCTACTACTAGGATACCGGCTAAGAGGAGAGCTCGCACCGAGGGATATTAAAGGGTCTATTACTACTAATAATATTATCGAGAGAAGCTAGATTAAAAGTAGTAGTAAGAGGGCTTATTTTAGCGTAACTACTACTAATAAAGCCGCTAAAGAGGATCCTAATAAGTTTTATAAAGGCTTTTTAATAGCTTTTAATATAGTGTTCACGAATAAAAGACCCTATTAGGAGGATTTACTACTTACCCTAAAGAATTAGTCCGAAATACTAAGGCACTCGTATAGCGAAGGGTTTACCTATATAGCTATAGTAGAAGTAAAGGCACTTAATATAAAGGGCATATTTAAGGAAGTTAATAGGCTAGCTAATAGAGGACTTAAAGTTATATTACTTATCTAGGTTTTCACGTATAAATTCGATAGTAATAGGTTCCTAGTTAAGTATAAAGCTAGAATCTACGTTTATAGAGATCTATAGAAAGTCACGAATAATAAAAAATATTTAGCTACCCTAGCTATTAGAATAGCCTAATTACTCTTCGCTCTCGTAGCCTAATTTAATCTCGATTCACGCTAATACGATACTATTAACGCCTTCCTTAATGCACTACTAAAAGAGGATATTTACGTTAAACTACTCTCTAGTATATTTCTGAAAGGAAGAAGGTACTAGAAGCTCCTAAGGGCCCTATATAGCCTACGAAGATCCCCTAGGCTTTAGTAGGAAGAGGCTACACGAGTACTACTATTACTAGGCTTTAAAATAGTGTAGGAAGACCTTTACCTATTCGTTAAGGGTGATATTCTCCTTATTTTCTACGTTAACGATATTCTTATTTTTAACCTACCTATTACGAAAAATAAAGCTAATAATATTAGAAGGGAGCTTAGTAAGGCTTAGGAGTTACGAGAAATAGGCGAAGCGTAGTAGTTCCTAGGGATTTATATTATTAGAGACCGTTCTAAAGGGCTTTTATAGCTATGTTAGGATACCTATATCTCCGTAATAGCGAACCGCTATTATTTAGTCTAACATCGCCGACTCAAAATCCTCCCGTAATCGATTATAAATTTAAAGCCTTTTAATAGCACTACTTTACTAAGTTATTATCACGAATATATAAGTAAGATTAGATTAGCTTAATTCCCTACGATTATCACACGGCTAGACGTAGCTAAAGTAATCTTATACCTAGCATAGTTTCTATCTAATCTAGGCCCTAAGCACCTATATATAATTAATTAAGTAATAGTCTATCTAAATTTAACTAGAAACCTAGCAATCTACTACCGAAAGCAGACGATTCCGCTATTAGTATAGTTTATAAGTGACGTATTATACAGGGATAACTATAATAGAAAGAGCTCTACGGGATATATCTATATAATTATTAGCGGGCCGGTTAATTAGAAGGCTTTAAAGTAGAAGATAGTTACTACTAGCACGACTAAAGCTAAATTACTCGCCCTATCTGAAGCGGCTAAATTACTATTAATATAGAAGAGACTTTTCGACACTATTCGTTTTAATCCTAGTTACCCTATTATTCTCTAGTGTAATAATTAGTAAACTATCTCCTTATTAACTAAGGAAACACCTTAACTCCGAACTAAGCTACGACATATAGATATCTATCATAACTAGCTCCGTTAAGAAGTACAAGTAGGAAGGATATCAATCGAGTAGATAAAGACATCCGATATAATTACGGATAGGCTTACGAAGATCCTTCCTCGTCAAAAACACCTCGAGTTCCTTCGAATACTAGGCATAGAGGATATTAGCCACCTACTAAAGGGTTTAGAGGATAGTAATTAATGAGTTCTACTAGCAAGCTTCGTAATCTACCCTTACTAAGGGGGTGTGTCAACCCTAATAGGTTGCTACTCGTACCAAAACAAGGATGAACATCACAACAATTACGTTCTAGCTAATGCAACACTTTTGTATAGCGAATCCCAGCCATTTATGTTATCATCAGGCACCAGGATTTTCAACATCCATGGACCTTCGTTATACTATAAGTTCATGGGTATTTCAACCCCCATAAGCGCCCTCATTTTATGTTCTTCAATCAATCAATCATATACTCAATTTCTCCCCTTTTGATTCCGTTGCCCTGATTAGCCTATTTCCAAGTACTCCGTAGCTGTCACATTGTTGATACTAGTTAACTAAGTAGTGGCCTAGACAAGCCTTTAGGTGCGCCTAAAGACTACCTCCATAATAGAAGCGTCAACATCTAGTATTCAAGGCTGTTATAATCAAACAGGATCTACGGTTGACCTACGGTTAATGACATACGTCTTAAAGCCTCAAGTATGGAGGAGGGAATGCGTGACGTGCGGGGTGGGACAAGTAGGTAGAACATTTAGTTATGGACCCGTAATAATACATGATCATACACTGTATTCAGGTTTTGTGCCGTTTGCGTTATTACCATCAAAACATGGAACAAATGACTAAATACGGATCTATCCTTTTTAATTCTAGTCCATCATGTGACTAGGGCTTGAAAGAGTGTTTTTCTGTTTCGTGGTATGGAATGCAATAACGGGCGGCACTGTCACCATATCTAGAGACAGAGAGACGCTCCTTCAAACCCTAAACACGTGATCTACTAAGCCTTATATAGAAATGTTGGTATTTAAAGTCTTGTTCCAGATTTACACTGTAACAACCATGAAAGTACAAAACTGTATAGTCATGTACCGCTATATTTCCAAAAATACACCACCAAATCACAAGCTGTCTCTCCCCTCGTTCCATTTCTTGACAATCAACAATTCCATGCGCAACGCCTTCAACCGTCTCTGAGAATTGACAAAATGGCCACTGCACGTTCATACATTCACGATGATTATACGGTTGGCTTAGTTTGTGCCCTTCCGCTGGAACTTGCCGCTGCTACTGCGATGCTGGATGAGATCCATGCCGACCTACCTACACCTCCTGTTGATGGCAATATCTATACCTTAGGGAAGATAGGTGCCCACAATGTTGTCATAAGCTGCTGTCCTCCTGGGTCATATGGAACAACGTCTGCCGCAATTGTAGCCGTCCATATGATATCCTCCTTCCAGTCAATCCGGCTTGGCCTGATGGTGGGGATTGGAGGTGGAGTTCCTAGCATGCAAACTGACATTCGGCTGGGAGATATTGTTGTGAGCCCTTAGATTAATATAGGGGCGTTGTGCAATATGATTACGGCAAAACAGTTCATGAGGGCAAGTTTCAGTACACTAGTACATTAAATAAGCCTCCTTACCTACTGCTTCTAGCGGCTGCTATGTTACAAGCGAACCATTTGAGCGACGATAGCCAGATCCCTGTCTATCTTTCTAAGATAGTGACTAAGTATCCTTATATGTCCAGTTTCACCTACCCTCGGCAGCAGCAAGATCAACCTTTTGAAGCACATTACGATCATATCAGCCTAAATAGTACATATGCCGACTGCGATAAAAAAAGAGTAGTCCCTCGCCCTACTCGAGTTACAGAAGAGCTAGAAATTTATTATGGTCTGATCGGATCGGGAAACCAGGTGATAAAGCACGGCCCTACCAGGGACAAAATAGCCCGTGAGCTTGGAATACTCTGTTTTGAAATAGAAGCTGCGGGTCTAATAGATCAGTTTCCGTGTCTTGTAATTCGAGGAATATATGACTATGTGGACTCGCATAAGAATGAAGGGTGGCAGAGGTATGCAGCAGCAACAGCGGCTATATACGCCAAAAATATTCTCGCTGTCGTCTCTGAGTTTGGAGAGTTGAAAGTGTAATTTTTCTAGCTATACGATTATTAGATGGCGGTCCCACGTTCATGAATTTTTTTGTGATATAGTCAGAAATACAACTTCTGTGTATATAGCACTATACGCTTATAGAGGCTTTTAGAATTGATAATGCAATGCTGAATGCGCTACCCTCTCGGTTATCTCACAGAATTAAATCGGGCCTGGAATCATCCCTCTCGGGTTACTTGGCCCTTCGCTTAGGTTGACTTTGAAGGTTACTGTACAACACACGGTCTCGCTTATCGCTTCACTGCATGTGGCAGAACAATCTATACTCACTACACATACCAGAATACCCTTCGAGGCGTTTCAATACCCCTAGAAAAGGACAAATAAGAGTATTGAACGTGAAAGCGATCCAGCAGATCGTCCCGGAGCTGGGTGTCAGATTACATTGAAAGTCGGACCCTTTTTGCAGGTAATAGTCATGAAATTCACGTACTTCGCTTACAAGGACACACTCAATCATCTTATAAGCCAATAATCGCTATTCAAAAATTTGGGGCCTCAATCCAAAATAAATAAAATGCATCAACACACGGTTGAGTATAATCTTCCATTCGATTATGTAGCTGACGTATCTCGGAGGCTCTTCATCGTATTCGCCACCTTTTTCCCATTCGGCAAATGGTAGAAAATTTAGTTTATCCGACTGTGGCTGACCCGTGGCACGATACCGGGCAGGACTGCGGGAATACGGCGTCTCTGATGTTCTACCGAAGTATCTAGGAGTGAGGGCGTCGTGCCAAGTTGTTTCAAATGGGTGGATTATCTAAGGTTGATCAGCATCGTCATCAAAAGAGCTATAGCTCATGGCGAATATGTCCAGAGGAGGGTTAGCCTAGAGCTGTACTCCGTAAGAAATTAGCCAGGTATGCCTGATGCCCAATGAACTTCGGAATCCGTCACAGCGATAAGCAAAATTAATCACGAAACAAACCTTACTGTCAAGTTTTGCCTTTCAACTTGACCAAAGATGGACACCAAAGCAGCGTCAAACCCTCTGCAGCGAGGCAGCTGAGGGATAGAGGAGGGGTAGTTGCCAGGTTGCTAACGGTCGCTGGTTTGCTTAGTTTGCATAGAGCCTTCTAGTCGTCCGTGCCTTCAGAGACTTGTATCGGTACAACAAGGGTACAAAATCAGGTGCCAGTACTATTGTACGTATAGGTATGACTCGTAATTTACGCGATTCCATGTTAGGTTCACTCATTCACGTGATTAGGGTTAAAAAAATCGTCCCTATGTCTCTAGAGATCTAAGGCAATAACGGGCGATACCGTACTGTAAGGAATATATCGGTTTTCTACGGCGCTGCTAGATCTACCTGATTTCCTTTATAGTACCCTTGCTTCACAACATCGCATTCAACAAAGTTCACTCAGTACCTAAGCCTTACTATGATAATACTAGCTCCTTGCAACTATATTGCAATAAAAGCAAGTGCAAAGACTAATGCAATAGAAGCTAGCTTCTTATCGTTTCTTACTACCGAGCTCCCGCTAAAACTTTTAGTGGAAGATAGGGCTAGTCCACTCGTTGTATATATAATTAGTACTAACGAAGTGGTTTCTTCGATAGGTAATTTAGTAGACGGCTTAAATGTTGATGTATATCCTAAGGGTGCTAACGTTACCTCTAATTTAGGTAACTCTAGAGTTAAGGACCTTGATTTTTAATATAAAGGCCCCGAAGACGATAAAGTAGAAACAAAATTCACTAAACTAGTTAGTAAGATAAGAGAAGATATCCTTTTACTAGACCGTATTCCTATAGCACTTAGATCTATAGAAGGAACAGTAGTGCTACTAGGCGGTCGAGAATTAGCCGAACCGGGTCCTCTTAATAAGATTAAAGAAACTAGAACTATAGGTGTAATAGTAATAGTAATATCGGATATAGCAAATAGGAAAGTAGCGAACTAGACGAGAAGATAAACTAGAAGATATATATTAGCTTAGAGGGATATAGAATAAAAGAAGGTAGTAGCTATACGCTTCTTATTAAGTCCCTAGCCTATATAAATAAGCACTTATACTTTTATAAATTCGCTTTTCTACGTCTTAACCTTCCTACTCTTTAAACCTATAGTAATTTAAATATAAGAAGAAATATATTATTTGTGAAGGGCTGAAGCAAGACTTGATTCAATCTAACTAGGCTAACATGCTATTTACAAAAAGCTTAAGGAGGGGAAGTTTATCCTACGCGTTCTCCACGTCAACATACTAAGGTCTCGTGATACACGTGACCTATATCGGGCACTAGCCCGTGACAATACCCCCCTCCTAGTTTTAATCTCATTAGGGGCACGATGGCATAAGCTTCGGTGCCGATTTGCTAGCGAATCACCTCCGAAACGGTGCCGTACTACTCCTCAAAGGCATCTAAGGCGCTATAATCCCGTACTAAATCTAGCGTTTACCACGTTTGTTTAGCCTATCCTCTCCATTTCACTAGCGCTTCGTCACGATAACCTCGTCCGATCTTCCTTCGTCGTATAGCGAGTATTTACTTAACGTCGTATTCCTCTTCTCCATCGACTAGTAGTAGTAGTGGCTACGAATTATCTACTATTTAAGATAGAAACGGGTCCGTTACTACTAGGCGAATCAACTTAATATAGAACACTAGATATATACTAGTAAGTACATTAAGTCGAACGGTGAACGGTGATAGAACGTCTACTACTCGGTATCGAGTATATAGCTAATCTAGCTTCTTTAACAGTCGTTATATACGTATATTCTAAAGGTTTAGCTAAACCTAGTTATCCTTTTTATAGATAGGCGCAGCCTATCGACGTCGGTTCGCTTACTCTTCTTGAAGGGCTTATATAGAAGTAATAGCGGCTTAGGCCTAATTAGTAGCTTCTCTTAGGCGATTTATAAAGGTTTCGCCGGCTTTTCGTGGTAGGGTTAGAGCGTCTCCTAGCTACCCTGCTTCGTTAATACTAATTAGGTTAACGTAGTAGCTATAGGTAAAGAAGAATAGCGAGATTCTAGTTAAAGTAGTATCACGATTATTAATTACTATAGTGACTATTAGTAGTAGGTCCTTCTAGTTATCCTATACGTATATACTAAATATACGTAGAATTCGTTCGATCTCCTAATTAGTACGCTCTATTACACTATTAGTCTAGGGGTGAAATATAGTAGATAATCGGCGTTAAATTAATAGCCTTTCGTATACCCTTTTCTAGAAAGAACTCACGAATTAGGGGCCGCGGTCGCTTATAATCGCTAGTAGCACCCTATAATACATATAGAAGTATATAAAGAATACCTCTACTATATCTTCTACCGTTATATTCTTTATTCCGATTAGAATCACGCTCTTCGTTAACTAATCTATTATTACTATATAGTTCGTTACCCCTATAGGTCCGGAGGGTAGTAGTCCGGTAATAAAGTCTACTAATATTTCGGCCTAGATTCGCTAGAGAATAGGTAGTAGTTTTAATAGCCTATACTTTATATCTTACTATATTAAGCTCCGTCCGTAGATTATATAATTCTAAAGGAAGCGTTGTATATCCTTTACTACTCCTAGCTAGAAGAACCGTCGAGATAGTATCGAATAAGTAGTATCTTGCCTAAGATACGCTATAACGTGTGAATCGTGGATCTTCTGTATAATCCCTATATATAGAACCTCGTTATTAGGAATCTAGATTCGTTATCTAAAATAAAGTACTCCTTGATTGTCTAAGTAGCACTCTAATAGGCTTATCTTAATATCTATCTTAGTAGGGATTTAGCGCTCTCCCGTTAGTAAAGCGTAAGAGATTTGTTAGTAGATTAAGTTAGACGCTCTTACCCTTTTCTATTCTACCTAGAGTTCCTCTTCTTCGAAGAGAGGAATATCCCTTTTAAAGTTAATCGCTTCGTTAGATTAGTGATCGGCTAATTAAGGGTCTAACCGTCCTATTTTAATCTTAACCTTTTTAAGTAGGACTCGGAAGCGATTCGATAGCCTTTCGTTAGTAATACTCTATAGTATATCCTAGCTCTATCATAAAAGTGCGTTCGGCCTTACTATAAGCTTACCTGGGCGATAGCGGAGGTTAAAGTCGAACTCTATTAAGAGATCCGTCTAGTATATCTACCGTTTATTTAGATACTATACTTTACCGAAGTATTAGAGGTTCTTATAGTCCGTTATAATAGTAAATTAAGGCACTATTTTTAGCTTAGGTCTCTATTCGCGTAGGGCACGTATAATTACTAGAAGCTCCTTATCGTGGATCTCGTAGTTTAATTCTACTAGAGATAGCTTCTAGGAGAGATAGGCGTATAGCCGTAGTTGCCTATTAGGCCTATATTACGATAGGACTACTCTAGTAGCCTAGCTAGAAGCGTTAGTTTCCACGACTATTTAATAATCCTCCTCGAAATAAGCTAGGATTAGTGCGTTTATAAAGAGTTCCTTTAGTTCCACGAAGGCCTATTAGTAATTATCGTTCTATTCGAAGATAGCGTCTTTCTTTATAAGCTATATTAAGAGTACCGAAAGGTCGGCGAATTAGGAGATAAATAGCTAGTAGAAGTTCGCAAAACCGATAAAGCTTCGTATATCTCGTATAGACTTCGGTCTCTCTTATACCCTAATAGTCTCTACCTTCTTTAGGTTAATATAGATCCCCTTCCCGGCTTCGATAATAAAGCCAAGGTATTTCACCGATTTCTACTTAAACTCTAACTTCGCGATATCGTATTATAGACCCGCTATGAAGGGCTGAAGCAAGACTTGATTTAATCTAACTAGGCTAATATACTATTTATAAAAAGCTTAAGGAGGGGAAGTTTATCCTACGTGTTCCCTACGTTAATATACTAAGGTCTCGTGATATACGTGACCTATATCGGGCACTAGCCCGTGATAATACCCCTCTCCTAGTTTTAATCTTATTAGGGGCACGACGGCATAAGCTTCGGTGCTGATTTGCTAGCGAATTACCTCCGAAACGGTGCCGTGCTGCTCCTTAAAGGTATCTAAGGCGCTATAATCCCGCACTAAATCTAGCGTTTCCTACGTTTGTTTAGCCTATCCTCTCTATTTTACTAGCGCTTCGTCACGATATCCTCGTCCGATCTTCCTCCGTCGTATAGCTAGGATCTACTCGACCTTATATTCCTCTTCTCCGTTAACTAGTAGTGGTAGTAGCTACGAATCGTCTACTAGCTAAGATAGGAACGGGTCTATTACTACCGGACGAACTAATTTAATATAGAATACTAGGTGTATACTAGTAGGCATATTAAGTCGGACGGTAAACGGTGACGGAACGTCTACTACTTAGTATTAAGTATATAGCTAATCTAACTTCTTTAACGGTCGTCGTATATATATATTCCGAAGGTTTAGCTAAACCTAATTATCCTTTTTATAGATAGACGTAGCCTATCGACGTCGGTTCGCTTACTCCTCTTAAAGGGCTTATATAGAAGCAATAGCGGCCTAGGCCTAATTAGTAGCTTCTCGTAGGCGATTCACGAACGTTTCGCTTACCTTTCGTGGTAGGGTTAAGACGCCTTCTAGCTACCCTACTTCGTTAATACTAATTAGGTTAACGTAGTAACCGTAGATAAAGAAGAATAGCAAGATTCTAGTTAAAGCGGTATCGCGATTATTAATCGCTACGGCGACTATTAGTAGTAGATCCTTCTAGTTATCCTATAAGTACGTAGTAAATACACGTAGAATTCGTTCGATCTCCTAATTAGCACGCTCTATTACACCGTCGGTCTAGGGATAAAATATAGTAGATAATCGGCGTTAAATTAATAGCCTTTCGTATACCGTTTCCTAGAAAGAACTCACGAATTAGGGGCCGTAGTCGCTTATAATCGCTAGTAGTACCCTATAATATATATAGAAATATATAAAGAACACCTCTACTATATCTTCTACTATCGTATTCTTTATTCTAATTAGAATCACGCTCTTCGTTAACCGATCTATTATTACTATATAGTTCGTTACCCCTGTAGGTCTAGAGGGTAGTAGTCCGGTAATAAAGTCTACTAATATTTTAGCCTAGATTCGCTAGGGAATAGGTAGTAGTTTTAATAGCCTATACTTTATGTCTCGCTATACTAAGCTCCGTCCGTAAATTATATAATTCTAAAGGAAGCGTCGTATATCCTTCGCTACTCCTAGCTAGAAGAACTATTAAGATAGTATCGAATAGGTAGCGTCTCGTCTAGGATACGCCGTAACGTATAAATCGTGGATCTTTTGTATAATCCCTATACGTAGAACCTCGTTATTAGGAATCTAGATTCGTTATCTAAAATAAAGCACTCCTCGATCGTCTAAGTAGCACTCCGATAGGCTTATCTTAATATCTATCTTAGTAGCGATTCGGCGCTCTCCCGTTAGTAAAGCGTAGGAGATTTGTTAGTAGATCGAGTTAGACGCTCTTACCCTTTTCTATTCTATCTAGAGTTCCTCTTCTTCGAAGAGGGGAATATCCCTTTTAAAGTCGATTACTTCGTTTAATTAGTGATTAGCTAGTTAAGGGTCCGACCGTCCTATTTTAATCTTAATCTTTTTAAGTAGGACTTAGAAGTAATTCGATAGCCTTTCGTTAGTAATACTTTATAGTATATCCTAGCTCTGTTGTAATAGTACGTCCGGCCTTACTATAAGCTTACCTAGGCGATAGCGGAGATTAAAGTCGAACTCTATTAAGAGATCCGTCTAGCGTATCTACTATTTATTTAGGTATCGTGCTTTACTAAAGTATTAGAGGTTCTTATAGTCTATTACGATAGTGAACTAAGGTACTATTTTTAGCTTAGGTCTCTATTCGCGTAAGGCACGTATAATCACTAGAAGCTCCTTATTGTGGATCTCGTAGTTTAATTCTACTAGAGATAGCTTCTAGGAGAGATAGGCGTATAGCTATAGTTACCTATTAGGCCTATATTACGATAGGACTACCCTAGTAGCCTAGCTAGAAGCGTTAGTTTCTACGACTATTTAACGATCCTCCTTGAAATAAGCTAGGATCGGTGCGTTTATAAAGAGTTCCTTTAGTTCTACGAAGGCCTATTAGTAATTATCGTCCTATTTAAAGATAGCGTCTTTCTTTATAAGCCGTATTAAGAGTGCCGAAAGGTTAGCGAATCGGGGGATAAACGGCTAGTAGAAGTTCGTAAAACTAATAAAGCTTCGTATATCTTGTATAGACTTCGGTCTCTCCTATACCCTAATAGCCTCTACCTTCTTTAGGTTAATATAGATCCCCTTCCTAGCTTTGATAATAAAGCTAAGGTATTTCACTAATTTTTGCTTAAACTCTAACTTCGCGATATTATATTATAGGCCCGCGTCTATTAGTTTCTATAGTATATCGCTAACCTTTCGGTAGTAATCCGCTAGCGTTCTATTAGAGTAGATTATTATATCGTCGATGTATACTAATATAAAATTATCGAGGTACTCTCGTAGCGCCTAGTTAATATACCTCTAGAACGTTGCTGGTGCGCTAGTTAGCCTAAATAGAGTTATATTCTACTCGTAGAGCCTATCTCGCGTCCGAAATACTATCTTCTATTCGTCTCTAGGGTAAATACGGATCTTATAGAAGGCTATAATAATATCGAGCTTTATAAACTAGCGGGCGTAGCCTATATTCTGTAACGTTTCTCGAATTAGTAGTAGAGAATAGCGATCCTTTACTATTCGTTCGTTTAATCCTTAGTAATCGATATAGAATTGTATACCTCTACCTAGCTTCCTTACTAGCAAAATTAGTGCTACTATAGGCGATTAGCTTATACGTATAAAGTTCTTCCTAAGTAGGTCCGTTAACGTCTTCCGTAGATAAAGAAGTTCTTCCTTATTTATACTATAGAGAGGACTATATAGTGATAGCTCTTCGACGCCGTTTTAGTTGCGTTTTAAGGGGATCTTATAATCGATCCCTAGTTAGTATAGTAGTAGCTAATTAGTAAGCTACTAGCTAAAAGCTACTATCTATCGCTAGTAGTATTTTAGTAGCTTATCCTTTAGATCGATATGCTTCTTAGGACGAAGTGCTCGCTTAATATCGTCTAGTAAGACCTAACCGATTCGTAAACGATTTATATCTAATACGCTCTATATAAGTTACTAGATAGATAGTACCTCTGCTTAGGCAACACGTAGTATCTTTACCCTAATAAGCCTAATAGTGTAATCTATATAATTCTAATATCTCGTCTACTCCCTAGACTTAGTAAAGATGTCTAGGTATCCTTTCCTTACTAAGTATCGCCTTTTTACGTTGTATAACTATAGATCTCCGAGTATTATACTATCGCTTTATAGTCTAATAATATAGGCGAATATATAGCCCTATTAATAGCTGTAGATATTGAGGTCGAAGTAGGTAGTATAAGTGATTTAGTACTAATTCGGCATAACTCTATCGAGGATTCGTGGCTATATCTTAATACGCGGGAGGTTAAGTAACTAGACTAAGGACTCGTTTACTATTATATAATAGTAGTAACCGCTATTAATAAGAGCTTATATAAATTAAATTCTATTCACTCTAGTATTAACTATAAATAGCGGTGTCTTACGTTCTAGTAGCTTTTCGACCCCCTTTCGCTCTTACTCGCGGCTAAGAATAGGAGCTACTCTTTTTCTAAATTATCCTTAGTGTTCGCACCCTTATTATCGGAGGCCGTTAAATCTAGATTGCTTATAGGCTTCGACTTCTTTACTTTAATAGTACGCTCCTTTCCCTTCTTACTTAAGGTAGTAGTAGTACGTGTACTATTTAGCTATTATACTAGTAGAAGTAAGCACCCCGCGATAAAGTGCCTAGACCTCCCGTATTGTAAGCATTTTCCTTCGTCTCGTCGCTAATCTATCTCGTCCTAACTAACCTATTAAGCCTACCTTAGCGCTCCGATCCCGGATTAGTAGTGTTTCGTAGAGGTTTTAGTTTAGTTTACTAATACCGTAGGCGTCTATTCTATTTCGTCGTCGTTCTATCTAGGCGTACGCGATCTACGTGTTCGTTCCGCTCTCGTGATATTAAGAGTATCTATATCGGAGCTAATCTCGTGAAGCTAAGAAATTAGGTCCGAAGAGGTAGCAGGAATACCCTAATTTATTAACAAGTTCGTTATTATCTTATTAAGTACGCTAAGAAGAATCTACTACTTAGCCTTATTAGGTTAGTTAAGCGCGTCTATATCCGCGAATTCCTTTTCTAGCCGTAGCAGGAACCTAGAAAAGCTTATATCTTCTAGTTACCGAATCTAATAGAGTCGCCTAGCTACGCGTGCCTTAATATTTAGGTCTCCGTAGATATTCTTAAGGTAGTCGAGTAAGACTTACGGTTCGCTAGTATCTCGGCGGAGTTTCACAAAGGTTCCGGTGTTCTTCTATACAAGCTTCTCTAGTCTAGAGAAGATATATATAAATTAGTCCTAAGGAGAACTAATAGCTCCGCCGTCTACACTAAGCTTATTCTTAATCGAAATTCGCTAGGTTAGCTAATCGCTCGTGCTTCCCCCGAATAACTTTAGGTCCGGGAGACGGGGCTTTAGTGAATAATCTCTATTCGTGGCGGAATCGGCACCGATTTAGTAGCCGATCGGGCTAGTGTCGCCTATCCTTCGTTCGTCGTGGTTATTGTTATGGCTAGTAAGGCTTAGCGCTCTAACATTACTTCGAGACGACGCATCCGTTCTTCTTATGCAGCTTCCTATTAGTAGTACCGCTCTCGTTCTTCGTTCTGTATAGCCTAGGTCTATGCTAACTACTACAATAGCGTCTGCGCCCACCTAGGGGGGTGTGAAGGGCTGAAGCAAGACTTGATTCAATCTAACTAGGCCAACATGCTGTTTACAAAAAGCTTAGAGAAGAGAAGGAGTGGATCAAGCGAAACAACAATAGAAGTAAGCAGACAGGGCGGTGGCAGAACGGAACGTGCGGGGAAGGCTATGTGGCAGGGCCACATAGTAAGAAGCGGGTCTGACCCGTGACAAGGGGCTCGTCGATTCCTAGTGCTACATCGCTGCTAAGGGTTATATAGCGTGCCGGTAATGCTTCGGTCGCTTTTCGTCTAGCGCTTTAATATGCCTAGGAATTAAGACCTTCTAGGGCTTTCTAATACGCCTCGAGCGCTTAGAGTTTTATGCGCGAGGATTCCGTTCTAATATATGTTCGTCACTAAATCGCTAGGGATTCAGGGGTGTTTCTAATGAGTGCCTAGGTCGCTTTCCTAGGGCTTTCCCAATGACCAATAATACTTCTAGGTGTAGAAGGAAGCTTTTTGTATGTGAAGGGCTAAAGCAAGACTTGATTCAATCTAACTAGGCCAACATGCTGTTTACAAAAAGCTTAAGGAGGGGAAGTTTATCCTGCGCGTTCTCCACGTCAACATGCCAAGGTCTCGTGATACACGTGACCTATATCGGGCACTGGCCCGTGACATTATAACTACTTTCTGCGAAGATATAAGGCCTATTATAAAGCCTATCTTATTAAAGTTATAGATATCCTCTAGTTATATACCGTTCTCGTTAATCACACTTTATATAGTCGCGAACTACTACTAAATCGATTTCGGATCTTCGTTTAGGGCTCTTTAGTAATCGTATCTTCGCGAGAAGCGTGTACGAAGCTTAGGGCGGCGGTTAATAAAGGATAAGGGCTAATTCTTGCCGATAGTAGATAGTGGTAGGTTACCACGCGCAGCTAGTAGGATATTAGCCATTTCTCCCATAGTTACTAGCCTAGGCACTACTCCACGCGTATCCATAGAGATAATCCACTCAGTAAGCGAATCCTCTTCTAATTAGGTTAATTTATGGCCTGTTAGGCGCTTATCCACGCGTGACATTCGACCTTCAGTACGCGCATAAAGAGTAGTGTAGGGTAGTGTTACGCGGGGCCGACTGGTTACTGTAAGTTAGAATGTCCACGGGTTATACTTGCCTTAATTCTAACTACGGATTCTAAGAGTATCTCTTAATCGTACTATTGCTTCGTAAAGCCTTACTATAGGTTAGATCCTATTAAGTATCTTATAGAACGTGCTAGAAGTGCGCGCTAAGTAAGTTAATCACTAAGTGTTACTACTAAGCGAATCCTCTACTTATAGGTTAGGTTATCTTAAAGGTGAACTATAAAGTGTAAAGTACTACTAGTAGTAACTAAGTAATAATATAAGATTAATCGCGAAGAACTAAATATATAATAGTAAAAGAGTATCCTTATATATCTAGTCCTTCCTATCACTAATAAGTTAAGACTTATCACTAATATACTAGGACTTATCGCTAATGAGTCTATCCTATCGCTAATAGGATATAGTCACGTGTGGTTTACCGCGTACCTATATTTAGGGCGTAACCTTAGTGCTAGTAAAGGAGTAGCTATTTCCTACGTCGCGCTAACCGTCCTATAGAGTGTTACGAGGCAGACCGTCAGAAACCCGCGGGGGACAACGTCAGCCAACCAAGCCCTCAAGAATAGGAACACCTGCATAAGTCACGTGCAACTAATGAGACGCATTACACATATGCTTCCTAGGAGCAAGTTCACATACAAAAAGGCTCCTAGGAGCAAAGTGGGTTAGTATAAGAGGGCATCTTACACGATCATGCTTAGTGATCACTCGGGGTGATCAAGGACACTGTGTCCTTATAGCGGACTTTATCCTGTGTGTGTATTTATATATATACTAGATAATGTCCGGCACAACGAACTACTTGATTAAGTTGTCACGTGACGACTTATTAAGTGATGAGCCCGACTCACCTAGTAAGGAGTCCGGATAGTATTGAGCGATAAGTTCCGACTTATCGCCTGATAGGAAGGACTAGATATATAAGGATACCCTTTTACTATTATGTATTTAGTTCTTCGCGATTAATCTTATATTATTACTTGGTTACTACTAGTAGTACTTTGCACTTTATAGTTTACCCTTAAGATAACCTAACCTATAAGTAGGGGATTCACTTAGTGGTAATACTTAGTGATTAACTTACTTAGCGCGCACTTCTAGCACGTTCTATAAGATACTTAATAGGATCTAATCCGTAGTAAGGCTTTGCGAAGTAACGGTACGATTAAGAGATACTCTTAGAATCCGTAGTTAGAATTAGGTAAGTATAACCCGTGGATATTCTAATTTATAGTAACTAATCGGCTACGCGTAATACATTAATCGCTCTGTCTTTAAACCGTGAAGCAAAGTTATTATAGTAGGTAACGATAGTACTAGTAGTAACGTATCTTCGAGTAGGAGGATCTTAGTAACCCCTAAGGAGCTTATAGATATAGTTACCTAGCTCTAGGAGTATATCGCTAACTTAGAAGTAAGGTAATCCTAATACTCTATAAAACTTCTAAAGCTAGAGTTCTTTAATAGAGCACGCTCTAAACTCTAAGGCTTCTTAACCTAGATAGAAATATAGCTCTATATGAATCTATAGATTATAAACGAAGAAGATAAAGTAGTCTTTGTCTCTACCTATCTTCGCGGATAGGCTTTCGAATAGTTCGAACTATTTATCCGCGAATACTAGGAAAAAGCTAATAAGGATTAGTAGAGCGATACTACTTAGGAAATATTCGTCTTATATACCGTATTTAAGAAGAAACTTAAATAAATATTTAGTAATATTAATACTATCCGTAGTGCCGAGCAACGCCTATAACGACTTAAGTAAACTAGATTAGCTAGCGTGTACGTCGCTAAATTCTAGTAGATTATATCCTACTTAGACTAAGATAAGGACGCCTATATCGCGATCTTTAAGGACGGACTTAAGGACGATATTAAGGACGAATTAGTTAGGATTAAGCGACCTAAGACTATTAGTGATATAGTTACTACTATAGTACGTATTAATAACCGACTTTATAAGAGATACCTCTAGCGAAAGGAAATACGCTAATAGAGAAGCTAAGGATAATAGTCCTTTAGATAGGCACGCTACTACGAAGGCTAGCGCGGGAATAGATAATAGCCTAGGGAGAATAGCGATCCTTATAGATCACGACTAATAAAGCTCGACGTAGCGAGACTTCTAGCTAAAGAAGAAAAACGGCGAAAGGATAATAACTTATACTTTAAATATAGAAAAGTAGGATATTAGGCGCGTAAGTATAATAATAAGCGTAATAACGTAAAGCTATAGGCGCGTGAGCGTAATAATAGGCGTAATAACGTAAGGCTATAATAACTTTAGGCGATCTAGGACGAGGTCTAACCCTAGTAACTCTAAGCTACTAACGATAAGGGATAGTTAGTGATTGATAGCTCGACGAGTCTAGGATAGAAGGGAAATAGCGAAGGTACCTTTATAGACGATACTAAACGCTTATAAGAGGTAATTACTAGGACTACTCTAGATAAGTACGAGTACTTAAAGGACTAGGTTACTATATAGGTAGTAGAATAGTTAGATAAAGAATACCGCGGCTTAATTAGTGTAGAGCACGCGACGGAAAACTTTCCCGAGATAGACTAGGAAGGTATTAAGAGTTAAGGGTAGACCTAGTACGGTCCCTAGAATACTACCGACTCCTAGGAGCTATCTAATAATTCCTAGGACTAGAGAATAGGGATCCTAAAGACACTAATTAAGACGCTAGGAACCCCGGAGATCCTAGAGACTCTACCCTAACTCCTAGGAATAGATACTACTAAACGGCCTTAAGAGAAACCCCTACGATATATAATTAAAGACGAACGATTCGCACGATTTTAGGTAATATTTAGCCTAGACGAAGACCTAGAACGAATTTAATAACTATACGAATAGACTATAATTAATCTTAACGACGTAAGAAGCGAGCTATAAGACGTGCTATAACAAAACAACGAAGCTAAAGCTAACTAATTACTTTGGGTTAATAAGTATCTTGACGGGATATATAGGTATCTATAACCTAGTAGTACCCTAGACTAAGTTAGAGCGCTATAGGAATTACTTGTTAAAGTATTAATATACGATAATATAGAAAATAAATATCTATGTAATAGCCTAAGGTATATATGCTAAGGATACGTACGATACCCTAAGCACGATCTAAGAACTATGTTAGCTTATTATAATAATAGCTATATAATATACGTAGCAGGAAAAGTTAAAAGAAGCCTAGAACTAAAACTACTATGTTAGGAAAAGAAACCTAACTAGAAACTAGAATACGCGGGACTCTAGTATAGAAACTAAAGGATAAACACCGAACCGTAATATCTCGTAGCGATCGCTTAGGGATAGTATATAAAGATCGTCGCTAATATTATACTTCGATTAACTATAGTAATAATTAATTTAGGAGTAGCTAGTAACTTTATAAGTCTAGCGTATCGTAACCGCTATAAGATCTAAGGGATAGCAAAGTTAAAGACTATACCTATTATCGGACTTAACGGAGAGAGTCTTAGACTAGGGATTATGTATAAAAGCGGACTACTACTAATAGTTATTAGAGACTATTTCGAAGTTATTAACTTTAATATAACTCCTTTAGGAGAATACGATATTATCTTAGGTATACCTTAGTTAAGGAAGTATAACTCTATTATCGACTAGTAGTTAGGAAATATACTATTCGATAGATATAATTATCGATAGATAAGCAAGAGGTAGACCGGAAGAGAACTAAAGACGCTAAAGAGACTTAGCCCTAGGGAGGTAGGTACTCGTAAGAATCCTTATAAAGGCGAACTTAAGAGGAGTTTTCGGCTAGGAGGTAGGCCTAACAAAAGAATAACTAATATAAGGAAGGTCGTAATAACCGAATAATAACTAGATATAACTAATAAGGAACTAAAGGAATACGTCCTTATTTACGGTGATATAATAACCCTTTACGCTATAGGAGCGCTAGAAGAAGAATATAAGATTCCTAAGGAATACACCGAATTCTAGGGTATATTTACGCTACTACTAGATAGTAAGCTACTAGAGTATAGACTATTTAACTATAAAATTAGAATTAAGGACGGCTAAGAACCGAAGTTTATACTAATCTATATATTATCGCAAAAAGAGTTAGCGATATTAGAGGAATATATTAAAGATAACCTTAAGAAAGGAAATATTTAGTATTCGAAATCGTTAGTAGGATATCCGATCCTATTTATACCTAAGAAGGGAGGAGAACTTAGAATATACGTTAACTATTGATAACTTAACGATATTACTATTAAGGACTAGCACCTATTGCTATTAATTAACGAAATTTAGGATATTATTTAAGGAGTAAAATACTTTAGCAAATACGATATTACTAACGTATATAATCGTCTTAGGATTAAGGAAGGAGATGAATAGAAAACGGTATTTAGGACTAAGTTTAGGTATTTTAAATATAACGTTATGCCGTTCGGACTTACTAACGTACTAGCGTCGTTTTAATGATTTATCTTTGAAATATTAAAAGGATACCTCGATAAATTCGTTATTATGTATCTTAACGATATCCTTGTATTCTTAAAGATAGAAGTAGAGTATATTGAATATAATAAACTAGTATTATAATAGTTAAGGGAAGCTAAGGTTATACTTAAGCTTAAGAAGTATAAATTCCACGTTTAATATACTAGTTTCCTCGGATTTACTATTAGCCTAGATAGGCTTAGGATAGAGTAAGATAAGGTTAAAAGCATCCTTAAATAGCTAATACTTATATATATTAAGGACGTATAAAGCTTTCTTAGACTCGCTAACTATTACCGTAAGTTAGTATCGTAATACTCGAAATATATAGTAGGACTATATTAGTTCACTAAAAAGGGGGTACTATTTAAGTAGGATAATAAAGTAGAAAAGTCGTTTACTATACTTAAGGAAATATATAATAAGAAAGTAGGAGAAGCTATTATTACGATATTTAGTTACGATATACTAATTATTATAGAAACTAACGTATTAGATTTTACGCTTAGAGTATAGCTTATATAACTAGGATAAGATAGTAAGCTTAGACCTATTACCTTCTAGTCTTATAAGATAATACTAGTAGAATTAAATTACGATATCTATAATAAGGAACTATTAGCTATAGTATTAGTATTTTAGATATAGAGGGTATACTTAGAAGGAGCTAAGTATACTATAATCGTTAGGACGGATTACTATAACCTTATATATTTCACGACGACTAAAAAACTTACACGACGATAAGCTTAATAGGTAGAAATATTAGCCTAGTACGACTTTAAGATTATATACTATAAGGGAACTAAGAACGTAGTAGTAGACGCGCTAAGTCGACGACTAGACTATAAACTTAGAACTAAGGAGATAGTACCCGCTATCCTAACCACGGATAGCGAAGGGTATATTATTTATAACTACTAAATCCTTATAGTAATAAGCGAACTATAGGATAATAGATAGCTCGATAAGATTCGGGAAGCTACTACGAACGACTAGGTAATATAGAAGATCCTAGGGAATAATACCGCGTTAGTTAAAGACGGCTTAGTCCTTATATATAACTTAGTATATGTTCTAGGGAATCTATAAGAAGAAATTATTAAAATATATCACGATAAACTTATATAAGGATATTTAGGAATTAAGAAGACTATCGAAAAAGTTACACGAAACTACTATATCCCGGTACTATACCGGAAGGTTAAGAAGTATATCTAGTAATACGAATTATGCTAACGAAATAAATTATCACGATACGCACTATACGGAGAAATAGAATTAGCGGAGGTACTAAAATAACTATAGGAATAGATTACTATAGATTTTATCACGAAACTACCTATCTCGGAGGGTAATAATATAATTATAGTAGTCGTTAACTAACTAACTAAATATATATATATAATACCGATAACGGAAACTATTAACGCACGACGAATAGCTAATCTACTACTTAGGTATATATTCGCTAATTATAGAACACCGAGCAAGATTACCTCGGATAGAGATAAGCTATTTATATCTAATATATAGTAGTTACTTATAGATTAACTTAGTATTAAGTATAGGCTCTCTACCGCGTATTACCTATAAACTAATAGATAGACTAAGCGGGTTAACTAGACCTTAGAATAGTACCTTCGATATTATATAAATTTCTAGTAGGACGACTAAACGGGATTATTACTAATAGCGTAGTTCGCGTATAATAATACGATATACGTAATAATAAAGGAAACACTATTCTTCGTAAATTATAGGCTTAATCCTATAATTATTAGAGAACTAATCGGAAAGTAACTACTTATAGAGTTATCTCGACTACTAGTGATTAGGTTAAAGTAACTACACCTATAGTTATTAAGGGACATTAAGTTTCTTAATATACGCATAAAATTCTATTACGATTAGTCGCGCTAGGAGGCGCTAGACTTTTAAAAGGGGGAGAAAGTTTATCTTTTACGACGTAATATTCGTACTAGGCGATCTAGCGCAAAACTCGACCACCTTAAATTAGGACTATTTAAAATTATAGAAAAAATAGGACCGCTTAATTATTAACTAAAGCTACCTAATAGTATACGACGTATCTATGTAATCTTTTATGTCTTATTATTAGAAAAAGCACCTAGGAACGCCGAAATCGCTACTAATATCGAAATCGAAGAAGAAACGGAAAACGAATATAAGGTCGAGGATATCCTAGTAATAAACAAAGTTAGTAGAAAACCTTATTACCTCGTGAAGTAGAAGAATTACGATACCTCGGAGAATATATAGGAACCTATTAAGAACCTAGTAGGCTACTACTAGCTAGTTTAATAGTTCTACTAATAGGAGAAGGAGACCTAGCGGCCTTACCTAACTAGGAGGGGTCTAGGTCGGCCTAGGAAAACGAAGGATTATTCTATAACTAAGTTAGAGTAGGATCCTCTAATATCGCCGTAAGAATACGGTTATTAACCGTAATAGTAGATTAAGAAACCTTATTTATAGCCTAAGCACTCTCTACTTCACGATCTTTTTATTTAGACTTAATACGCTCTTTTTTAAGGCGCTCGCGCTCTTTAACTTCGCGACGCTCTAACTCTTCTAACTTAGTAACTTCTTTAAAATCCTAAGTAATAAAATTACTAGCGCGCTTTTATAATAAGCGCTTTTATTTACGAAGACGGGCTAGCTTAGCTAATATTAGCTACTACTAAAGGAGGATAGCTTCCTCCTCCTTCTCTAACGAATTTTAGGACCTTACTAGACGACGCTATTTAGTATTAGTAAAGGTCGGATTTAATATCGTATACTTAATACCTCTATTACTACGAATATAATCGCTATAGCGGTTAGAATAGTCGGCACGAATATATACTTACTTTAGATAAACGTAACGATTATAAGGAATAGCGGATTAAAAGCCCTCGTTCTCGATCCGACGAGTTAAGGCGTTCTTACGGATAGAAGCCTTAGAAGATATAGTTAGTATAATAGGACGATATCACGGAAGGAAAAGAAAAGAAATAGAAAATATATAAAGCGCGAACTAGGGGACTACGCTATTTATAGCCGCTAAGGATATCGGCTTAAGAAGAGGGGGGATAATATTACGAGGTAGACCGTTAGAAACCCGCGGGGGATAACGTTAGCTAACTAAGCCCTTAAGAATAGGAATACCTATATAAGTCACGTGTAACTAATAAGACGTATTATATATATGCTTCCTAGGAGCAAGTTTATATATAAAAAGGCTCCTAGGAGCAAAGTGGGTTAGTGTAAGAGGGTATCTTACACGATTATGCTTAGTGATCACTCGGGGTAATTAAGGACACTATGTCCTTATAGCGGACTTTATCCTGTGTGTGTATTTATATATATACTAGATAATGTCCGGCATAACGAACTACTCGATCAAGTTATCACGTGACGACTTATTAAGTGATAAGCCCGACTCACCTAGTGAGGAGTCTGGATAGTATCGAGCGATAAGTTCCGACTCATCGCCTAATAGGAAGGACTAGATATATAAGGATATCCTTTTACTATTATGTATTTAGTTCTTCGCGATTAATCTCACATTATTACTTAGTTACTACTAGCAGTACTTTGCACTTCATAGTTCACCCTTAAGACAACCCAACCTACAAGTAGGGGATTCACTCAGTGGTAACACTTAGTGATTGACTTACTTAGCGCGCACTTCTGGCACGTTCTGCAAGATACTCAACAGGATCTAATCCGCAGTAAGGCTTTGCGAAGCAACGGTACGATTGAGAGATACTCTTGGAATCCGCAGTTAGAATCAGGCAAGTATAACCCGTGGACATTCTAATTCATAGTGACCAGTCGGCTACGCGTAACATAGAGTAAGTAGGTATTATTTATAACGGTTAGTTGTAGGCCGTTTCTAGCTCCTGCCCTAAATATCTTCGCCTTAGTCCCCCTAGGGCATACTTAAGTATACCGAAACGCACGTGATAACGCTAGTCCTTAGCGTCCGTAGAATGATTAGTTCACGGTTGCTACTTAAATAGCTGCGGCCCCCGCGCTTCTTTGAGGTCCGTAATAGGTAGCTTATATAGCTTTGCTGCTACGCGAATTAAATTAATGCGGCCCTCTTTCAAATTAGAAAGGGCTAATAAGATCTTGCCCTCTTAAATTATAGCTTTCTGCTAGGATTCAGAGCGAATTGGTGTTATAGTAGGTGGTTGAAGTTAGTAGGTAGGTAGGAATACGCGATTTTGGAGGTAGTGATCCGGACGGGCGGGTGATCCGGACGGGCAGGAATTACGTTATAGTTCGATCTATATTCCTATACGTTTCGCTAACTCTTTTTTAAAAATTTTCTAACTTTAGTAGGCTTCTATCTCAATACTTAGTAATACCTATAACCTAGTAGTAGTTATCGCCTAGATTAAGTAGGTTTTCTAGAAGGATTAGAAGAACCTTAATTAGGTTAGTATTCTCCGCGAATAGTCTTATTCTTAGGCTATTTAGTAGGAGATCGCTAAGGCTTTAATTAATCTTTACTAGTATTTTAATAACGCTAAGTAAGCCTTACGTAAGAAGTACTCTTAGACTAGTAATAAGAGAACTAATAAGATATATTTTATAATTATATATTTTAGTATTAGTTAACTAGGGTTTTAATAGGTAAACGCTAATCTAATTAATATATCTATTACTACTTATTATACTAACCTTTCCTATATCCTTCTCTCTAAGAGTAATAAAGTATCTAAGTAGAAGAAGTACTATACCTAGATACTACTATACTTATTACTTAGAGATAATAGTTACGTTACCTAGTTATATAGTAAGCTAGCCTTTATTAATACTATTTTAGTAGTAGTTTATAATAACTAGGAAGAGATAATAAATAATCTTAATAATAATAATAATTTAGATTATAAGATAGATCCTAAGGATTTAGTTAAGGAGATAATAGAAGACTTCTTAATTATTCTTAATAAGATTTAAGAGATTACCTTATCGTCTTTACTCTTATATAGTTTATAGATAGTTTTATTCTATAAATAATATAGTCTTTATTATAGTATTTTATTATAGTTTCGCTTACCTTTCGCTAGTATAGATTTAATTAAAACTTACTAGTAAATAAGGATCCTTAGTTAGATATAATACCCTTAAGCAGCCTAAAGCGTAATTTAATATAATTATAGAAAAGTTTAGTAAGTTTACCTATAGTAATTATTATAGGAATAGTAAGGAATAGAGACTATTTCGTGAACTAATTAATAATAACTAGGATTATATTAACTAGCTTCTTATTATAGATTATTAGTAGTAGGCCTATAATAAAGTCTATTAAGATCTCTACGAAAGGTCTTAAAGGAATTAGGAGTAGTTAAAGCTTCCTATATAGCTTATATCTTTTTACTATTACTCCTTAGTAGGTCTAGTAATCCTAGACGTATTTAGCGACGTCTATATAGATATTTAGCTAATAATATTTCCTTTTTATTAGTTTAAGGGTTCTTATATAGCTAAAGTAGCTAGCAAGAGGATTATTATAATATATACTCTCATACAATTTGGTTTTACCAAATGGCTGCCACTTTCGGCGTCAGTCGACGCCTTTTTCGGCCGTCATTTGGTAACACGGACCTCTCTCTCTCGACACGCCTCCGTCCCGCTACCACCACGCACCAGCCAGACCCACTCGGAGACACCCCAGCAATCCAGTTGCCTCCGTCAAAGTTCCCTCGACTTAGACTCTTTGCTATGGCGCCAAAAATGGCCTCACTGCACCCTATTAAATGGGCCTGGCCATAGGCCAAGTCACGACGGCACAAACCTGCCATCGTGGCCTATTTCTCTTATATTCTTCGTTCTTCTCCCCGTCCTGCTCCCTCGATCGCGAGTGTATCCCTCTACCCCCCCTCGCGGCCTATCTAGGGGCCCTTTCCTTCATAGTCTTCGTTCTTCTTTCGTCCTCCTTTCCTGCTTCCTCGACCTTGAGTATATCTTAACATATCTTCTACTTGTCCTTCTATAAGTGTTCTGCTGGCCGCTTAACCGTATCGTGGTTTCGTGGCCTCTATCCCTCCCGCGTCCTCCGTACCTTCGCCGTTCCTGCGCTCCTCCTAATCCTACTAATAAAGCGCTCTCGATCCCGGAGAAGTAGAAAGCTGGGAACTGTCTGTGGCGAGGATGATATTACTACGACCTCTACGAGCGACTCCGATGAGTAGGGCGATGCTACCTACGAGACGGATCTGACGGAGGCGGACGATTCCCTAAGCCCACGAAAACGTCTCCAGTCGGATGAGAACTACTCTGCCTTGGAGCTAGGGCTCCTTGGCGAGTTAGAAGAATACTATAATGATCTACTAGATGATGATGGAATTGATCTGTCTAAGATTCCTAAGGATTTCGACAAAGTACTAGGCACTATTAAACGACGAGAGTGGATTAAGACTTGGTGGAAACGGTTAGTGATAACGGAGATTTGCCCTATTTGGCTCTTTACTAATGTAGGTATAGGTACTATATTAGCTAAGTTCTGAATAAGCCTAACGAGCTAAAATAGCGGGAGCCTAAGGAAGCGCTACGCTAGGCGTTAAATAATGATATATATCAGTTCCTAGGCTAGTGTCTTAAGCTCGAGCGTAGCAAGAATAATCGACGGTTAAAGCGTATTAATAAAGCTAGCTTATTAAATACGGACTAGAAAAACCTTCGTAGCTACTACTAAAAGCTTACTAAGATTAAAATTAATAATAAGGATAGCTTAGATATACGGAGGGTTAGTAATACTTAAGTTCTTTCTTTCTTAACCTATTTAGTTATCTCGTCTAACCGTAGAAGATAGGGTATAAAGTATTTAGTCTAAGAGCATAGCTTAGATATATAGCCTAGAAAGAAGACGCTAGTTTATATCGAGGATATTAGGCCGTTTAACGAGACTATTTTGTCGACGTAGGAGAAGAAATTCTACCTAGGATTCTAATATATCTAGGTATGCCTATTTAACTTACTCGCTTTGTTTACTATGCACCGGAGGAACGCTTTGTTAAGTATATAATTTAAGGACCTATAAATCTCCCTTTAGAAGGACTCTTATAGAGGCCTACCTATTCCTATAATTAAACTTACTCCCGAAGGGACCAAAAAATTCCTTAGTCTAACTAAATTATACGGCGAGCGTAATTTCCGTCTCTCCCTCTCTCGATTCCCTAGCTACCCCGAATCTCTAGCTAGGATTATATAACTAACTAATCGGTAGGACTACTTTTGCACTTCCCGAGATTATTTATAGTCCCTCTTTAGTGATATACCCGTATATATTACTTTTCGGTATCCTGTTCTATACGCGCGTATTCCGGAATTCGAAGCTAATCTTAAAGGCTTAGCTACGGAAACTCTTTATTAGCAAAGGCTATAAGTAGCCCCTAGTGCTCTTAGACCTAAATAAGTCTAATTAGTATATATTCTATAAGACGGAGCTAGTTAATAGCGTTCCTACTATTTAGCGGATTATATAGATATCTAAGTCGGCTATATCTATCTTACTAGTTACCTTTAGGGAGATCCGTGGGTAGAAAGGGGTATTTTATGCCTATTAGTTCCGTTATAGAAGTAGTAAAGTAATTAACAAGAGCGGTAAGTACTTTACGAAGGCTACTAATACTTCTCTCCCTTCTTTTCCGTCAGTAGCTAATATAGTCTATAGGGTAGGTAAGCAAGGAATAATATATATTAATTATAAAGCACGCTAGCCCTTAGATCTTTCTTAACTACTATTATCCTCTATAACTTAACACTAATATAATCCGGATTATCTATAGCCTTAACCTAGATATAGAACTAATACGAGCCGTCACACGATAAAGTCGTTAGCGAGATATACGACGCCTACGCTATTTAACTAATTAATAGAGGGTATAACTTAAGGATTATCCCGAGTTAGAAGAGGTCTAGCTTAATCTAAGTTAGATTTATACCTAATACGAGAAGACCTAGTAGCCCGCCCTACTCCCTTAGATTAAGTAACTAGAAAAAGAGATAAGAAACACGCGAAAACGGTTATAAAGGAGCTTACGGTATTAGATCCAAGAGAATTTTAATAAAGAGTAAGCATTTCTAGATATCAAGGCGTAGCTATCTAGTATAGTAGTTAAGGAAGAGAGCGAGGATAAGTTATCCTTAGAGAACACTATATATCCCCTTTAGTTATATCTAGTATAGAGTCTTCTTTCCTACCTAATCTCTAACTTGTTAGAGGATAAGTAGAATCGGCGCAATATAGGTGCTATAGCTATCGTGTAGTACTATAACGTCCTAGAAGGAGGTCTATTAAGGGGCCGGCCTAAGCGAAACGTCTCTAGATCCGCTACGTCGGCTAGTCCTATAAACTAGTCGCAAGATATAGAGTAGACCTAAAATGTTGCTAACTTATATAAGGTACCTATTTCTATCGCTAGTAAGCCGTCGCGTGCTACTAAGGAATACCTCGAGAATTCTAAGAAGCTAGAGGCTTACTTTTAATACTTTATAAATAAGGGGCTCCCTAACTATATTCGCTTCTAGATATATTATAACGCTAGATATATTACGCGCTATTTTAACGCTATTTATCTTAAAGAGAAGCTACTTAAGTGTAATTAGTGTGAAGTAGCCTTACTATATTAAATAGCTTTCTAGCGCTATACTTTTAATATATATTATATACGTAGTCGTAAGCGTTACCCGAACCCGGTATAGGTACTTTAGAGACAAGAATAAGTAGGCTATAATGTCCTAAGTAGTAGTTAAACGGGGGGATCCGGATAAATATAGGTATATACTATCTACCTCGTCGGGGCAGCGTATATAACGCTATAGCCTAGTTTTATCACTATCACGGCTTAACGTCTAATCGTGTAATATAGCTTAGGATATTACGATCGCACGAAGTCTAATTATTTCCCGGGGCCGAGTCCGTCACTATTAGATCTTAGGTATATAAAGGGCCTCCTTCCCCTAGCTAGTTACGTGCTCTAGTATTCTCTTTTCCTCTTCCTAAGCCGGCTTCTATCGACTTTTCTCCCTTAAGCGTAACAACTAAGATTAAGATAGCAAGCCTATCCGACACGATTATTATAACCGATAACGAGGAATTACTAAGCCTCGAGCTAGGTAGTTCACGACCTCGGAGGGCCCCTCGCCGTGATTATAGTTACCGGGAGTTCGAGAACCTAAT
Source organism: Penicillium ochrochloron (assembly GCA_022985105.1). Classification (NCBI taxonomy): domain Eukaryota; kingdom Fungi; phylum Ascomycota; class Eurotiomycetes; order Eurotiales; family Aspergillaceae; genus Penicillium; species Penicillium ochrochloron. The sequence goes on from JAAVMA010000033.1 coordinate 360,778, forward strand.
CGTTGAAGTAGTCGATAATAAGACGGAAACGGCACTATCACGCAAACGCAAAAGAACTAAAACGAAGGAGCCGTCTACATTAGTACCAGTTCCTCACAAGGCCTTCTTCTTCCTTAACTAACAACGGACCAGGACAACGCCTTTGAGGAGCTCCGAAAGGCAGTTAGCCATAAAATGCAACGGCTACAAGAGAAAAATCGCAAGCTTCGAGATGAACTTCGCCAGGAGAGGGAGAGGCACCAAAAGGCGGAGAAGGAACTTTCCCAACAAAGAGAAAAACGTATTTTAGAGTGCAAGATCTGCTATATGCAGCCAGATCGCTGGGTGTTCATTCTATGTGGACACATGGTCTGCAGGTCATGCGCAGGCAGTCTTGGAACAACGGAGAAGTGTCCTATCTGCCGAGCACCAATCACGGGATATATCAGATGCTACCCTTTTGCAGGATAAAGCATGTATATCGTGTTGCAGGTCTAGTTCAATGACTCGAGTTTAAGCACGGAAGCCGTTTTTCCGCGTTGCTTTCTCCTCCCACGTACTTTCGGCGGGATAGCTGAATAGTATTAAAATCACGTGGAGGGGCCCTAACTACGCGCCGTTGACGGAAAGGGGGGAAAACGATGGTATTTGGACTAGTAGATACAGTGCCAGGCAAGAAGTATTCACACACCCCAGTTCACCGCCTAGATACCGCCTACTGATTTCAGACTCTTTCCGGGATTTAATCCAATCATATAATTTAGAATTAAATATTTTATGGCAGAATATTATGTAATAGCGAAGGGGTGTGTGAATACTTCTTGCCTGGCACTGTACGTATGGCTAAATACACTGACGGACCGGAACAGCTTTGCTCCGATAGCCGTCTTAGCGCCCAGGTATTGCCTAACACGCAAGAGACCATGATTTTCCTTAGGGGAAAATCGTGGTCTTTTGTATGTATAAAAATTGAAAAGTGCCCTTTGCACACTTTGGCTCTTTCTGGATAGGATATTTGCAGCACAGGTTAATTTCCGTCTATTTTCGCTGGGTTTAGAAACGGCATTACACTGAATCAAAGTCCTGATCTTGATTCTCCGTAATACGCATTGTGTAGCTCAAGCCGCAGAGTCGACCCTTTATTATAATGAACTACTCAAAGTGGCTAGGTAGTCCCTGGTTGGTCCCGTTACGCGTCGTCAACTGGTCACTGTGTGTAGAGTTGTCTGGGATTATACTGTACTTGCCTAGTTCCACTGCGGATCCCAAGAGTATCTCGCAACCGTACCATTCCTATGCTAGCCTTACACGGAGTCGAATCCTATTGATTATCTTGCAGGACGTGCCAGAAGTGCGGGTTAAGTAAGTGAGCTCCCCCCTCCTTGTAAGTTAGGTTATCTTAAAGATGAACTGTGAAGTGTAAAGTACCAAAGGTAGTAACCAAGTAACAATGTGAGATTGATCGCGAAGAGCTAAATACATGATGCTTGAATGAGTGTCCGTATATACCCAGTGGCATCCAAAGAATGATATTAGGATGACGAGTCCGGAAGTTTAAACGGAAATGCCGTGAAGGTCGGAGGATAACTAGTCTCAAATTAATGAGCAAAAGAACGTCTGATGCAGCAGAATTGGGCGCATCAGCAATAGATAAATAAGAAGTTCGGCTTCGGATTCACCGTTCCTTGCTGGGTGAAACGAATGAAAGAATCCAGAGACAGCAGCCTTAATGATTCAAAGTATTTTCCTGTTTTTTTAAATAATAATAAAAATAAAAATAATATCGGCAGCGATTATAGTAAGCATCGGTGGCCGGTTCGAATGATAGAACGGCTTGCGAGGTGGGAACATCCCTGGGCGTATGATGATGTGCTCTACCAGCTCTGATCTGCAAAATCTATCGGGGAAACACGACATCCGCGCATGTGAAAGTCCCCGATCCAATAGGAACCTGGGCCCAACCGACATCTCCGCTGGCGACAGGAGAAGCTTGGACCTCGCAAGGCCATCCCTTTTAGGTTTAGCTCCGGTAGAGACGGGCGAAGCCAAGCGCCGCTGCGGAGAAAGAATAATTCAACTAGCAGCCGAAACGAACATGCCGCTTGTCTCATCATGTCCACTTCAGTGAAATATCTCCAACGCATATTGGATTGCACGTTGTTACGGTTAGCATGTTTGGCTATTTTGCTGCGACAATTATTTATTGGTGGCAGGCCCGATTGCTCTGGGACAACGTTGGCTGGAAGTTCATGCTCGTCCTCGCAAGTTCTAACTTGCTGTTATTGGTTTTCTATCTACTTGCATGTTTTGCCTCCAAATGTGGATAAAGTCAGACGACGAATGTTCATTCAGCTTGTTTCCAGGAAAAGCCAATAGAACCCTGGAAGACATCAGTCCGGAATTTAGCGATACGCTTGTAGTTGGCTATGTGGAGGAAGTACGATAGGCCTCGAAAGCAGGAGAAGACGCGGGCATATAAATTATACTGGACAAGATCGAACTTCCCTTTCCTCTTTTGCCTTATCAAACGCGAACTATGTACAGGCAGGCCTTGGCGTGGACGGAGAGCGCAATTAACTAGCCATAGCAACCCCCCCCCCTTCTCCCCGGCTTCACCAAAAGCCCTCTGACAAGGTCAAATGTCCCATTACATTTTGGCCTTCACTCGGCCTTCGATGTCCTAATAAGTGTTAACCCAGGCCAAGTGTATAGATATTGAAGATGTCTTACTTGAACACTGGTTTCCGCGTATGTTCTCTTCAGATATGTTCTCTTCAGATCGAGACACTGGAGGTACCATTCTCCACCCTTCAGCTTCCAGGTCTCATGATAGTAGCCTCCCCCCCTTATCTCCACAAGATTGGTGGACTTGAGACATATCTGATCCTCCATACTCCAGACTGCCTTGACCTCATGCGCCGATATTTGTTCAAGATCACCAGGACCGAACATGTGAAGGGTTTCCGCCTTTTCCAAGTAAAGAGAAAAAAAATCCGTAAAGGCTTTGCATGATCTGAACGATAACGGGACTTTTCCAGCTATCACCACATTTCCGTGAATATCCCAGAAATTCAAGCGTGCATCCGGGAGAATGATCTTCTGTAATTTAAACCATTGTTTTGAATCAATGTAGCGACCGTAGCGTGCTTTCTTTTGAGCAATTGATTGCGCGATTTCAAAAGGCACCATTGTTTTTTCAAGCAGGTCCGGAATGAAAGTATCAACCTCAAGTGTGAAAATTGGCTTCTGGTCCTTTCATAAGGCGACCTCGGTGTGCACGCTTACCAGTCGGCAGAACTTGTCCCCGACTCGGGACAGTACCCGAATATCTCGGCGCATCTTCCGGAAAGCTATGCCATCATGCGTACCGTGTCTGGGACGTGGAATAACCTCCTCGGCCACTGTACTTACTCGCCACCCCCACCGACTCAATCACCTGTCTGGCTCATTTGTCGAACTGTAAAAGGTGCGGTGCAATTATTGCTCCGTCATGAAAGGTGCGCGGAAACTTCAAGGCCGCGCAACCGAGTCCCCCCGTATTTCTGGAAGACTGTGGCGGCAACAACCGTATCGAAGCCTGGCTTGGATAAACGAACAGTTCAGTGGGACTTAGGACACTCAGGCTAGCCCGGACCATATGTCAGAATGATTAAGCCTCGGCTGCAAGAAGCCCCGTGTATGGAGAAACTGGGGAGGCTCTGGGGTACTCCGCAATTCCTTGATGTGCTCCAAATCCTTTTAATTCTTCGTCCCCGTCCTTTTTGGTTGTGTTGTTCATGAAGGGCCTTTTCCTGGGTAAGGTTCCCGCCCAACAATCAGTAAGCACAAGGTCCAAAACACTCCTATGACCATCAAATAACCTGCTAGGTAAAGAATATTTTCATCATGTCAATTCCGGTCGAGATCGCCGAAATAATCATCCGGAAGAAGTCACAATATGGCCGATACATTGATACCAAGCAATGGGACAAATTTGACCAAGTTGCATTGCCTGATGCCGAATTCATCTTCCTCGATACCGACGGGTCTATCCTAAATGCCGGGAAAACCTCGTTTGCATTCCGATCTTCTAAAGCTTTTACAAGCTTTTTCAGCAAATTCTTCGCAGAAGCACAAACTCTCCATATGTTTGGGCCTGGAGAGTTGCAACTGAAAGCGATTGACGAGGTGGGAGCCATATGGGGGATGGAAGATCAAATTATCCTGAAACACGCTGTGGGATCGGTTGAGATCAGAGGCGGAGGGTACTATCACGAAACTTGGAAAATGAGAAAGGGGGACTGGTTCTTGGACTCCTTACGATTGGAGAGGACGTACCAAAAAACAAGCCTTCTAGCAAAGATCCTCGTATTGTGTGACAGGTACCTTGGCCTCTCTGTCATTTGAGATTATCCCCACCATCAGTTCAGAACAGTGCTATAGGGCTAAGCATACAATCTGGGAGCCAATTGCACTATTCTGCATTAAGGGGGGGAAAGGATTGGGGAAAACCCAAGCGAGTTTCTTAAGTCGGATGTATAATTGATTACCTTTTCTTGATTGCGTATCCTACCAAGTACTAATTGAATGCGATGGGTATATAGTGTATAGGGGACCCAAGTAACCGGAATTTATTTTATCAAGAAGCTCACGTTGCCTTTCTTCACACTAAACATGTTAAGCAGTAGTATATTTCAAGTTAGTGGCAGAACTTAGGCAGGAAAATAAATCAATCCGGAAAATTTTTAAATTCGTAGGGCTCCCGGACCAAGTTATCATAGAGATGTATTCAATACAAATCAATTTAGGATTCCACTCATTCCAGATCTTCGACAACCCACGGTGTTTCTTTGTTCCAATCCGCTTACTTGTGCAGAGCATTCGAGTGTAGCTAGGTATAAAGCAACATCTACTAGATATCGTTCATTACCAATCCTTTATGTAGGATAGCAAAGAGAATCATGCCGTACGTAGCTCGATACAGCGACGTGATCGCCTGGTAGTCTTCCTCCATTGTCTAGATTGCCCTCAACAGGCACTTTAAGAAGGTCAGCAGACGGTGCAATATTCTTCAGACCGGATAGTAGTCCCACATGAGCCAAGATAATGCCCCCAAAGCTATGTGCGATGAAGATCAGAGGTCTCTGCTAGAGCTAGTCGAAGAGTCAGCCCAAACTTGCTGCTAGTAGATAAGTCAATAGCGTCCCCTACCTCCTTAGTATTCCGAATCTTCTTAATCTCCTCCATCAGCTCCCGCCCGTAGTCGAGGATCGTATCGACTCCGTGGCTCGACAGCTTCTAGTTGTACCCGTAGATCATCGTGCGGCACTGCCGAAGATCCTTTAACAGGACGTCACGGAGCCACATCCGACCCAGATTTCCTCTTCCCTACCACGACCCATACGCATGTCCATCCAGTCTGGTAATAGCAACGATGCTATATTGCACTATCAGTTATTATTAGACTTCTAGATATAGACAACGGCGTAGGTCCTTACTCTGCAACCACTGGCTCATTCTCGCCCGGCGCGTAGAGCTAGGTGAATCCAAGGAAATAACAGTCAAAGTTGATATCATCGTCTCCCATCTCGACCTACCAGTCTCCAAGAGGGTCGAGTCTCAGCTCACCGAGGAACTAAGGCACCCTACCGCGAATTTGCACTAGCGCCACCCGATATATATCGCTTTCATAGCATAAAGGCACGATTATAATCTCAGCCTTGATTTGCGATCTCTCATCGTTGGTGAAGCTATCGTCGAGTACCTCTTACAATGCGGTCTTGAGATCCTCATCAGGCCCAAGTCTCGCGAGATACCGAGATGTTCTCTAACAGAAAAGTGAGACTCGGATACGCGAAATAGATGAATGTCCATACGTAGTCCAATGATTGCGGACGTTTATCTTTCAATGTGGTTAGGAGCGAGTAGATCCTGAATTGCCACATCCGGCTAGGCATCCCATACTTTTCTGCAAGGCTCTTCAATATCGTCCCGCCGGAGAGGAGCTGGGCTGCGAGGAAGAGATCAAGGTACATCGCAAGTAACTTTTGGTGGCAGTGCAGGACGCTGGACAATTCTACCTCGCATTTAAGCCACTGCTTGTCCAGTTCAATGCATCTCTTCTCCACCTTGACCAGCTCGGAATAGATTCTCTGTACATCATTCACATTTTTGATGGCAACTGGTGAAAGATGACCCATGCTCACGTAATCCAGACAGCCAAGTTTCCATAAACAGCAGTAGTATACCCCTAGTTACCCTTTTAAGTGTCAATTACGTGAAATACTCCTTCATATTCACTAGATTTATAGACTTTAGATTTGCCTACTGTGCAAATTCTAGAACGTACGCCAAGAGTTTAGAGTATATCAAGCACATGTAGTACGCAATCTCCCTATAACTCCAGCGCAACTTGATTGATTGCTATGAAATACTCATCGAGCCCGCGGGAGGATGGACTGTCCGGAACGATATTCTGTTGGCAACGCCGACAAATTGTTTGGAACAGCCACTGGCCCTCTCTGTATCGATGGTGTGTTGAGGTTTCAGGAAGGTGAATTGTGATCTCCGCAGAGACTTGACAAGGTCCATTCCGGAGCAAGATTGACATCGCAGGAAGGGTCGAAACGAAAGTGGTTGAGTATGTTTTCTCATCTCCCTGGATTGCCTTGAGGGCGTAGATTTATCGTCCTAGAAATGAAAGAAATTGATGTGATGAAGGTAAGTGCTAAACATGAAATCTACTCCTTAAATGGAAGCGCATTTGGAACCTAAGCGGGCGGACCATTTTTACCCCTTGATGGCTTGTACATTCGTACACAGTGCGTGTGATACTGTATGTGATGTGCATTTGCATTTCGGTTCTGGAGGAATATTTTATAATCCCCTTGCTGCTACCAGAAATTCATTGGTTGCAACGGTGTGGGCGGACAGAAAGGCACGGATAAATCTCCCTTGCGTCTGTTGATCAATTCTTCCGAGGTCATGATTTGTTGTTTGTTTGCTTTTCCAGGTTGGATGGAATGAAAAGATGCATCCTTCAAGCACATGTCCCTTTTCTTATTCATATACTGCTAAACGTAGACCCAAAATCGCTACGAGAGTGGTTTACGACCGTACAGCGCGTTATTGACGAGAACGGTATACAAGCGGAGGATATCTACAACTTTGATGAGACAGGATTTGCAATGGGTCTTATATCTACGCAGAAGGTGGTTACGCGAGCTGAATACTGCGGTCGGCGATCGATACTACAGCCAGGAAATCGCGAACGGGTCACTGCTATCGAAGCAATTTGCGCGGATGGCTATTCGCTACCGCCATAGGCGCAGAGGTTCGACGATCAACTGACCGCACTCGAGTGCTCGGAGAGGGACCGCATAGGATCGGTGAACTAGATCAGTAGCAAAAATGTCTCACTAGCAAAGCGCACATGGGGGAATAGTGTTGAGAAAGGAGGAGCAGGAGAACGAAGAAATAATGAGAAAAAGCGATCCGCTGTTGGACAAATCAGCACTTCCATATTGGAAATTCAGCAACCTCGCGAGTAGAAGGCTCACGTGCATTTATCAATAAGTATATTAAAGCTTCAACAGGTGATATAGTAAATTAGTTAACTAAATTGCCAGTAAAGGGCTGGAGAGAGGAATAGGGGCCAGAGCGAAGACTTGAAAAAAATTCAAGGGGAATGTCGAGCTGCGACGGCCAAGTTGTCATGCTAGGATCACCAGGTGCATCCTTTCCGTAGAGAAAGTTGCGCACTACCGAGGATGCGGATGTTTGGTCTAGGCCAAGAGCCTGATCGAATGAGGCATAGTTGGACTGTTTAGCTTGTGCGGTAGCAAAAGGAACATGCTGGGACTGTCGAATATGTTCAAGGTCATTTTGAAGATTAGAGACATACGGATGCTTGGGATCTTCATTGAATGAATTCCAATCATTCACGAAAATGTTGTCTTGGCGCCAAGACATCTTGCAGATATAGTCAAGGTAGTCAACAGCGTTGCATGAATCAGAGAGATGGATTGAGTGGTGAAGAGCAGGTGATTGAGACACATGAAAGTACTCAGATTTTCAGTGGATGAGTGAAGGCATTTATATTTTTATAGGAGGTAGGTAGTAACATATCCAAAATATCGACCATTTCTCTCGTTCCTTACTCCGGCAATCCCTTTGCAGATCCACTACGGTCTCGACTGGGGATTTCACGAAAGACAGCCAATAGTACCAGCCATGAAGTACCCGCACCTGCAGGTCTCCACTTGATGTTGGGCGCTTTTGCATAGCTACATCGCTGGTTGGCTCAGGCTTGACACTTTTCCCAATGTTGGTCTCAACTCTGCTAGTTTTCCTCCGACCGGGATGACTTCATCGACCTCGGGAGGTGCACGGAACTAGCCTCCGCATAGTCCAAGTATAGTCTAAGTATAGCAGCTACTCTGAAGTGCCCTGGACTATGGCGCTGGTATCAGCTTTTTTTAGATTTGCCGTTGGCGTAAAAGTCTAACTCTAGCCTCGGACGGAGCAGGTCAGGGGATATTAACTAAAGTTTGTGCATTTCTCCCCGCAACGTCGCTTACTCAGCTTGGCGGAATTTCCAGGAACGTCCTCTACCACCGTCTCCCCAGTCATTGGCGCCTTGAAGTTCATCATTCCCTTGCCTTCGTCCCTTCCCCCTAACACGTGAGGCGTATCGTCATATACCAACAATGAGCGTGTCGCTGTCCACCCGGGCAAGCCCACGCGTCCCGACAGAGGTGCAACTAGAATTTGCCGATGGAGACAAGCGGCCTCGTAAAAGACAGCGGGTGTCGGCCGCATGCGAAGAATGCCGATTGCGGAAAGTGAAATGTGACGGCTATCGACCTGGTAAGCGTTCGGAAAAAAGCGTCCGAGAGTGTCGGGAGAGAGGAGCCGCAGGATACTGATCACATCTGCTTTTCCAGTCTGCGAACCCTGCTCAAAACGGTTCGGGCAGCGTGCTATATGTACCTGGGTAGTACGGAGAGGACGTGGCCCTGGGGTTGCTCATGATGAACTACTATCATTGCAACGTCGAGTCCACGAGCTAGAAGAAGCTGCACAAGATGTGATACATCATCCGGACAAACCAACGAAAGTGCCGGCGGTGCAGCCATCTCCACCGGGCGAAGAATGCGACGCAGAGGCAAATGCGATGATGGGCCTGGTAGAAGATGCCCACCGAAGCGTGTCGAACAACTTCGGAGACTCGAGTGCGCGGAGTTTCGTGAACCAGATTAGGAACATAATTGATCAGCAAATTCCCCCGCTCGCCTCTCATGGTCAGTTCACAACATCGGTAGCATCGCAGCTGCCGGCCCTGGCGGCCCAGATAAAAGAGCCTCTCCAGGTCTTCGAGTATAGTCTCCCATCACGGCAGAGAGCGGATCATCTGCTGGGATGCTACTGGCGCCTGGTGCACCCCCTGTATCCATTTCTGGATAAGGACGACTTTGAGGCGAACTACCACAGCATATGGAGAGGGGATGATCTGGAAAACGAGAGCAGAGCGTTTATCTGCCTTCTTAATACTGTTTTCAGCATCGCATGTTTGTTGGATTCGTCGACGAGGCCGCAGGATCGAGAAACCCAGGGAATAGTATTCTATAAGAGGGCCAGAGATTTGGTCACTCTAGACTTCATACGCCATCGATCTGTTTCCACAGTTCAATGCTTCCTCTTGCTCGCCGAGTACCTCCGGAGCACTGATGATGCGCAGGAATGTTGGACGTTTGTCGGCTTCGCGATTCGTATGGCGCAAAGCCTGTGTCTGGACGTACCATCAACGAGCAGAGAGGCGCCCTCTAATCAAAATCTGATTAGGAGGGTCTGGCATGGCTGCGTTCTGATGGATAGAGCACTCTCAATGACCTTTGGGCGACCTGCCATGATCACAACGCGAGCTGCCACTCAGATACCTTATCCAGTAGCCCACCCAAACTCTGTCATTTGTACCTGCTACATCACCCCGCATGAACAGACCGCCACCGATCCTGATATTCACTTTTTTATTGAATCCCTTAAGCTCTACGGGCTAACGAGCGGAGTACTACACACCGTGTACGGTGTAGTGTCGACCGCGCGAAAGGAAAATAAAGAAGACGAAATAGGAACAAGTGAAGACTATTACAGTGTTTATTTTGGGAGCTGTGGGCCCAGAGTGGCTGGTGATATCTTAGAGATGGACAGCAAACTCTCTTCATGGAGTCGAGGCTTGCCTATTCATCTCAAGCACGACCCAACATTTAAGAGAGATGCAACAAGCCTGCGACAGACTAATACGCTTTGGCTGAGGTATTGCCATGTCAGAATCCTTCTATACCGGCCAGTCATGTCCCGATTTTGCTCCAAGGCTAGCAGCTCCGATGATACTAGCTCTCTCGAAAACACGATGCCATCAACGCTCGCATTCCAGTGCTGTATTTCCTGTACTAGGGCAGCTCTGGAGACAATTGAGTTCCTCCAGTCACAGTTTGAAGGAAAAGCCCAGGAAGAAGTGGATGATGCACTACCTGGGTGGTGGTATAGTGTTTTTTACCTCTATACTGCCGCGACGGTCCTAGTAGCGGCTCGGCTACATGAAGCAGTCAAACAGGAAATCGGCGAGGGGGTTATCATACGTACCTGGGGTGCAGTAATGGATATTTTCCAGTTCTTGGCCCCGTTAACCAAGCAAGCCATGCGATGTGCAGCAGCACTTAATCTGCTATTTGACCAGGTGCCGCAGCTGAGCCGGCGGCAAGACCAAATATCGTCTCAACCTTTTGCTCATAACGGACGTCACCTTCCCCATCAGAACCAACGACCGCATAACCCTCACACCACGAAGCCGAGTCGTGAACGGGGTTTAGCCGTGGCACAATTTAATAACCAGGAAAGCGAGGAAAGTACACAGACGCCTAGCTATGCGCATCAGCCGCATGCGCTACGCGACGGCCAAGTTCTTGATTTTGAACTCGGAATTTCGGGTAATACCCACCCGTTTTCCCCTCCTCAGACTTGTTCGGTGATGTCGTATTCCCATGCGAATACGGCGAGCTTTCCCAATATATCAGAACCGAATACCCTACTACTTGACCTAGATGATATGTCATGGCTGAGCTGTTTTCCATTCCAGCCTTCTAGCGACCAATGGGGGCTGTGACCTTTACGTACCATGCTAATTACTTACGCGAAGGACAAGCTCCTTGGGAGACCAGTAAGTTGCTCCGTTGTGAACGAACTTGCATAGATATAAGGAGTCCCCTGGGTCTCGTATACTTAAGGAGATTAAGAGGAAAGAGAATGTGACATTCAACTAGGGCTTAATATTGCTAAGTAGTGCTGTAGCGAGTCAAAGTGCACCTTAAATAACAACCAGTATTCATTGTGAAGCAAAAAAGGCAGTAAACTAAATGCATTCCGGTAAACATAAACCATTATATATCCAGAGGAAGTGTAGCGAATAGATATTGTAGAATATCAATCTCAGTTATGTTAGTATTATTGACTGCCTTGCTGGATTGACCAAACTTCTCGCCCATGAATTCTTGATTGTCGGGGATTCTCATCCTTCTAATCTAAGAACTCGTTAAGAATCTAGTGTGTGATAACTGTATTATATATAAACGGACCGACCACTGGCAGCGTTATATGGTTGACAAATTATCATTTTCGATTTTAACAGTTTTAAGATATTTTGTAGAACACAAAAACGCTTGTAAGACGCTATCTTGTATGAGTGACGAAATAAGAAGAAACCAAGATAGTACTACAAGATATAAATGGGTGAATGATGGCTGGTTTTGGTGCCTCTACTCTTTGAGACGAAGTAAGAACCGAAATTCATGGGAAAACTTTGCTACCACTGAAACTGTGTTGATGTCTCCTTTGTCTAAATCCATATTTTAGAAATTTTGTGTTAAAATCTCAGTACCTGTACACGAGTTTCTCAAACTCGGAGAAAAGTATCGATAGAGTTGTGAGACGGGGGTTGGACCACGGTTTAGGATAGGTCGTCGTTTAAAACTGTCATTGTCCCCTGATCCACACTACCGACCTCAGGATGATTCAAAGGAATAGCCCCTTGCGGAAACCGGGGAATGCAATTATACCTTTCCAAGCGTCCAGTAAGTTTCAATGTTCTGTCTGGTTTCGTCGTGTTGAAACGGCGGTGCATCCTGAAAGGTGATGCTTTCCCTGTGTAATTCCGCTATTTTTCCGGACAGACTTGCATCTTTGACAAAGGCTGCGGTGGCCTTTAGCACGGTTTCAATAGGGGTTACGGTGAGCATGTCGTAATATGCCGCATCCTGTGATAGGGCAGTCTTTATTGGACCCGGTGCGATCGCATTTATTTGGATTTGTAACTCTTCGTCTGCAAGTGGGCGTGCAAGTGAACGGATAAGACCAACAACGGCGTGCTTAGAAGCAGCGTACAGCGGCGCGGTGGGGAAAGGATAGATACCAGCGCAGGATGCTGTGCAGATGATGCTACCCCGGCTGCTGATTCCAGAGCGTTTGGTGGGCTTGTTCTTGGCTAAGTAGTAGATCCCGAGCCGGACGGCTAATATGAGTTAGTTCATATAGAGAGAAAGATGGGCAAAAATAACTCACAATAAATCGTTCCCGAAATATTAACATCGATGACGTTAAGATTGGGCTTTTGTATCGACAGCCCTTGGACGCTGGTGAGGGACTCTTGTTCGACGATACCAGCATTCGCCACAACCAGGTCAATACGGCCATGTTCTGCGTAAGCCTGATCGAAAGCAGCAACCTGACATTCCCAAGATGCAACATTGCATTCCTTGAAAGAGAAGGTTGACTCTGGGTATTCAGTTCTTAATTGGGTTACCACCTTCGATCCAATAGTCACATTGAGGTCGAGAAGGTATACATGTGTACCTGGCGCACCAGCAACAAGTTTGGTAATAGCAAGTCCAATGCCAGAAACACCGCCTAAAAGTTGAAGTTCTTGTTATCACATGCTGTTTTTTGGTTCTCCTCTATGTATCGTAAGAAGAATCCAGGGGCCTTTACCTGTTATGATAGCAACCATTCGCCCAGAGTCCATGATCTATATGCATACGAATGAGTTTTTTGTTCTGGAACGGTCTCTGACATGGGTAGGCCACAGTTATAGAAGTCATCTCTGGCTCCTAAATAAATAAGGCGTTATCGGCATAGCTGAGTGGATTTGCGGGCTCCAACAGCCCGGTGTTAGCTATTGGCTTTAGTATCTCGGACCGGGATCCCGCGGCCTTTGCTCCGGTATCTCACGTCCCCACTATAGTTCCGAGCCAGCCCATGGTTGACTAGCGCATCCGAGCAACTTCGCATAGACCTGTCAACAGTGTCCGGGGATTGCTGGGATATGGTTGACTAGATGAAGCATAAGCGCCTCACAAAGGTTGCCTTGATCTGGATCTTGGTTATGAGGGGTGAATATGTGTATTGTATACTATCCCGGTGGATAAATCTCTGTGTGGGACAGTCCGTGGGGGAGAATTATTGACGATACGGTGCTCGGCGCTAATTCTAATTGGGATATTCAACATGCTAGGGATTACTTACCTGCTACTGGAGCTGTTAAAGGAGAAAACTATATGGTTTTAAGCCTTTACCAACGTTTATGTCCTATGGCAACTCCCAAGGCAATCATCAATGGGCGAGGAAATATCTTGGCATTTTGAAGTAACGGAGATTAGACAATAGCTCGAAAACTCGTATGAACCTGTTTTGCCATTATATTTAGACTAAGCTCGGTGAAACGTTGTCGAATAGATGCTTTGTTGCACTATATATGACTATAACTATCGATAAAACCTATTATCTTAACGCGAGCAAGGCACTGTAATGGGCCAGACAACATGATGGGTCGGAATGATCGCCTACAACTTGCTGACAAGATGCTCTCCACTAAATACCCGTCGTGGAAAATCGGGATCCTCTCTCAACGGCCGGCCTAGACCACACAGATCAATATCTCCTTTGGCGACTGCTTCGGCCATCAGGTTGCTATCACGCCAGCCGCTGGTTGTTCCAATCACTGCGCGAGACTGATAGATTATTAGGCCCTGGGTATTCCGTAAGGAGAAGAGAGGATGTGCTTACAAGAACTTTCTTGATATCGCGAGCCCATTTTAAGAAGGTCCTAATCTTGGTTGAGAACGAAATCCATGGACATAGAAGAATAAAGGCACATCAGTGAATAGAAACGAATGTCACATACCCTTGGCCTGCTGGTGGCTGGGTCTCTCCCAGGGGTTCTAATAGACCTCGCCAGGCCGGAGAGGCATATGTGCCACCGGAAATGTCAAAAAAATCAACACCTGCGTCCTCTAGCCACTTGATGACTACGCACTGCTCAGCAAAGGTTGAGCCTCCGGCAATGACTGCAAATTTTAGTCCTGTTGGAATCAAGGAGAACGGGCTGACCCACAGTCATGACAATTGATCTTTACTGCGATAACGTACTTATCAACCGGCAGTTTCTCTTTGATGGCGGCGACAAGCTCCAGAATAAACCGTGCCCGATTTTCTAGACTTCCTCCATACTAATAATGGATCATATGAAACCGCCCGTCAACACTGATAATTGACAATATACGGAGATAAAGAAGACAAACCTCGTCGGTCCTTCTGTTGATGAGAGGTGATAGGAATTGGGTGATGAGATAACCATGAGCGGCATGAAGCTGTTAAATTTGATATCAGTAGGATTCTTTTCAACTACCAGATGTGGCTTGGAGCGGATTCTATACAATAATGCCGTCTGCCCCTGCCTTGACAACGGTTTCAGCTGCCCAGGCAAACCGTTGGACCACATCTTTAATCTCCTCTTTTGAGAGAGGCGTAGGTTTTCCATAGTCCTTATCTAGACAGTATGGTAGCTGTATATCTGACGATGATTTTGGGTTAGGATTGAGAAACTCGGGGCACTGTCTTCCTGTGAAATTAAGTTGGGGAAGACACAGAGCCCCTTTGGACTTCGCAGCTTGAATGGCGGGTTGGAAAGCCTGCACCGCGTCCCATGGCTGGTCTCCATCAAGAACCACATTGTTGTAATTTTCAAGATGATCCCGATGGATTGGAATATTTCCAAAACAGATTAATCCTGCGCCACCATCTGCGAGTTCTTCATGTACATACTGGTTAGCCCTTCTTCCTTCGAGAGAACAAGTGCAAATGTATCTTTTTACCCTGATGTATATTCACATATCGTTCTGTAGGTAAACCAGTATTTTCGACTTGTTTCTCATCAAAGCTGCCAGCGTATTCACTGAGGGCGGTTCGGTAAATTCGGTTTGCGATAACTTTACCCGACAAAAGCAAGGTTATAGGCTAGGTGATACCAGATGTAAAAGTCAGTAGGGATGAGATGTGCAGAGGAAATCCCAAAGGGGCTTGCAGACCGACAAACCTGAGAGAGTGTCTGAGCAGAAGAAGTCATGTTTGCAGTAGATCATGAGTCTTGACGACCAACACAGCCAGATATCATGCGCTTAAATAGGCACCAGTCAGAACAGGCCATTTTGCACCATGTTACCAAACAGACAGCACCGTTCCAACCGGGTTCCGGCTTTTGCAGCGGAATGTTCGGAATCAGGCTCTGACATGACAGTTGTCGGAAGTATCTATCCGGGTGTGTACCGAACGTCGGAGAATTATCCGTGCACGAGGGCACAATATTCCGTTTCACTCCTCATAGCCCCAACATATAATGTCCAAGGTGAATTCAGCTCGGGTGGATGCCGTACAATCGTCACTTCCGAAATAAAGCAAGAAAAAATCGATTCAACATGAGTCTGGAATCACAGCCCGCGGTGGCTGCAGAGACTAGAAACCCAACTTGTGCAGAAAACAAGTCGATTTTTAGCAGATTTTCTCTTGCTAGCAAAGTCACGGTAGTTACTGGTGGGTCATAATTCCTCTTCAACTCTAACGATTACAAAATATACTTGGCCTGTGGCTGATTAGAAACCTAGGAGGGAGCCGGGGAATCGGTTTATCCCTGGCTAAAGCTGTTGCTGAACTGGGAAGTCATGTGGCATTAATGGATCAAATCCAACCAGTGGAAAGTATCTCACAACTGAGCAGCTTATACGGAACCCGCTTCCAGTATTACAAGTTAGTCACCAGAAAGAAACCGCTGCAGTGATTACCCGTTAACTGTCTTGACAAATATAGGACGGACGTCACCAATAAAGAGAGCCTAGAGAATAGCTTTGCCCTGGCTGCCAAGGATTTTGGGCATATTGACGGCTGGTAAGTTTTAGTCACTTGCATCAAATGTTGAACAAAATTTCCCCTAAAAAAGGATACAGTGTTACGGCTGCTGGAATAGGAATGCACAAACCCTTTTTCAGCCATACGTGGGATGACACGCTTAATGTAATACAGGTGAATGTAGGATACACTTCTCACGAATTCCTTTCATCAAGAAGTATGAGAAACTGAGCATGAGATTCATAGGTCCTCGGCACATTCCACAGCGCACAACTAGCAGCAAGGTACATGCGTGATCAGGGCTCTGGAGGATCAATTGTGATGATAGCATCAATAGCTGGACATTGTGCGGTGCCAGGACAGATGCTCTCAATCTATAGTGCATCTAAAGCAGGAATCGTGGGGCTTAGCAAGACACTCGGAGTTGAGCTTGGCCCATTTAATATTCGTGTTAATTCGATTTCGCCAGGTTTCATATCAACTGATATGACAAGAGATTTGGCGATCGCAGATCCTGAGCTGATGGAGATATATACCAAAACGCCCCCTCTAGGCAGAGTGGGCGAGCGGGATGATCTTACGGCGGCACTGGTTTATCTTTTAAGTGATGCCTCAGCATATACCACAGGAGCGGACCTTCCCATCACCGGGGGTCTTCATGGTGGAAGGATTGTTGACAGGTACTCTGATATAATATGACCCATAAAGATCTGCGGCCCTGCCTTTAATACTGACTAGCGAAGGAAATGAAAAAAAGGGGCAGCCAGTAGTCTTGACAATTTCATTTTTTGTTCTCCGAGCTCCTCCTGGCATAGACTTCTAATATATATGATTGTGACAATTTCACGCGCACAGTACCATATTCCATGTGACAATCTGGACGTGAATAGCAGGATCGAATTTAGGTGACGGATAAGAAGACTTGACACTGGGAACAAACATGGCTGAATCAGGATGGTAAGAGATGGCGCTCTTTATCATAGGACATAGCAAGCACTGTCCGAGTAGATAGATTTCTCTTCCTTTTCCTCCCTAGTCTTAATAGCGTCGTTGAAATGGTACAGTTTGATCCTTGATTTTTCTCTTGACCCGTAACATGCAACACCCAGGCCCCAAGGGTCAGTAGAGTGTATATTTAACAGAGGGGAACTCACTTGGCGTGCCTCTGTTAAAGCATAGGGTGTACCTTCTTTGACAATTATACTACAAACCTCTTCTATGGGGGAGGATTAACCAATCTAGATGTCACCACCAAGCCTGGTCAGGTGACCCATGATTAGTCGTAGCATGCAGGTCTTGGGGAAAACCTCATAGTTCAGAATGGATCATCTTTACATCTCCCCGACTTAGCTACACTAGATGTAATATATCAAAATCAAGCATGGAGGGTGTGTTTGACTTTGCTACAAGAAACTAGAACATCATACCGGCTGTTCCTTGATAGACAGGGAAAAGAATGTAGTAGTTACGGATATACTGATTGCTGGATAACACGTATTTTTATAAGGCTAAGGATATTCTCATTTAATATTTCCTCGTCAAATTAAAGAATCTGGGAGCCCCCGAACTGGTCTCAAAAGACGCGTGGAGTCTCCATTGATTAACTTTGACTCCGCACTGAATCACTCTGGTGATCTCGTGGGGGACATCCTTGTCGTCCATAAATTCGTGCTGGCACTGGGTGTTAAAAGGGGGAGACCAACATTGCTCAGGGAAAGAGCTTACTAGAGCGAGGAAGGCTGGAAGGTCTTCGAATTGTTCGGTTTGGTACCGGGCGGCCCAAATAGCCTTGTAAACCCGAAACCGCTGATCAGATCCGTTGAATATCTTGTTGTACCAGTCCAGAACTGTTTGGTCATCGGACCCGAGGATATCGAAGGGCAGATCAAATTCCAAGACTAGAAGGTGAGACATGGGGCCTACTCAGTGTCAGACAACCTTTTCCAAATACCGTTTCCACCGAACCTCCTGCGTGATTCTTACTAGCAGGCATCTCCTTGTCTTCCCATTTTCCCAACTCACGATATCGTCGGTTGTCGAACTCTGCGATATCCAGGCAACTGTGCGAGGGTCCGGGCAAGGTGGCGCTCGTTAGGGGAATATTGTTAAACTCCTCTGTCTCGAAGAAGTTAATGCTCGCCACAGGATAGACCGCGAGAAAGGACCATTCAGGGGTGCTGTCTGGTGTCGTGGTGGCGTAATAGCGATACGCGGAATCAATTTCAGATGTTTCTAGAATATGTGGTATGTGAATGTCATTATACCAGGTGTCATATTCCTCGACCGATATTCTCGCCGGGATAGTTAGCTTTGAAGCTACATACAGCAGACCAGACGTTGCGGTCATTTCCGTGAGCCGTGTGTGTATGTCCTTTCGAGCGTGGGTGATTCAGAAAATGGTGAAACTGGCAATAAATGAACAAACTTGAACACGATGGCTACCAGAACACAGTGGGGTTATGAATCGGATATTTGCTTCCGGTCGCTGTGGTGAAAGGGAACGATCGACGGACCCCCGGTCCCTTTGATCGGTTTCAATCCCGGCGAAAGGAGTCTGGAGATAAAACTAGTTGTTTTAGGAGCGCTATCCCATTTTTACGCATGCCGTCTCGGATGACAAAGTTAATCGACTGTAAGTTGTCCAAGTGAGCTTCATGGCTCTGGCCGACTCAAGCCTTCTTCGCCCGGGAGTATTCCTTACTATCCAAGG
Organism: Penicillium ochrochloron; assembly: GCA_022985105.1. Lineage (NCBI taxonomy): Eukaryota > Fungi > Ascomycota > Eurotiomycetes > Eurotiales > Aspergillaceae > Penicillium > Penicillium ochrochloron. The sequence continues at coordinate 379,676 of JAAVMA010000033.1, forward strand.
AATTATTTGACGGCCGTCAGATTCAATGAATCGTAATTTGATGAACTCTCCGATACATGGGAGGCGGGGTTGGTTCCCTTATATCAGGATGTCCCTGTCAACGCCTGAAGCCCGTGATACCTATATAATCAGGTTAATGCATGTAGACATGGTATTTTATTAAAAATAATCAATCAATCTAAATTTGTCTATTCTGTTTACTCTAATCAGTGCGTAAACAACCCCACATCGTCGACTCGATGAAGGCCCTAACGATGCTCTCGTGCGCGCTGCTGGTCCTGCTTGTTACCCCAATAGGTGGAAGCAGCGCACGAACTGCGTCAATTCCCGCAAGCTACCAATATTTTCTCCCGTCACCTTTTCATGGAAACCTGTCGGAAGACTTCGTGTCTGGAATGCAGTGTGCTCAGTCGAGCGTTAAGTCGGCATTGAACAACCCACAGCGGGCGGCATTCATTTCATACGACAAGGAGTTCGATAGGATAATGGGAAAGGAGTCTTCTATCCAGATAGTGTCGAGAGGAACGTACGGATACGCCTATGAAGCGGGCGTATGGGTGTGTGACCTCAACCAGGTAGGCGACTGGAGTGATTCTAGAGGGGGGAAGTGGCTAATCAACCACAGATGTGGTTTACGTCGTCAATCTCGTCTGGACCAACCTACATATCAGTTTTGGACCTGAAAACATACCAAGTGACACGGCCCAATCTGGTCCAACCTCGCAGCTCGGAAAAGTTTGTGCTCTCCAACCCCAATGGTGGGTTTTATTATGACGGCTATGTCTACATCACCATGTTGGGGGACGCAACCCATATGGCAGGACTCGTCAAGATCAACCCGAGGACTCTTGAGACTACGACGGTTCTGAATTCATACTTTGGTCTAGGCCTGCCTAGCGTCACTGACGTATCAATCATGCGGGATAAACATACGGATCAGATTCATATTTTTTTTCAGCACCCTTGATTAGGTACCTTTTGGCCCACCGATATCAGACTACACTAGCAACGTGACTATCCAGCTGCCTAATGCGTTTTGGTGTTTTACCCCCGATACCGAGACCCTGAGACCCGTTATTCCCCGATCTGACGTTCGGGGACCAAATGGAGTTTCCATCGATGGGAGGAACTCCTATCTGTACGTCACTGATACGCCCGACCATACCTCTTCCACTGGGACTGGATTTCCAGCCATCTTTCGCTACATACTGTCCGCTACCAATGGGTTCATTCCCACCAATAAACAGCTATTCGGGTTCCCCCGCCATGGGGTCGCTGACGGTTTCAAAGTGGATGTAATGGGCCGAGTATGGACTGGGGAAGCCGAAGGGGTGGTTGTGCGGAATCCGGCGGGTAAGATCATTGGGGTATTCAATAAAGAAATCTTCATGGCCACACAAAGTCCGAAGACGGAGATGGCCAACTTCGCGCTGGCGGGCGATAAGCTAATTCTTTTGGCGTTGGATGCGATTATTGTGGTGCAGCTCACTGAGAGCGTGGGGGTGACACATGACCTGGTCCTGTGAGGGAGAGAAAGACAAACGGAGAGAAATAGTTCCATTGATCCGAGTCTTAGAGTCGCATGGCAATTCCGGGGTAATTCATTCCTGGGGTTCGGGATTAAAACCCGAACGCTCTCCAGAGCTCTACCTTAGACAATCCGGAGTACCAACAATCAACTACCCCAAACCCCTCGTTCGCTTAGCTCCGCCTTGAGTCATCTAGTTAAAACCGCACACACTTTGTACTAATATAGATATGTGGTCTGCTTGTCTCTTCACCTTCCCCACTCGAAGGAAATCATTCATCATGTCGAAACGCATCCCAAATTTCTTTAACCTGTTACTGGTTATCTATGTGGCCTTGGGGTCCACAGCCTGCTCTTATGGCCTCGCTGTCATCGGGTAGGTCACTGTATTACTCTGCCCCGAAGAATACCACTGAACTAACTATATCATACCAGAACCACTGTCGCCCAACCCAGCTTCTACAGTAGTATGGGTCTTGCCGAGTCGGGAGAACCAGGATATTCCGGAACCGCACGTTATCTGGGTGCATTCAATGGTAAGTGATTTCTATTACCTCCTACGTCGAACGGATGGTTTAAAATCAGACCAGGTTTGAACTCCGCCGGTGCCGCCGTGGGAACAATTACCAATGCCTTTATCGCCGATCTTTTGTCCCGCAAAAGAACTATGTCAATTGGGGCTATTTTGCAGATCATTGGTGCCGCTATTTGTGCCGGAGCAGTCAATGTATCCATGTTTATGGCTGGCCGGTTTATCAGTGGTTGGGGTATTGGGATTCTTATCTCTGTTATTCCTATGTTCGGAACTCCTCTTGATCATCGTTCCCCATCAAGGCCCTAACGTTCTCCGATAGGTACCAATCCGAGATTTCTACTCCCGAAGCAAGAGGATTTATGGTATCGATCCATGGTAAACACCGTCACCACGGAGAAAGTCCCTCTATAAGCGTAGTCTTTCTAATCCAGATGGCGTACCAGGTATCATGATCGCTATTGGTTATACCCTTTCGGCATGGATCGGTTTTGGTGTCTACTTCATCACCGCCAGTGGCTCGACGTCGACCTTCCCTTGGAGATTTCCTTTAGCCTTTCAGATCGCACCGGCGTTGTTGCTTCTGGTGGGCTCTCCCTGGGTTCCTTATTCCCCTCGATGGCTCTTGATGAAGGGACGGAAGGAAGAAGCCTTGGAGGTCATGAAGAGACTTCATATGAAAACAGGTGAGACCGAGAACACAGACGCCCTGCGAGAGTACCATCAGTTAGTGAGGCAAGTGGAAATGGACCGGGAGGTGATAGAGAAACGATGCTGGTATGAGGTCATCCGGACGCCGGCCAACAGAAAGCGAGCACTCATCGCGTCTCTTTTGATGTGGGGAGACATGTTCATGGGTGCTCTCGTGATCGCTAACTACGGCGTCATCCTGTTCAGTGAGCTTGGGTTGAGCGGTTATATGCCCTTGCTATGTCTTGGCATCTACATTACGATCACTATCCCCGGAAACACCATCACAGCCTTATATCTTGACCGATTCGGACGTCGAACATTCCTCCTGATTGGCACTGGAGGTATCGCTCTTTGTCTTGTATTGGAGACGCTGATGCAAGGTCTCTACATGGATGGCACCAGCGACGCCGGCAAACGGGCGGCAGTCTTTTTTATTTTCCTCTACATCGTCTTCTGGAGCACTTCCATGGACGCGACTCAATACGTATACCTCAGTGAGATTTTCCCAACCCATCTCCGGTCCCAGGGGGTTGCCGTTGGGATGTTCAGCTACTTTGTGGCCACAATTATTCTGCTTGTCGCCGGTCCTATTGCGATGGACAATATTGGTTGGAGGTTCATGCTGGTCTTTGCAGTTCCGACCTGTTGCTATTGGTTCGCCATCTACTTGTACCTACCCTCCCCACTCCTGATCATATCTACCCAAGGGCTGACTCGGATCCAAGCCTATTTCCGGAAACTGCCGGCCGTTCTTTGGAGGATATTAATGTCAGATTTGGCGATCCTGTTGCTGTGAACTACTTTGACGCAACCAAGGAGGAGCTGAAGGAGTTCAATGCCGTGGTGCACCTGGAAAATATCGACGGGGCTTAGACTGGGGCTGCTGACCGTGGTGATATCCGGAACGAGTGGTCTTAGTGGGGTTAAATCAATTTCCAGCAGGATGCTGCAATTGGTGGACCTGTCAGCTTAGCGTTGCTGATGAACCTATAAGAAATGAATGTACTATCTCCTGGGACAACTTGCCCTTAACTCCAGTTCACTAATCGCACAGGGCAGTGCGGGAGTATTTGCTTCCGAACGCACGGCTAGTTGGGGACCGGATTTTCTTTCCTTGTTCTAAGCCGTATACGGTAGAGACTAGGCCTCTTTTTGGTTGATTGGCTGGATGGAGCCTTTCAAGTTCGATTATCTGGATCTCGACCGCTCGTGGATCCCTAGGAAAGAAAGCGTGCCTCATGGGGGACTCTTTTTTTCGAAACCCTGTGTATCTACCTCTGTGAAATATTTCCAATGTATATTTGATCGCACGGTGTCGCGGTTATCATATTTGGTCATTTTGCTGCGACTATTATCTTACTGGTGGCAGACCCGATTGCTCTGGAAAGCGTTGGCTGGAATTTCAGAATTTCATTCTCGTCTTCGCAATTCTACCTACTGTTATTGGTTTGCTATCTACTGGCATGTTTTGCCTCCAATTGTGGACGAAGTGAGACGATGAATACTCATTCAGTTTGTTTTGAGAAACTGCTAATTGAACCTAAGAAGATACCCGTTCGGAATTTAACTTATGAGAAACTTGTGGTCTTTTCTATGTTCAAAAATTGAAAAGTGCCCTTTGCACACTTCGGTTCTTTCCTGTTAACAGACTATCCCTATAAGAGCTTCCGTTTCTGGTGCTTTTCACATCCATCGCTCCCCCAAAGAACAAGGTGGCCACTCGCAATGGCTGCTATAAAGCCAACCCGATCTAATCACCCCTCCTCAAAGAGAAAATTGATGCGCCAAAAACAATGCCGTCGCAAAACAAGTTTGATGAAAAAGGCATGCGAATATAGTAAGATGTGTGACGCGGATGTATGCGTGGGCATTCGTTTCCGGGAGACGGGTCAGGTACATATTTTGTCCGCAGATGCTTCCGGATTTTGGACTTTTCTCACTTCACAATTAGTATGTGGCAGAGTCTTCCTCTAAGGAAAGAAAGCTGACTTGTTAGGGCTCCTATTACCCAACGCCAAGGTTGATTACAGACCGAGACCTAGAGACAAAGGAAGACACAACTGTCACTACTGCGTGATGAGGATTTCAAAATGCAAATACTGCGGGTCAGCCTATCCACATATATGTTTTTAGTCGTCATTTTCCACGTTATATTCCATAAAATGTCTTGAAGATAGTTGGTGCGTGACTTTGATCCCATATTCGCAATGCTAGTCCGTAACTTGACAACATCCGTGTGAGGCCGAGTTTTGTACTGTATAATATAACGTCGCTAGACGCTACTTTAATGAAGTAAGAGGGAAACCGTGGCGTGCAGTGAAAAGATTTGAGAGAACCTTTCGTGGGAAGGGCTTCTTGCCAATCCATCACAAGGAAAGCTGCTTCTTCTGATCGGCCAGATCGCAGGGCCGACCACGCTTTTCCCCCTCTGTAAGCTACTGCAAGCAAGTCTGCCTTTCTGGATTTTGAACATCGTCGTCAAGCTAGCTCTTTTTGTCAATCGTTCAGACCATATGAGTTCAGCAGAGATGCCTTCCTCACGCGACAGGTTGCGTTCCGTTGATCACTCATCATAGGAGCCACTTCCTGTAACAGCTTTCACCAATCATCGAAGCAATATCTCGGTCATCCTCGGTCCTGAAATGGTCCGAACATCATCATCCAAGGCTGCCAAAACCCTTGCCGTGGCCTTGTGCCCCTGGGGCAGATGTAACGCCCTTTTACAGCCGCGATAGTCCAGAAGCAAAGTCTGAAAGCACCTGGAGGCGCCAAGGTTCGACGATCGGCAGATCAATTGACGTGTGAGGATGCGGATCAAGGGCAAAAACGCCCTATCTCAACTGCAATGAGGAAAATCGAGTAGAAAAGAGGCTAGGCGGAGGAAGGTAGCGCAGACCGCACTCGAGTAGAGCCCGTAAAGGATCGGCTATTTTGCTTCGGACGCAAATACGGTGGGAGAAGGGTGAACTAGATCAGTAGCAAAAGTGTTCACCAGCAAAGCGCGCATAGGGGAAGGGTGGTGAGAAAGGAGGAGCAGGGGAGAGAAGAAATAATAAGAAGTTGAAAAGGTGATTGAAAGATGCAAGCTAAATTGCATCATATGCATGACTTCTGTCCCTTGTCTCTCTTGTACCACCTCACGGTTTCTTGAAAGTGTATATACCATGCCTCGACAGCTCTCACCTTCCCTTTCCCGTGCGCCACTCACGATTTTCTAGATAGCGTGCATTCCACGCGTCCATAGCTCTCACCTCCTGGTACCCCCTACCTCCCGGCGCTGTATACCGGGAGCCACAGCACGGTTTGTCTAAAAGCGTGGATACCATGTGCTAGTGCCTGCCTCCCGGCGCTGTTTACTAGGGGCCACAGCACGGTTTCTCTTAAAGCGTGGATACCATGCGCCAGTGCCTACCTCCTGGTACCCCCTACCTCCCGGCGCTGTTTACCGGGGGCTACATCACGATTTCTATACTTTCTCCTTCTGTGCGCCACTCACGATTTTCTAGATAGCGTGTATTTCATGCGTCCATAGCTCTCACCTGGCTTCTACTTCCGTGGCACTTCACCATTTAGCTCTTTCTAGGTGAAGAAAAAGAAAAAGAAAACTAACAGGCAAAGCAGTGCACTCTCCTAAGAAATCATAACCAGGAGCGAGAAGGAAGCAGACAGATTATAGCTTTATTCTCTATCGAGGGAGTTCGCTTGAGGTCGGTATAATAGGGGTCATCCAAGAAACACGGAGAGAGACGCTATTTTTTGAAAGCATGGGTCATCAAGGATGTAGATATCAGGGTTAGACGAGCTCTCAATCAGAATAGCGGGGAGGGAGATCCTTTAGTTTCATTATCTGATCTTTTGATCCATAGATAATATTCTCGAGTAGTGCATGCACGTCAAACTACCTCAAGATCTCGATCCGTTACTAGCTTCGGGGGTGGATAATATGAATTCTGGAGGCATTAGTGGACTTTCCATCAGATAACATTGGCGACGTACTAGCTGAGAGCCAAGAAAGGCCCAAAATCCCGAAGCATCCGCCGAAAGAATATATACTTGGCCCGTCTCACGGAGACGGATGCCCACGCAGACATCTGCATCGCACATCTTGCTGTACTCGCATGCCTTTGTCATCAGAGTTGATTTACGACGACACTGTTTCTGGCGCTTTGCTTTCTTGCTCGGAACACGTCGACCCGGTCGGGTGTGTGGTGCAGCAGCCATTTCTAAGTAGCCGCTTCCACAAATAAAGAGATGATTTAAGCGTCACTTTTAGACATGTGAAGGGAGAGAAATAAAATAAGGGGGCTAAGTAGCTGAGTTGTCTCAATTTTGCTGCGCATTAGCAGTTTTCTATACATGCACCTGGTCACGGTTTCGCTAACCGTGCGATAAGACGAGAGTAGAACACTGCTACATTGAAGCCTCTTATCGTTTTGGGAGTCAAAACCTGGATGCAGATAATTGTGTGAAGATAATGTTTAACCAGCAACTTTTCCCCAGATTTTTCTCGCTCCGTTTACAACACCTGGATTATTAAAATTAAAGTGCGGTTTCACTCCCCGCCGTTCTCTTCTATTGACCGCGTTGAAGCCACAGTTAAACAGTCATTTGGGTCTAGAGGTGCAACCGAGGACAAGAAAAAAAGACAGTGATTAAATAACGGTCAATTACCTGAGCATCAACCGTCGCAAAAGACCTTTCAAGGGCTACGTGCTAGGTCTCTCAAACTGGGGTGCAAGCAACTCATTAATATGATGGTTGAATAGGCAAAGCCTTTGGCGCCTCTGATACGCCCAGAATATCAAAATCTCAAGAACGATAATTAGTCACTGTTGTGTCCGCAGGGCGTCTTGTTACACTAAGTTATGGTACTGTAGTCTCAACAGTTACCTAGTTCTCTAGGCAATCATGAGCAGCCACACACAATAAGAGATAACTAAGTGGTCTGTTTCTGGACGTATTTAGCTAAGCTTGTAATTGTACGCTTGTAATTGTACGCTCTATGGAGGAAGATCAAGCGTATTTTTAACTTAAAGGGGAAAGAATGTGTTTTTGTCGCTAGTTGACACCCGGCCTAGCTAGCTAATGTGTACGGCCACGGAGAACAACAGGAATGGAAGGTTTATATCGAAATACTTGTATCCTATATGGACCGTCGTTAAAAGACCTGGAGCCTATATGGCTACTCAGCCATAGTAGCCGCCAGTTGATAGATTGAAGGCCCTGCTAGAGCTAGAGCTGTAGACGTACGTCTAAAGTGGGTCTGCGTCCATAGCCACCAGACCGTAGTCCTGAGACCACTGTTCTGGGTCCCGGGGCCCAAAGCCTAAGCCTTCCCACCATAGCTTCTTAACCACGGATACATATCTCTAGACTTGAAGCCTGCTTGGACGTAGATCAATAGATCTATTACATGACTGGCCTTGTGGCTCTCGATATGTGTCTAGTATAGATAGAGAGCCATACTAGCCAGAAGATGGCTTTCCTAAATCTACTGGTACCCTATACAGCCAGACTTTGCCCCCTCCCTCTATGGGAAGTTAGTGAAAGGCAACCCTGTAAATGACGAGCACCTAGTATTCTCTACAAGTAGATAGATAAGTGAGTGTTTTAACTACTTTCTTGACTAACGGATTATTCGTCGAGCTTTGGAATTTAGAGAGTGGTAATAAGTTCGATTTTAGTCAATTTTGTGAGTAAATGAAACTGTATATTTTATATCACGTAGCGTGCCACCTTCGAATATAACATTTGCGATCACTCTCTTCCTTATACTGGCTTTAATGTGCGATGTGACAATCCCCCGGATTTGGCTCATTTAACCAGATACAGTGAAGATATAGACTAATGCGGTCGTTTAGGTTTCCTAAACCCTAACGACGCGAACTTCTGTAATCTGGCAAATCATGATTGCGCTTATATGTACATGCGATACTGGGTTCCTCAGGAACCGGATTAGGCATTATCTCTGCTCGCTTTATCGATTTAGAGACCCCGACTAAGCCTGTTGGCTAAAGGTGCTTCCTTTCGAGTGATTTAAAATAGGCATATGTATATTTGCTTGACCACCCGCATCGATGAATATATATACCGTTATGGATCCCCCCGATAAGTATGTCGCCTAGTTGGAGTCTCGCAGAATACCTTTGTTCTTCTAACCAATCTATTAAATAAGTTAACTATGGCGTAATCTAGATAGTCTAATATAAGATCACTTATAAATTATTCTCTAGTCGATTATCCCTTCGATCTGTTCTGTAAGAAGAGGAAGGTAAGAACTGTCGTAGTCGAGAACTAGTGCCTTGGTGATCTCCCTAAAAGCTTGTGGACTCTGAAATAAATATGCTGTAGTCGCGAGAAGCATAAGTTCGGCTGTACTTTTGTCATAAGCACGAAGCTAAGGTCGGATTGCTAATGCTAGAGCATTAACAACATCGTACTTATTAGCCGTAATTGTAATCTCGAGAACATCTTGTGTAGCGAGGGTTTCAGGAACTATTTGATTCTGATAGTGGGTGATAGCATAGATATATTTTATAGAAATAGCGTTATCTTCGGGGAGCAGTATTTCCATTGGCTTATCTATGTTAGGCTAGTCGTGGTCTTTTGTCTAGTTTGGCCCTAATATGGTAGTAAATGGTTTCGATGTTGTCTTAAGGATGAGGGAATGGACACGTAGCTTTAGCTGTTCGGGGCCGACGACTAGAAAAACATCACTAGTCATAGCTATATCGGCGACGGCAACGAGCTCGTCCTTCTTTAAATCAGCTATTGAGGGATATAGTAGGAAACTAAATCCGGGTCGTTGTAGAGCGACTAGTAGGGTTTAGAAACGCGCTAACAAGCACTAAGAACAAAGTATGAAGAAATTAAATAAGAGAGTTTGATATGTAATAACACGTAGTGTGAGGATTGTTATTAGCTCAAAGTGAGTCCATCTTGACTTGGCGATCAAGTTAGTGCAAAGAATGTTACTTAGATAATGTAAGGAGCTGAAAATGCGGGGTATTATGATCAAGAGCAGTATGACGTCGTTACTCATAAAGTTCGAGACATTCAAATTCTAGAGCCTGTATGTTAATATCCTAGGCGGTCTGGGAGTGGGTCTCGAAGAGGTGTCCAAACTTTTGCGTAGCCCTCGGGTTGGAGGTTAATGTGCGTAGGGGTCTTGCTACAGCGAATAATATAACGCTACGGTCGTTGTGTCTCGCCTGTGACCCACTTCAGCAGGCAATGAAGACGATGGGCTAATAGGGTCTTCCTCATTAGAAGCGGGGACTGAGCCACTGAGTCTAGCTCCACAGTGAGTTGTACCTAGGACAAATACAGAACGAAAAGAGGCTTCCTATGACGTCTCTTGTTTGCCATTTACTCTCTGGTCAAGCCTCATAGGAATAATTTCCTCTCAAGACGATTCTCTGAGGAGGATTACGCTCTCGGAAGAAAGGTTTTATTCCGAGGCCTACAAGAAGCGCTGCATAGTTCAGAGATAGACACCAGACGGACTGCTCATTTCTTCAGGTCTTCCAAGAGCCTTCTCTCGGGGCTACATCGCTCATATCTCTACTAGCTTCTTGTTACGAGCTACACAGTACCCATGTCTGCTTAAAATGGTCCCCATGAACGACCGGGTGTGGTCGAATCTGTTTCCTCGTAGTCGAACCTAGTCACCTGATGATCTTGTGCTTGCTGGTATCTCGTAAGATCTAGTATTAGACAGTGGGTTTCGAAAATACATTGGCCATCACAGCTGTTTGATGCACCCAACTCGTGTATTCTTTCTCGTACCTGGCATGAAGTTACCACTCCAATGTGGAGAAAGGGATAACAGTGACGGACCAATCAGGAGCTCTCTGTAATATCATTCTTGCCATAGTCCAGTCTTGCCGGAGTCTTCGCTCTTGCCGGAGTCTTCGCTCTTGCCGGAGTCTTCGCTCTTGCCGGAGTCTTCGCTCTTGCCGGAGTCTTCGCTCTTGCCGGAGTCCCCTCTCTGGCCGGAGTCGTCAGTCTTGCCAGAGTCCCCAGTCTTGCCAAGTCGTCATTCTTGCCGGAGTCCCCTCTCTGGCCAGAGTCATCAGTCTTGCCAGAGTCGTCATTCTTGCCAGAAGTCGTCATTTTTGCCGGAGTCCTCTTCCCAAAGCAGAGGTTTTGTATAGCTCTACAGGTACTCTACAGGCATTATGTGACCATAGAAGACTATCTTCTGACATACTTCCTCGCCGTAACGTAGAGGGCAACAGCAGCCATTGCCATCGTGTATGCCTGGTGGGGATCCTCAAAGAGGGACATACGGCTCAAGGAGGGCGCGGGGCTCACATGATTCATGCAAAAGGATGTAATATGTCGCAGAACAAAAGCCGTGAGGCAGTGGCTCCAGTGAGCCGGTTAGTTATCAGTTCCTCCTGCGTATCGCTTTAGTTATCACAGGCCTCCACTTTGATAGTATAGGTATCCTCTTTAGTTGCAAGGGTCCGTTTTGGAAGTCACAGGGGACCAAGAACGGTGTCGCAGACGATTCAACCTATAATCAGCCAGTTAGAGTTGAGGATGACTGATCAATCAAAGCTGATTGGTTAGGTTGTTTGACCTAGGCCCACAACACTGAGAGAGGTGCGTAGCGTCCGTAGCTCCAATTACTATGCCCCCCTTATCTTCACCTCATGCTCACCTCCGGCTCACCTTCTGATATTGTGCAGAGAACTGCTAGATTCGCATACTATGCCACTCAGTCATGGAGGCAAGATCATGGTTCGTTGACCCTGAGAGATTATGGTGCTACATCGTGGCTTTTGAGGAACCAAATGGCATAATGTCGCATTTTCGCATTTCGACATTTTCTCATTTGCCCTTTTTCATCCCTAGTTCTTGCTATAAATACGTAGCTACTATTCCCTTTTCCAACTCGTTTGAGCACTTTATCTTACAATCATGATGGCGGAGGCCCCTCGCAAACCACCGAAGGTTTCTAATACGAAGAAATCAATTCGACAGAAAAGAGACCAGCGGAAGATGACCCTAGAAAATAAGTTGCAACAGTATAGCGAAATGTGTGGGGCGGATGTCTGCTTGGGCATACGGATTCGAGAGTCAGGAGAAGTATTTATTTTCTCAGCAGACTCCTCGGGGTTTTGGTCATTCCTCAGGTCTCAATTAGTAAGTTCTCTCGGTCTCTCTAAACTCTTCGTAGCTTGAATCTTCCTGACGACTATAGGGCTCCTACTATCCAACACCTGTTGAAAGAAGTAAAAAGGACCTCAGCATGGCAAAATGATAGAACGATAGAATCTATGGCTTGTGAAATAACATTGTCTATGCGGTTTTGTATCTATCTGGCCTTGCTACGTAATTGATTATTTATTGTCATGGAAACAAAATCTGTTTTTCGCTTCATGCATGACCATTGAGAGTATCTCGCTACCAGGTCCCTGGAGCGCACGAATGAACTCTCGCCGGAGCATATGACCGTAGGGCAACTATTCCTCAGGGTCCTTGACCCTGAGGGGCAAATACCCTCAAGGACGTTGAAACCCAGGAACGAACTTTCTCAGGTACAACTTACCTTGGGGTAACTTCATGCTCAAGGGCAAATTCCCCCAGGGGATTTCTACCACAAGGGTGGACTCCCACATGAACACATGATTCTGGATAGCCATTCCTGCCGAGGGATAGCTACCACAAATCCTCAGTAGTTCCCACGGCCACGGCGGCATTATGGCTGCGACGACGGCAGGAAGCAACATTTTCCTGCTGACGCTCTGTGTTGGTGTCGTTGCAGTGGCTGGGTACCAGGTACAAGAGGCGGATAATTTTGTGCTTTTTGAGCTGGTGGCAGTGTGGGTGTCCTCTCTTTTATTTTGTGCTGTCATCTTTTTCGGACTAGGGAGGAGTGCAGGTGTTGTGCTCTTGATTGCCTACCTCGTGTTCCTGGGCCTGGAGTTTACCGTTTACCGGCGGTGATTAGCATAATCTGTGTTCGTATTCTTCAGCGTCTTTTTCAACCGATGTATGAATGTGAGACCTGCATAGCTTCTAGATGTAAATGATATCAACCAACCAACCAACCACTATATCAGAATGTCTTTCCTCTCATTAGTAGATTGGTAAGGTTTGAAGCGTGTAAAGAGTTTTCAAATTGCAATTTAAGCCTCTAATCGCATTGGTGATCTTCCGACAGCCTAAATCCAAGCCCAGGTACCGTGCTCCTCAGAAGTAGACTGCTGCAGACAACGCTCACGCTGCTTAACGCCATCGCTAAACTAGCCCAGACTGGGTTAAGTCTGATGTGACCTCCGCTGGCTTTCACAGGATACAAAACGCCAGCAGCCACAGGTAAGGCGATGAGATTGTAAACCAACGCCCATGCAAAGTTGAACTTGATCCTCTTAAAGACAATGCGACTGAGATCAATCAGTGTCAGCAATGAATCTAACCGAGACGAAACAAGAATGAAATCAGCGGAGGAGATGGCAATGTCAGAACCAGAACCAATCGCGACTCCTACATCTGCCATTGTTAATGCCGGCGAGTCATTTATCCCATCGCCTACCATGGCGATCGTCGCCCTCCTGTCTGTGTATTCAAGCGTCCTTCCAGAAGCGTTCCGAGAGCTGACTTTCTTTAACGTCTTTTGGAGGTACTGAATTTTCTCGGCTTTCTGTCCGGGAAGCACATTTGCAATTATGTTTTCCTCAGGGATCCCAACCATTGTACCAACGGCAGTTGCTGTTGTCAGGTTATCTCCGGATATCATCCAGACATCTATTCCTCTCCTTTTCAGTGCCTTAATAGTAGCAAGAGCTTCGTGGCGGAGAGGATCGGAGACTGCAAGGGTCATCACCAACTCCCACGATGCAGAGACCGTAAGTGGTGGCCAAGTTTTGTCACCTGCGGCAACTTTCATGGCAACCAACGAGATCGATTTGCCTTCAGCTTTCCAGAAGCCAAGTTTTTCCGCAGCGTCGTTTGGGATGTGGACATTGTAATCAGCCATGAGAGCCTCATTTCCGATAATAATCGTCACAGTCTGCTTCGCAGCTGAGAATGTGCCTTTCATGCCCTTTCCAGCGATCTCTTCCATTTTTTCCACTTGGACAGACGTTGTCTCTTTCAACTCGCAAAATAAAACAACAGCCCTCGCGATTGGATGGCTGCTGTTCTCCTCTAGGTTTTTGATCATTGTTCGAACCAAACATTCATCGACGCCAGGCATGATCTCATAGTCTGTGATCACTGGCTCACCACCCTGTGTCAAGGTCCCAGTTTTATCAAAGACGACGCAATCCAGTCCACTGGCTTCCTGGAATGCTTCTCCGCCACCTTTCACAAGGATCCCGTTTCGAGCGGCCAGGCCACCACCAACAAAAAGGGCGGTTGGTGCGGCGAGAGCGATACCGCAAGGGCAAGCTATAACGAAGACAGAGATAGCAAATTGTAAGGACCAAAGTGGCCATCCTCCGCTGTTGACATCTAGGTAATCATGTGGAAGTGCGCCAGAAAGGCCAAGACCCAGCCACACAATCCATGTAGAGAGAGCGATAAGCGTGACGAATGGCACAAAATAGCTAGTCAGAAGGTCCGCAATACGTTCAACTGGAGCGCGTCGAGTTTGGCCTTCCCGAACCACATCCACAATTTGATCCAGCATGGACGCCCCAGAAATACCGCTGGCTCGGATAGAGATAGGACCACCATTGTTCATGGTCCCCGAAAATACCTCGTTACCAACCGACTTCTTCACTGGTCTCGATTCGCCCGTAAGACTGGATTCATCAAAACATGCCTCGCCCTCGATAACGTGTCCGTCACAAGGGGGAGAGCCGCCTTGTGGGACTCTGACGACGTCACCAATTTCCAGAAGGTCTGCACTGATTTGTCTTGTTCGCTGTCCGGAACCTTCATCAACAAGTGTCGCCTCCGTTGGTCGAAGCTTTGTCAACATCGTCACCGCATCTCCTGTCTTTGCTCTGCTGTATGCTTCGATGAGCTTTCCAATGAGGAGGAACATAGTCAGAAAGACGACCGAGTCAAAATAACTTGTGTGGTTGGATTCTGTGCCGAAACTTGACGAATGCGTAGCTGCAATGGCTAATTCCGAGATCGATGAGAAGAACGCAATCGAGGTTCCCAAGGACATAAGCATATTCATGCTTCCGAAACGGTAGAACCTTTGCAGTACGGGTGTCGTGCTCCCAGGCTTCCATAGCGCAAATATCTCCTTCAATGCACGACGATGGAAGATGTCAGCAGCAAAGAAGTACACAGGACAAGCCATAAGGAAGGAAGCCCAATCCCCACGCCGAACTTCACCAGACCACATCGGCTGCATAAAAAATTGCCGAAGATGATTCTCCAACGGTACCAAGCTCATAAAGACGATCGTAATTAGAAACGTTGGAATAGCAACAGCGATAGAAAGACCGGTCCGCAGTAGAAGGCGTCGTTGTTCGCGAGAATTGATCTTTTGCGAACGCTCTTCCAACGTTGGTGGGTGATGAAGTGAGGCCTTTAAATTAGGGTCTGCCATTGAGATCAAAGCCAGTATGTGCCGAATAGTGAAACTAGGGGCGTTCGGGGTATAGCTGATCTTTAGTATTGGATCGGTCACACTCAACATTTTATCGACGACTACCTCCCCAGCGCACCGCTTCAGATACCCAATGATTCGAGGAGGGCAATGATCACAGTACATTCCACTGACGTTGATTGAGATCTCTCTCCGCTGATTTCGATAAAGCGTGCAGCCAAGTTCATTCACGTCATTCAGAGTGGCCTCGTAACCAATATCCTCGATAGTCCGTGCAATCTCAGGCAGATGATCTTTCCCTTCGAATACGACCGTGGCGCTGTTTGAGAGGAGATTTATGTCAACCTTTTTTATCCAGCCGAAGTTCTTGAGTGCCCCGCTAATAGCGCCAATGCAGCTACTGCAGGTCATTCCACCCACAGAATATGACGCTCGTAAAGTGACAGTTTGGGGCTCGTGGTCGGTATCTCGTATAGTAGGATGCTCATCGATCTGGTCCACTGTCGCCTCATATCCCACGTCTTCTATGCTCTGAATGATTTCCTTCACATGGCTTTTGTCCTGAATCGTAACCACAGCACTATTTGTAAGAAGAGTAACATTCACGGACCGTACCCATGATTGCATCTCGAGTGCCTCGGAGATCTTGCCGACGCAGGTGCCGCAAGTCATACCCATGATAGAGATGATCACTTTCACAGCCTTTGGAGATTCAGTGGAATCGACGACGACGAAAGATTCGTTCGTTGCATCTGCTTGGATATTTTAGTTTATACCTGTTTATCGCCACCAATGTATTTATTGTATTGCGAAGCTCTTACCTTGCCCCACGGTAGAAGCAGAACGCATTTTCTTTTCGAATTTTGCCCCTTTCTCTAGGCGACAAATATCGCACCGCTCAATGTGTCTAGCTATTCTTTTCTTTTCGGACTTGTTGACCAAGTTGTAGCGCTTCGACCATATGTCCACCGCCCGATCAATCCATCCGTCTTGTTCCACCAAAGCGTTCTCATTGGGGGAGCCATCGCTGGCAATAAATTCAGTTTCTGCGTCTCGGACCATATCGTAGATCTCAAACCCAGCATCACGAAGCGCTCTTGATAGTGTTGACTCAGGTAGAGAAGGATGGTGGCGAACCGTGACTGTCTGAGAGACAATGGAGGGATCCACAGAAGTAGGCCTTGGAACAAGCCGGAAAAGAGCCTCTTCAATATTTGACACGCAAGAGGCACAATGAAGGTTTGACAATAGGAACGTCGTCGTACGACTCTGGGAATGGCCAGCAGGCCCAGGTTCGGATCCAACCATACTGGGACCGGACCCAACTTTTCGACGGTGCGACTTCAGATGGTAACCGCTCCCTGTTGAATCTTCAGTGTGAACAAAGAAGTGAGTAAAGTTTCTTCTTTTCTGTCGCGCTCTGAATTTCTCAGGTTTAAGTAGCCTGATGCTTTGGGCCTTCGTGGTTGTTTCATTCTGGCGCACGGTCCTAGTCAGCTCCGCCCCGCTCTATCCATTAGCCAATTGAATCCGACAGAGACGAAGCTTTTTCATCCATGGTTCTTGGGGGTCAGTGAACTAATCAAATCGATCGTCTGTCCTGTGGTTCGGGATTCGTGAGCAGATTTGAGCCACTTTTTATCCCAAGCTTCTACAGAGTCCACACCGCTTCCTCGCGACTATTAATTGATTTTCTGGTCTGATTCGGTTTCATCCTTGACAACAGTGCAAGAAGGTGCTTTCACGTTATCTGTAACTACGAAAAACAATTCTTAGCAGATGCGCCATCCAAACCAAAATGTGGGCAAGAGCATCAACTAGCTCCTACGCTGGGACTTGCATATTTCTAGTTGTCTTGGGAGTTATTCTTTTGCTCCTCTAGATCTATGCTGGAGGAGCGATCGTCCAGACGCGAACTCAACAGACGACATGTCCTCTTTCTCAACAAGGATAGTTCCGGAGGCAGGAATGAGTTGGAATCAGTACTGACTCCAAATGGGCTGGAAAAGGATATTATCACTATCGAACAACATGCAAGGGCGCAGAGACCGTGGGCAACTATTATACTGAAAGCCACCATGAGTACCTTGATCCTGACAATTTTATACATACAGTATGTACCTTCGCCGACTATGCGACCGTGTTTATTTTTAACGGCCTTGCAGGATGATATTTATCATGACAGAGAATATTGGCTACATCTTGTCTATCCTTGGTGGCGTATTTCTTGGAACATTGGCGATGGGGAGATACGCCCCGAGAGCGACAGACGCAAATCTACATCATACCTGACCTTATGATTTTCTTTCCAAAAGCCGTGTACTTGCAAATTCTACCGTTGTGGGAAGAGGGAACCTCAATATGGCTTAAAATGAAATTCCTGGTAGCTTTCCGCTATCGTTAATATCCTACTATGCGCAGTGCTATGAGAAGAGACTAATAACATCCAAAGCGGCCAAACTAGCGATAGCGTTCTGAGCGTTCTGGCGAAAATTCAAAATAGTTATATAATTACTCAACAGTGAGAATGAAGCTAAGATGAGGATCTGCGAACCCCTTCACATAGTCCCCTCTGTAACTAATTCCACCGAAAAGTCATAACTGCTAAAAAGTACGCCCTTTTGAATAGGACATTTAGGGAGAACTAAACGAATTGAGTTAAGATTTCTCATAGGAGTCTTCTCTGGTACTCAAGCAGACTGACCTTCGGTAATGACAGAATTGCAATATCCACGATTGCGATTCGAACTCGAATATGGCAGGAGCTGTCGCATCCCGTCTTCCAAACGACGATTCTAGTCGGACATCAAGGAGAGTTTGTGGAACTTGAGCTGCTGTTACCCGTGCAATAGTAGTGCCCTGTGACTAGATCTTCGACCAACGCAGAAGCACCGCGGCAGCAATGACAGGCAATACACTCACTAACTCTCCCAGTCCTGCAAACTCTGGAGGGATTCTGGCATTTACAAAAGCACCCGCAGCGAGAAGGACTGCAAAGGTGTTGTACACGAAGCTCCATATAAAGTTGAGCTTGATGCGGTTGACAGATTTCTGACTGGCGTTCATCATGGTGCAGATGCCAGCCAAAGAAGGCCGCAGGAGAACCACATCAGCGGCGGACTGCGCGACATCGGTGCCTTCGTTTATGTGAACACCGATCGTAGCCTGCGCGAGAGCGGCAGCATCGTTGGTGCCATCACCGCAGAAAACAACAACAGGTTTATTGCCATCTGCGCCAGTACCGAGGAGCGTCTGAATGTAGTCCTTCTTGTCAGCGGGCGAGCTTCGAGAACGCACATTGCCGCCAGGAATGCCAAGCTTAGATGCCAAAGAATGGACAGCTCCGTCATCGTCGCCAGAAACGACATGTACCGAGACGTCACGCTTCTGCAAGGTCTCAATCGTCGCCGCAGCGTCAGGTCGAAGCTCATCTTCAAGACCGTAGACCGCCTGTAACGCATTGTCGATAGTAAAGCAGAAGACAGTGTACCCTTGAGCAAGCATTTGTTGCACATGTTCATTTTCCGATAAATTCAGCCAGCGAGAATTGCCTGCTTGAAGTTTCCGGCCGCCGAATGTGGTTTCAATACCTTTACCAGTAAGGCTCTTAGACTCAGAAACAGTCGAAGCTGTAACACCAGTATCCTTGAGGTAAGTAGCCACAGAAACCGAGACCGGGTGGCGACTGGTTTCGATGAGGCCTAGAAGAAGCGGGAGGTTATCCACGTTGACGCAGTTCTTAGCGACGACTGAAAGCTTTCCCTGAGTCAAGGTCCCAGTCTTATCAAACACGACGTGCGACGTCTTATGAGCCACTTCAATAGCATCTGCTGATTTGAAGATGATACCTCTTTCCGCCACAACTCCGCTAACTATCACAATAACCATAGGAACAGCCAGTCCAATGGCACAGGGGCAAGAGACGATGAGGACAGTAATGGCGTAGGTGATGGCCTGAATTGTAGCTTCGGATCCATCATATCCACGAAGAGTCATGCCCACTGCAACCCAGATGACGAACGTGATGATCGTTAATGCCACCATAACCGGAACGAAATAGGATGCTACCCGGTTCGCAAGATCCTGCAGCTTGGGTTTCGACAGTTTGGCTTCATCGACCATCGCAGCAATAGCATTGATAGTTTTATCGCTAGGCAAACGGTTCAGTCGAACAGTCATAACTCCAGGTCCATTGATAGACCCAGCAATCACCACAGACTCAGGGTATTTCTCCACTGGTCTGGATTCACCAGTGAGCATAGACTCATCAACTTCAGACGACCCATTGATGACAGTGCCGTCGGTCGGGATTTTGGTGTCAGGGAGAACTTTGAATGTGTCACCGTATTGAAAAAGTCGGGCGTCAATCTCACGTTCCGTTCCAGGGGTATACGGCTCACCGGGTGACCAGGTGGACTTTCACCCGGTCACCCGGTGGGATTTGCCAGGAATAAGAGGTGACCGGGTGGGATTGCCTAGGATCTAGTAGTAATGAAAGGTGACCGGGTAGGATTACCTAGGACCTTACAGTAGGTAAGATTGATAAGATAAGGACTATCTTATCTAGACCCACCTTGGTACCACCCGGTGGGCTTTGGCAGGAATAAGTTGTTATTTCTAGTAGCGACTAGAATCACTTACCCGGTCACCCGGTGGGATTTAGCAGGTTTGTGTAGGCTATACACGGACTTACTAGTAATAACTTTTAGTACTTAAAGTTGCTAGGTGTTACTAGTAGTGGCTAATACTAACTAATCCCTAAAAAACTTGTTCTAATCCTTGAAAAACTTGTCCTAAATAACAAGAAATTAGATATCCCTAGTGGTCTCTAGTTATTACTCGTGTTATAATAAGTCTAGGATTAGTTATTACTAGTAGTCGCTAATATCTACTAGGTTTAAAATAGGTTTATTAAATATTAGCTTCTAGACTTCTCTAGTAGCTACTATTAGTAGAGAAAAGCTTTAAAGTAGGAAATTTAGTGTTTAAGTATCTATTACTAGTAATAGCTAGTAATAGCTAGTAGCGTTTAGTTATTTGCTTCGATATCTAGGTAAAGTAAGAGATATCGATTTTTGTATAGAAATTACTGCTTTAGGAAAGAGCGCCTCTCCTCTTACTACCTTTCCTCTTTTCTTTTCTTCTTTCTTCCCTTCTCCTTCTTCCCTCCTCTACCTCTCTATTAATCTTACTACCGCCAGTAAGTCCTTATTTTTTGCCCCTACTAGTAGCCCTTTAGGGGCCCTAGTTCGCTTACTATATTATCTAGTTCCTCTTAGTAATCCCTATAATCTTAGGAGATCGCTAAGAGTAATAAGGTAATATAGTAAGCTCCTACTAAGGCTCTTAGAGGGTTACTAGTAAAGGATCTCTTACTTCCCCTAAGACCCTAGGTTCCTGCTATATTACTACTACTAGCGCGTTATTACTATATTACTACGTTACTACGTTCCTAGCGTGTTACTACTATATTACTACTCTATTTTTACTATAATTTAGAGCTCCTATCACTAGTAGTTTCTTAGTTTTTCGAGGCAAAACGAGTAGTTACTAGAAAGTAATAGGCGATAACTAGGAACTTCCCCTCTCTTATATACCTATAGGTAGTAACTAAGTTCTACCTCGTGATTACTAGCGTTATATTTTTGCTAATAGTTTTTCCTTAATATTACTAGTTATAACTACTTCTTTAAAATTATAATAATCTCAAAAATTCTAAGTCTTCGCTAGTCTTTACTAGCCGTAACTAAAATAGGCCTAAAGCGCGCTATCCTTTATAGTAAAGGTAAGGATAAAGCCCCTATCTCCGCTCCTAGTCCCTCTAAGTCCTCCCCTAGTTCTTCTAATCGCGTCTAGAAGACTATAGCTACTCCTAGTCGCGCCTAGTTCTAGGCTATCTAGGGCCTCCTAGCCTTACTAGGCTCTACTAGTAACGCCGTAGCGCGCGTTACTAAAGAGATAAAGGATTATAAGGAGGATATAACTAGACGGACTATATATATCTAGGAAATTCTGCTTAAAACTAGTTATTACTAGTACTAACTAGTTCTAGCTCGAAGAACGGCCTAATCTATAGTTATAAGGGCGAGTATAAGAATAATATTTAGTATAATATCTTCCCTTATACTAGTCTAATAATAAGTACTAAAATTTTTAAGTTATTTCTAGCTATAACTAACTTAGTCTAGGTAATTCTAGTTTACGCTAATAAGTGCCTATACTACTCCTATAAGATATTAGTACTTCCTTAATTTTTCTTATAGATTCTAGTTACTAATAGTAGCTACTAGTACCTCTAAGTCTAAGCGAGATAGCGAGCTTATCTATACTAGTTCTACTATACAGAAGCACGTCGAAAAAATATATACTATAAGTAACTATAACTAGTAATAGCCTATCTATTTCTAGTTATAACTAATATTTCCTAGGATAAGGCTAGTTTCTAGGGTTTATATATAGTCCCCGCGAAGTAGGTAAAGGATTACTTATAAGTAACACCTCGTTATTACTAGTTAATCTAACTAACTTCTAGTAGTACCTAGGTCCCGATCGATAGCGACAAGGACGAACTAGACGAGTCTACTATTCCTACTATTCCTACTACGCGTTCTACTAAGGAGGCTAAGGATAATAAGAGGGCTAAGGGCGGCGAGGATAGTAGCGCCTAGGAGTAGATAGTCCTAGTAAGGATTTTCTAGTGCTTTCGATATTTTCCTTAGGTTTTCTAGGGATTCCCCGTATTTATAGGGGTTTCCCTAGGGGTTTCTAGTACTAGTCGTTATATTTCTAGCTTTAGCTAGATATTAATTCCGAAAGCACCGCTTAATAACTCTTTTCCTTATAATAATTAGTGTAAATATATTTTAATAATAAGAATAAAGCATTTAAAATTTAATTAAATAGTAAATAGCAAGACTTAATAAATTAAAAACTAGTAACGTACTCTAATATTAATAGCAAAGTAGATAATATTAAGTATTAATAAATTAAAAACTAGTAACGTAGTTAATAATAAGAAAAAAGTAGCTAAAAACTAAGAGAGACTAAGGGGAACTAGGTATAACTAGGAATTATATAATAATACTAAGCGTACCTAAACTAGGATCGATTCTATTATTATTATCCTCCTCCTACTCGTCGCCCTCCTCTCCCTCCTCCTCCTTCCTCTCTACTTTTATCTCGTCGCTATTAGATTCTACGCTATTAGAATTACTAAGATCCTCCTTATTATAAATCTCTCAGTCTTAACTAGAAAAGAATTAGCTACTACTAGCTATCTATAAGGATGCCTAGTACTTACTAGGATAGACTACTCTATCTATTTACTACTATAATATTCTTAAACTTTTTTAGTATTCTCTTCTATTTTATATTAGTAATAGCTATTAATAGCTTATTAGGTAGACTTACTAAGTAATAGTTATTAATATACTTTCGGATAGTTATATCCTATCTACCTAGATTCTTTCTCTTATACTAATAGGTATAATATAGGTAGCGAGTAGTATAACGAGGGATATACTAGTTATTATTAGTAGAGACCGGGCGTTACTAGTAGGGTATAGAACGTACTAGAGTTATATTATAGACTAGCTACTTATAGGCTTTATGCTCGTCGGGGTATACGTAGATCTTCTTCTTCTTACTAGAGAATATTAGTAATAAGTAATAAAGACTTAGGGCTTCTAGTACTTACTAGAACTTTATAGGACACGATTTTCCTATTCCTATCTATATTACTCCTCTATTTAGCTTTTCCCCCTTCTTCTTTACTATAGCCTACTTTACTACAGGCTACTTTAGTATAGCCGTCTTTACTATAGGCTACTTCCCGTTTCCTCTTCTATTCTATCTAGTCTTCCGGGCGTTCGCTATAATAAGATTAAAGAGAGTAGTTAATTTCGAATAATTATTTATAGTAATCTTTAGTAGAATTTATATATCTTATATATTATAATTCTATTCTATAATAAGAAGTAGCCTTAATTAGTATACTCTAATCTATAATAATCTAAAACCTAAATAAAGAGTAGAATTATAATATAGCGTCAGTAGGAATAATAAATATTTATTAGGCAGTCTTTATCTAGAGAATAATTATATTTACTAGAAATAACTAATAAAAACGAGTCTAGTCTAAGTAACTACTAGTTATAGCTATATATAAAGGATCTCTACTAGTAGCGTCTTATCTTTACTAGGGATAATAATATCTTTAAAGAAGTTTCGAATTTTTCGAAGTTCTAAAGACAAAGAGTTATAATTAGATATTATTTAATTAGCTAGACTAATTATCTAATACACTAACTATCTAAATATTATCTCCCCTTCTTTGTTTAGCGTTATAAGCTACTAAATTTTTAACTATCTAGGTAAAACTCCTTATCTAATCCTATATCGAAAAGAGCGTTACTAAGACCTTAGAAAGGCTTAGCTCGCTCTAGATATAAGGGGAGGAAGCTAGTAGACTCTAGTAATAGATAGGTAGTTCTAGTAGAGCCTAGGGGCTTAAGATAGGTAGCTAGGAGGGAGTAGAGGACCCTTAGGTCGACGGCGATAGTAGCGACGAAGAAATTATAATAGGCTTACTAGTATTCCCTAGCTAGAGCTAGGAACTAAAAGGATATCTCTAGTTTAGGGTTAGAGTACCTAGAGACTACTAGAAGCAACCTCGACGTTAAGATAGGTCCGGTAGAGGACTTTTAGTAGGTCGAGATATTACTAGTAGTGCTTAGTAGCGATAAGGATTCGCTATTCTCCGTCGCTTCCTAAACGAAGTAGGACTAGGCTCTTACTTAGTTATAGAGTCCTTAGACTTAGAAATATCTAGTCATAGTTAGTAATCGCTTAGTTACACTAGGAATAGATAGTATTACCTCGATCTCGCCGGCGGACTTAGTAGCTCGAAGTAGGCTAATATCTCTAGGTAGGCTAAACGCCTATCCGGATTATAACTCAACGCTTATTAATCGGACGTTAATCGGTCTAGTAGGTACTAGGATTAATTAGCCCTATCTAGAAGTATTTAGGAATAGAACTTACTTCTTAATTATAGTAAGTAGCGAAACCTAAATACTAGAGCGATTCGTTACTATATAGGTTCCCTTAATAATATTAGTATATCTTAGAAACTACTAGAATTACCTCCGCGGTATTAATAATATATTACTATTTAGGCTAGATAAGATCTAGCTAACCTTTATATACTTTACCTAATCACGGACTAGTTAAGCAGAGCTCCTACTTAGTTTTACTAGTAGCTTATTAAGCGCTTCTAGTGCTAGCGCGGTTCTTACTTATTTTATTAAGGTGAACTCTAGATATCCTCGGAATTTCTAGATATTCCTTTAGAAATAGATATCGTAGTAAAGAAGTAGATACTCTATATACTACTACTATATCCGAGACGGATTAATCCTAGCTAGGAATCGCCTAAAGCCTTTAGTAAAGACTAGATATTAGTAGTAGACTATAGGGATAACTAAGTATCACTTACCTAATACCTATTTATAGTATTAATCGATAATAATAGCTTAAATACTAGCGCTAGCGTAGATATACTATTACTCTATAGGAGTACTAGTAACCTCTTCGACCTTCGTGAATAAGGCCTAAAGTAGGTAATAGTATATATCGTGCGAGTCCTTATTAATAAAGGCGCGAGTAAGAACCACCGCTACTTTAAATTAGTGGTTACTAGTAACGCCTAGGTATAGCTAGTACTTACTATAATTATTAATATTATCCTTCGTGATAAAGATAACTTCCTTTACGTCGCCTATAACTCGCTTAAAGGTTATATCTATCTAGAAACTTCTAGTAATACGCTAGAAATCCGCTTATTCTCTAGTAAAGTAGAGAACGCGTAAGTTAACGCTATTATTATAGAGTTCCTAAATAAATATCTTCGGGTCCCCTTACTCTATAAGATAGGTAAAAACTATAGCTAGCTAATAGTTAGTAGGTTAGACTAGAAATAGCTAGTAGTATTAAGGAGCTTACTAGCCTATACTCATCGTAGCAGGAAATTTAGGAGTTTCTCCTTATAGATCTAAGTAGTGATTAGGTTATAGTTAACTAGCAATAGATAGAGGTTACTAAAGCTTATAAGCTAGTTATCGCGAAGGAACTAGAGGGTTATTAGGCTATATATAAAACGACCTAGATTATATTAGTAGCTACTAGTAGTAGTTAAATATAACTAGAACGCACTAAAGGTTAGATCTTATTAATCGACGTTATAGATTAACTTTAGTATTATAGCCTAGACGCTAGCTAGTGTGCTTAATATAGGTAGGGGTAGGTGCGAATACTCTTCCTAGAAAGTAATAATAATATATAGCTATTATTAAATATCCTTAGGGACGATACATAGCATTTTTATACTATAGTCCGCTATAATAAACGAGCTATAACTATAAGACCCTATATACTATTAGTAAGAACTAGGTCGTTACTAGTAGTAGCTAGACTTACTATACGTATTCCGGCGCGCCTTAGGCGATTAGAGCTCTATATATAGTAAACTATAAGTCGCTAGTAGTACCGACTAGGTTCTATCTATAAGCTACTATAGATACTCTATCTCTACTCTACTAGTAGAGGGAACTAACTAAAAGAAATACTATTAATAAGGGGCTCTAGGGTACTAATATAAGTAACTAAGATAGTATCCGGTCCGCTAGATATTATTAGTGCTTACTAGATACTTCTAGTAATAGCTAGCTTATATTAAATTTTTCTTGAAGGACTATACGTGCGCTAGGATACTATCTACTCCTATACTTCCTTTCGTACTAGGCTTTTGTAGTCTTAAAGAACGAAAACGTACTTAACTAAAGAGAATTAGTAGCCTTTACGCGGTTCTAGTTACTAATAAGCTAGGTCCGTTCCGATTCTAGACGTTACTAAAGATTACTAGTGACCTCTATATAGTTATAGTTCTCTCTAAGAGACTATAGTAATCTTATATACGCTAAAATACCTCTATAAACGCTCTTAGTAAACGTATAGTCTATATTCTAGAGTAAGGTATATTTCTTTAGCTAGGACTACTAGAGACGATCCTTCGTTCTAAAAGAGTACTAAAGATTATCCTAGGCCTCTTTAGTATTATCTAGAAGGAGGTGCTATATACTTAGTATATACGCGAAGCTCTCTAGGTAGCTCTAGGGATACTTAGGGAGGGTATAGGTATAGGTTAGGTACTAGACTTTGTCTAGATTCCTAGTAATAGGCTTATTATAGAGTCGGAATCCCTAGTTATCTTTAATTATAAATAGTAGAGGCTTAGAGGTCTTAAGTAGCGGCTAGGTCTAGCTAGTATTATCTAGCGAAGGCGAAGGCGAAGGTAGGAAATTCCTAGTATATCGATCTAACTACGCGAAAAGCTCACGATCTTCTAGGTATAGTATAGTATCGCTATCCTAGTCTAGTACTAGCTCGGATATAGCGATATAGCTATTAGGAGTAGCTAGGAAGATATTTCTACGAGATAGTAATAGTTAAATAATAGTAAAGGAGAAGGATACGAGAGCGAAGTGGGCGAAGAGGATAGAGAGAAGGGAAGAGGTCTAGACTATAGAGAAAGTAGTAAAGTAAGAGAATATATTTATATTTCTAGCTACTACTAGTAACGCCTAAGAGCTTTTAGAAATTAAAATTTATATAAATTTTTTTCTAACCTTAAAAAAATATATCACGATTTAGATATATATTTCTATAAAATAATTATATAAAAGTTTAGAATTTAGATAGGGTTAGCTATACCTAGTAACTACTACTTACTACTAGTAACCTTATTAAACCTAAAAGTATATATAATAATAATAATAGAGAGCTAATAGAGAGCACTAGTAATAGCTAGGACTAGCTAGAATTAGTATCTACTAATTAAAATTAGGTAGATAGAATCCCTAGACACTACTAGTAACGTCTAGAGCACTTATAATTTTTAGGGATTAGTTAGTATTAGCCACTACTAGTAACACCTAGTAACTTTGAGTACTAAAAGTTATTACTAGTAAGTCCGTGTATAGCCTACACAAACCTGCCAAATCCTACCGGGTGACCGGGTGAGTGATTCTAGTCGCTACTAGAAATAATAACTTATTCCTGCCAAAGCCCACCGGGTAGTACCAAGGTGGGTCTAGATAAGACAGTCCTTATCTTATCAATCTTACCTACTGTAAGGTTCTAGGTAATCCTACCCGGTCACCTTTCATTACTACTAGATCCTAGGCAATCCCACCCGGTCACCTCTTATTCCTGGCAAATCCCACCGGGTGACCGGGTGAAAGTCCACCCGGTCACCCGGTTTGCGAAAAACCCTACCGTTGATTCTCAATTGGTAGTATTCGTTACTACTTCGATCAGATTACCTGGAGTGTCCAAAATCTAACAGATGAGGCCGCAGAAATGGTGAGAATGTGCAAGTCTTAGTTGTGTTCTTTGTGGAAAATTAGGATTGAATTGGATGGGCTAAATAAAAACACCTTCTCTACCTAGATCGGAGGTCCGTGCACTTCCTAATAGTTTCGGACCCCCCAGGTCTCTGGCCCGAAATTATTTCAGCCTGCTTGCGAGGACAATAGTGTGTTTACCTCTACTTCATTCCGGGCCCTCGGGCGAGACCAGAGTATGATAGGTGCTTTGCCTTTGGCATTGGAGCCATAAAAATGGCTGTATAGGCTCTCCTAAATGGATAAGTAAATATAACGTCTATTGCCATCTCATAGTGTGGGTCAGAGCCTAGATTACAGTCTGGCGTTATAACTGATGTGTGCTCCCTAACCACACTAATTGCATTCTGCTGTAGATCCTTACATAGTAATAATTGTTCGCCATGGCTTGCAATAAACTCCAGGATAAGGCTAAGGCTGAAGCGGACCGTTCCGTCCCAAATGGATTATATAACATACTTCCAATTTTCCAATTTAGGCTTAGTGGTACTCTGGACAGTGCTAAGAGTGCTTAGTAATAGCGTGGGTTTTTAACTAATGTGGTCTTATATAGGTAATGAAACTAGAGATAATCTAATTTTGGCTAGTTATCTAGGTTCAGGATTTCCTGGCGAGAAAGGCAATGGTGTTCGATGGACTTCTATGAGGTATAAGCCTTGCTATCTTCCTTGTGGCGTTCCTGTATTTGTCTCCACGAGACTGTGATTCTAAAAAAATCCCCTGAGACCCAAAAAGAACTTATAAATTGTGTGGATTCGGCTCGGTACATTCTGATAGATTTTAAGTGATCGGCAACCTTTAGGTATACGCACGCCGACGAACGGCGTCTAGCACAGGGCGGCTTCCCCCGGGTTACTACTAAAGGACGGGTCTGCTGGCTAGCGGCCAAGAGTCTATAGGCTTCGGCATTGCCGGGGATCTAGGGATCCTAGGGCTTTAGAGGCCCCGACGCGCCCTCCTGAAGGGAACGGCCGTGGCGTGAACCTACCGCCGGTGCTGGTCGAAACTAGCACTCGGCGAGGCTGACGGCAGAGTATGGAAAGAGGTTTAGAAACTAGATGTGGAGGTATTGGAACTAGGGGGGTCTAAAACCCAAAGTCGTAAAACTATGGTGGTCTAAAGACTACTGGGCCCCCCGGACCTTCCTTATAGCAAGTAATGTACCTCTATAAATAACCTCACTTATATATATATACCTAAAAATAGAGAATGAAGCTAATGGCTAATCTAGACAGTGGCCTAGACGGATTCCTAACCGAAGCATTCATTCTTTATTCCCCCCCCTTATTAGTGATAGTTTTTTTTAGTCGAATAACGCTTCCTCTTGAAAATAAATACTAAGGGTTTCTTTAAACTGCTAAAGAGAGTTCGATATCACTCTTGATATTGCTTAGGGTGCCGCTAAGCCTAATTTGGTTATTAGATGTTAGGCTATCCTGATTAGAGGGACGTGATAGAATAGGCAGGTGAAAGCGGAGCAGTTTTTTTTGCTTCCTAGCGCTCTATCTCGAGAGCCTATAATAGCTATATTAATATTATAGGCTCTTTTTGGAAATATTTCTACTACCTAATTGTACCTAGGGTAAGAAGCCTTGCCCCTCGTATTAAACGTTAACCTTAAAGATAAGAGATGTGTTCTTGAGCTAGTCGCTGTGTAAGGTAGCCTTCTAGAACCTTCGAATAAAGTTAGCGAATACAAGAACGTTGAAGCTATATTCTAGACTCGACTAGAACGCGGAACTTATAGTGTCTCCACCTACTAAAGGACTACCCGCCCATAGAGACGATCTATTTCGGGGCAGTCCGGTCTAGCCCGAAGTTTCGGAATAAAGCGGAGGTCTCTCTCACTTTATAAGTAGGCTAAAATAATTTCTTACTAGTAACCTAGGGCGTGCGAGACTATTAGGAAATGCACGGACCTTTAGTCTAGGAGAAAAGTAGTTTTATTTAGTACTCCGATTTAATTAATCCTACTTTTCTATAGAGAACGCTATTAAAAAATTTTCTATCCCTTCTCACGCACTTAAGTTTAGACTTTTAACTATCACCGTTTTTCCTCTTACCCTTGTTAAACTTATAATTACGTAGTCTATTTACACTCTAGATCTAGTTTATTTAATCTAATCAAAGTAACAAGAATACTACTAAATAGGGGTGTTAAAGCGACGTCTTAGTACGCTTTGTAAGAAAAACATACTAAGGTGCGTGTAACGCGATAACTTCTTAGAAAGCGTTCCTATCCTAGTAGCTAGTTAATTAGTTAATTATTATTATTTATTATTAATCTCATATTATAAACTGGTTAGTGGTGTTGGTTATATAATAATTAATCACCACGTTTAATGAAATGATGATAAACGTAAACACTTATAGGTATAGTTAGTTAGTTAGTAGCGTTACATAATAAACATTTATTCTGTTCCCTTAGCCTATATAGACGCTTTCGCTATATAGTCTCTACGACACTATTTAGTGTCCGCTATTTAGGAACGGTAATCCACCTCCCGACGTAGCTAATCCGGGCTATTTGCTACAGACGCTCTTTAGGTCTCGTTGCACACACTAATTTAGCATAGCAGTCTACTGTAGCCTCGTTTGAATGCTTCTTTATCCTCGGCTTAAGCTAAAGTGGTCAACATCCTATACTATGTCTTAAATTAACCGTAGAGGACTTTCTTGCAACTTATTTTTGGCCGGAAAAAACGGGATTTAAACATAGCAGTTTCCTGCTTATTGACTATTACCTTATACACTAATATACTATAAGTAATAACGTAAACCCTTTCACTAGTTTGTTTACAAAGATATTATTACCTAACCTATTTATAAAAACGAGCAGGGGTCCTATATAGTGACCGCAGTTTAATGAGGGGGGTTAACGTGCTATTTTTGTCTTTATAACGTGAAAACAACACAAGACTAGAGTTTCTTTTTGTGAGAAATACTATATCTTTCTTGCCGTATCGAAGGTTTAAATATTTAGCTCTTCGTAAGTAGATTTAGGATCTGTATTCGTTACGCATCTCCTTCTACCTAGCCTTAAAGGCACCGCTCTTAGCCCCCTATCTAACAAGTACTATTCTATTTAAGAACCCTAAGATATTAACTTCTAATAGCTACTTTAGAAAGAGGTCGATCGGATGATCTCTCTAAGAGAAAATTAATTCGTTAAAAATAGTACCGCTATAAGACAAACTTAATAAAGAAGGCTTCTGAATATAGTAAGATATATAATACGGATGTGTGCGTAGGTATTCGTATGCGGGACACTAGTTAGATATATATTTTGTTAGCGGATACTTCAGGCTTTTGGGCCTTTCTTACCTCGCAATTAGTAAGTAAAAATATAACGTTATCTAGCGGGCGGTACGCTAACTAGTTAGAACTCTTATTACCTAGCTCCGACCGTAATAATAGATAGTGATTTACAGAGAACCGGAGAAGAGACCGTCTCCAGAGACTCATAATAGGCATTTATTCTATAGCATAGAGGCTATACAGGCACTCCTACTTAGGGTTAATCGATTAGTTTAATATAGAAAGGGTTATTATGATTCAATGCTATCTATTAAATACTACCTATTATGAAATATATTTCATATAAGTTCACGATTTCACCTAAAGCTACGTAAGTAGACTACGAAGAAGCTAGCGGTTTAGCTTAACAAGAATATAGGGACCACGGAAAAGTCCTTACACTACCCTTAGCAAGCTCTACCGTCTATTAAACTAGTCACTAAGTTATAGTATATAGCGCCTAAATTAGACGAAGAACAACCTACTAAATTTAGTATATATAGATAATGCGGTCACAAGGAAGACCTTTTAGCACTATAGCTTTGCTATAATAGATAGCTTCGAGGATGACTTCTAGGCGGATCTTTTGCCTAGTAGTATATTATACTTAGTATTAGAGTATATATACGGTCTAAAAGTAGATATACTATAATCTAGGCTTTAACCCGCACTATTCAAAGCTAACGCTACTCTTTTCTATACTAGGGAGGAAGTGATCTAGTAGCTACTTAGGTTCTCGGATACGCGCTAATATGGAAAGAAAGGACGTTAAGGCCTAATAAACTTAGAATAGTTAGTAACGGCTAATTAGGTAAAGATCACTAGTAGATCTTCTAAGATAATCTAATCGTATCTGAGTTTGTGTTAGGGCTTAACGTAGTAACGGTCTGGTTGCGAGATACTCTTAGGATATACAACCTATTTAGAATTTGATAAGAATTAATTAGGTTATATCCGCCGAGCACGGATATGATAGCTATTTTAGCTTACGTTAGTTATCATATAGCTTAGCGTGATATTATAAGAGTAGTGTAAAAAGTTGCGAGATACTCTTAGGCTCCGTAGTGTAACTATAGTAGGCAAGTATCCTAGATAACTCTATTCACAAAAACTAGTTGGCGTCGCGTAACTAGGGATAACTAGGTAGTCCTTAAAACGGCTAGGTGGTCCTTAAAACGGCTAGGTAGTCATTAAACTAGCTAGGTGGTCCTTAGTTACGCCTTGCTAAATGGTTACTATGAATGGAGTTGTCTAGGATTATACCTTGGCTTATTCTACGGTGGTGTTATGATATTCCCGATGGGAGGTTGTTCGCTTAATGTGGAGAATGTCTCTTTGCTAGCTAATATTTTCACTCTCTCCTGTACTATTTTTGAACACTAAGTGCGTTGAAGTCCGATGACAATTTCACCGTTTCCTTGTGTTGACTAAAATCTGTTAAACCTCTTCATAAACGGTGATCAAATTTCATCTTATAGTATTTTTATCGATTTAATTACGGTTATATCAGTTTATTTTCACTGGATTTCGAAACGGCAGTACACTTAACCAAAAGTCCTGATATCTTTGCACCTCCCTTTTAAACGCCAACCTGCGTTAAGTTTCGGTCACATTTTCACTAGCCCCCATCATTTTCTCCTCACCTTGAGCCTACTGTAAATTGAATCTCTGCGTTGATGGTGGAACGAACTTATCTCTACAGTAAACTGTCTTCATCAATTATATTTCTGGCCAAATTGGTTTATTTTTCGGATGCGACCGGGCATGGCAATGCACTTGACCAAAATCCAGCTTTTGTACAGCCTTTTAATTTTCTACCATGCGCATTCTAATATTGACATGTTTACAGTACCTACCCAGGAAGGTCGGCCCTTTGTTCACATGGCAAAATGGCCTTGAGGCGGGTCTGGGTCCTGGCACGGTGATTAGGAGGAAGGTTGAACATATGACGAGGATCCACCAACTTGTATCCACTACTTGATCGAGTGGAATGTCACTCTCAATAACACGATGTACTGTACCGAGGCGTAAGGCTCCAATACAGATATCAGACTTGCTTCATAACCAGCAATACTATCCTATTACCACCGGTACAGCCTATTAGGTCATCCTTCGTCAGCTTCCTTTTGTCATCTCACAATTAGCAGCAATACTTGCCATAGCTCTAATGAGTTATTCTACGGAATAACAGGTACAGTATAAAACTCTAAATTGGAATATTTTACACTGAACAATAATAAATCCAAGTATAGAAGAACGTTATTTCATTGCACGCTATTTATTATATTGATGGAAAGCTCGAAGTCGTTTTCCATAAATGAAGGTTAATATAATTCAATAAAGTGGTTTTCACCGGGCTTGCAGTTTGTCTAACAGTCTTCATCACTAGTTATGGCCACACCTTCACATTAGACAGTAGCCCAAACTACATGTTCGTGTTGCGACAGTTTCATTCTAAGGCATTTCAAAAGTCCCAGGACATTTGCGATGGATACTCTGAACATAAGCAAGCGCAATTCGTCTATTCAGAGGGTGCTTTTTCAACGCACTCAACATGAATGAATGATAATCGAGCGTGCTTGTTGTATTATCCATGTTCTGGCTCCACGGCGCATCTCGGTTCATGTCAAAATCATCCGATGAGGCAATATTAAGAGCTGATGGTCCGACCCTCTCAGCAGTCAACCACATAGGTGAAATTAGATCGTCTATTGTTGAAGTGCAGGCAATTTTCCTTGCAACAGTCTTTTCTTTGTGAACAAGAGCGATG
The DNA here is from genome assembly GCA_022985105.1 of Penicillium ochrochloron. Lineage (NCBI taxonomy): Eukaryota > Fungi > Ascomycota > Eurotiomycetes > Eurotiales > Aspergillaceae > Penicillium > Penicillium ochrochloron. Next base: position 413,480 of record JAAVMA010000033.1, read on the forward strand.
TATAAAAGGCTTTCACCTTGATAGTTATAGTATGACGGTAAAACGGCCCCGTGGTCAAGGAGAAATTGAAAGCACGAGGGGCACTCAACGATGATGCGCGATACGAGACCTGGCTCCCTTACAGGGCAGTGACGGAAGATGTAAGATAGATCAGACGATGAACTTGATTGGCAACCTTGACAGGCGCTTTTGTAATCGCCGTAAAGGTTGTATCGTTTCTGTATCTCTTTTCGTAACAACTCCGTCCTCATGAAACAAGAAAGTTGGCTTTGCAAACGCGGGAACTTCTTCAGTTCAGAGAATTGCTTAATTTTGTGAAGAACACGGTGAGTGTCACACCCATATGGACTGGAAAAGAGGCTGAGTAGGAGGATTCGATCCAGAAGCTCCTGAGGGAGACGTTCAAGATTACGCAGAAATGATATTTCCGCTTGTTTTAGAAACATCTTCAATGCCAATGATAATTTTTTTTTCAATGCGGAAAGAGTAAGACTCAGCTTGCGCCGCAATTTTATGGAGGACGACGTACTTTAGTTTACTATTTTAGAGGGGCAAGGCACCGATATTAATGTGGTGGTACTAGGCGGTGAAGAGCCAGAAATCTGCCCAAGGTCGGGGCCCCAGCGCAGGCACTTGAATTACACAGTTGGATGCTTACCCCGGCATCGTACATTGTAGGGATTCTTTGTTGATTATTGGAGACTCCTGGGAGCTCCGACCAGCTTCGAAGGCTGGAGTCGATCATATGGAGAACACAAGGCAACAGAGGATCCTAGGTTGGATTTGCAGAGATGGAATGTGTAGTTCCATGTAATTCCAGGGAGAGTTCGTACGTATAGCGTCTTACAGATCTCAGAACCGTAAACTGAGCCCCTCTATTAAAGCAGCATAATATTTAGGTGTGGGGCTAGGGGTGTTGGGACTTATGCGTAGTAACTGTATATTTGTTCACGTGCGAGAGATCTACAGTCCGCCGTGCAATAAGCTCTTTAAGGAGAGTGCATATTCCTTAGCGCACAGTATCGCCCGTATGATGGCGAGATGGGGCCCGAAGAATTTCCATGGTAGCATATGAGGTGCTACTCAATAACTCTCTTAAAAAGGAAGTTAATTAGTTAGTTATGACACCAAAATAAGTCGTCATCATCCTCCAGGTGAAGCATCTGGTCATCTTTGAAGCCATGTGCATTATGTATGCTAGTTGTTGTGAAGCAAGCAAATTCACTATACAATTGCATAATCTGCAAAAGTTGGAGATTTCTGATGCTGTAATCGGCTGTGACTAGACAAGCTACTATGACAGAGCTGACATGATTTGCAAAAATGTTGTAGTAAATGCGAATACATCGGGTCGATTATTGGCCTCCGAAGGAGGTGACTAAATATGCTGTCATCAACCGGACGGAAGAGGGCTCCATATGGAAGAGGACTCCGTACGTTCTTCTGAGGATCGTAATAAGGTGTAAGATATGTTGAAAAAGCTCTTATAGATGGGGGCCCTCAGCCGCCCTTTTCTCAGCGTCCAATAGCCTAGATGATACTGTACATATTACTGCCGAGTCGACCCTGCATGAACTCTCTTAGCAGCGTCCAGAGTACCACTAAGCCCAGATTGGAAGTAGATTATATAATCAACTTGCCTTGAGAGGAATATCCGCTTCAAATTTGACTTTAACTTTGAGTGTATAGAATATACTTGGTATTGTCAGGGGGAGCACACATTAGGTCTAACGTTATACTGTAATCTGGGCTTTGACCCACATCCAATGCTTTCAAAGCCAACATTACTTATTTACATGCCAGGGAAGAAGTGATCTGGTGGGTGCTTGGGTGTTACGGGATATCGCGCTAATGCGGGAAGAAGGCACGCTGAGACCCAATAAACTTTGGAACAGTCAGCAGGGGCCAATTGGGTAAACATCACAGGTAACTAGATCTTGCCACGTATATGAAGAGTATGGCCCGATCACAGCCAGGATCGGAAGGATTGGATTTATAAGGACACTCATTCAAGCATCATGTTCTTCGCGATCAATCTCACATTGTTGCTTGGTTACTACCTTGAGTACTTTACACTTCACAGTTCATCTTTAAGACAACCCAACCTACAAGCGGGGGAGTTCACGTAGTATCACTACTTTATGACTGACTTACTTAGCGCGTATTTCTGGCACGTCCTACAAGATAATCAATAGGACCCGAGTCCGTGTAAGGCTTAGCATAGTAACGGTACGGTTGCGAGATACTCTTGGGATCCGCAGTTAACTAGGCAAGTATAAGCGATCGCCCAGAACACCAGTCTCTGGGGAAGAGCTTCCGTTTAATAATGATCTCCGTCATTTTTGTCTTTTATATGTTTTCTTTCTTCCTTGGCGAGCCGCCTACAGACGTATTCAAGATACAGAACCATTCAACCCACTTCGCGACTTGCGTTGGTACTTTGATAGCGATCTTCAACGAGTTCTTGGTAATCAAGCCCTTTTTTGGTGCAGAGTTTTGTCACTATCCTGGTATTGCCTTGGGTCATCATGTTCGTGCTCTGGAAAGTGCATTGTCGGACCATCGTCATTATAGGCTAGTGTGGTTTCGAGACTCTCTATTCCTGGGAGCTACGAGCACTCTGGAAACCGAAATCATGGCTCCCGGGAACAAGCAAATAACGATCAAGTTGGCAGATTTGGAGACAGAAAAAGGCACTTCAACGCTGGGCCAACGTTTACATAGGTCGACTCAAGAACATGATGACGGGTGGTTAGGCAAAACTTGAAGTGGGTGGTGGGATGGTGGTCTTTAAATGTGATTGGACACTGTAGTTACAAGTGGGGGTTTGGTTTCTGACTAACAGCGGTACGTCATGAACAGGGGCCGAGAATCGTCTCGCCGGAGGTTTGGTTTCTGTTTCGCACTCAGGTTCTGCAATTTTGCACATTCCAACTTCCATTTGTTTCGGTCGCATTTGGGAGGCAGGCTCTAAGCTCCAATCCTACCTCTTTGGGATTAGTGCGACCTGTGCAATAGAATGGTCTATCCTCAATTCCCCCTCCCCTCCCCCATTTCCCCATTTCCTTATATTCCTCTTTTCCCGACTTCCACTGAACTAGACAAAGTATGGAAGAAGTCTTTCAATCTCTGACCGCAGGGAAGATCCACGAACTACTAGTGTTTTGTGGGATCGGTGACTGTAGCGATGAGCCCATCAAACAGCATATCCTCGCCATTTCCAATTTTGGTGAGCTCTCGAGCCGCAGCATAGAAAAACTTGTATACTGACGCATCGAAGTCTATGATCAAAGGCTGCAGGTAGGACTTATAGATCCACTGCTAATACTTACACCCCGACACAGCCCGACCCCTGACGCAGCGGCGAATGAAAAGCGTGGATCATACCGATTCTTGTCGATATCAGATAAACGAAGCAGGCCAGACTACACAGGGCTAGATGGGTCGCCGACGAAGAAGAAAAGGAGACGTAAAGATAAAACTAAGGTCGACCGCGCGGCGAATGATATTACGCAGAAAGAAAAAGACGCTGTGGTCACTTAGGAAGGTGGTACGCGTCTCCCGCATCCCCCGACGAGTGAGAAATCAGCGGAGATTGCCCCCTGCCTCCAGCTTCAAGCTCTCTCTAACCAGCCGGTCATTCCCATAAACACCTAAAGGATCGAAACGGCTCTGAATAGGGTGCCAGATAGTATCCTGGAGAACATACTCATCAGTTGTGTGCGGTTGAACGATCGGCTTGGAAGGTACGGGCAACGTTCTGCACAGACAACTGTGGTAACTAGGGTCAAGACTATTCAAAGCTTCGTCGATGAAATTATCCAGCTAGACTACTCCGATGCCATCCAAGCGATCAAGCAAGAAAACGCCTTTTCAGCCAGCAAGAACATCCAGACTCGATACAACGAAACCGCGTATTGGGAAATCATAGAGAAAGGTGCAGACCTCCTCGATCTGAAGAGCTTGCCAACCCCGAAAGGGCCTCTCGATGAGTTTATAATGGCCGAGAAGGTTGCGACCGAACGCTTTATGAGAGAAGTAGGTTATGGCCTTAGCCTTGCTAACCAGCGTTAGTGCCGCCTTTTCTGGAAGAGGCTTTGCGAGATGCGGAGAATGGGAGTTGATAAGATTCTCCTTTATCGGACTAAGGAGTTTGATCGCTTTTGCAAAACCTATCCGTTAGAGGATAGGGCGTCCCTAGTATAAATGGTTTGGCTATAGGAAGATATATACGGTTTGCAGATCAAACAGCTAGAAAGCCGGGTAATTTAACAGAGTATCGGCGATTATACGGGAAGACTATAGCTTAGCGAGCCTAATATGGCGGATAGATTAAAGATTCCACTTTCTGCGTGGGATAGTAGGAGTAACCCGTGGCACTCTAACGAGGAAGCTATTAATTTTCAATCGAGAACGCTATATTAGCTATTATCTACTTAATTTAGTGGGTTTTTTGACTTGTATTCGGGGGGCGAGGGGATAAGAAACAAGTCTATATTTATTACTATACTACCTAAAGACAAGAACTTCTTCTCTATATACCCTATTATATTAGTCGTGGAAGGAGACTATCTCGGAGTGTTTACCGGGGTGTAAGAATATACTCTACAAGTCAGGGTAGAGGCCTGTCAATCAGGTAGGAGAAATGGAACCAAATCAATTGTGCTAAAATAGTCAAAGACTGTTTCTTGAGGAACGTAAGGGTTCCTCTTCATGGTTCAATTTATATACAGTCTTGTCACTCAAAACAGGAAGGAGATATATCCTTAGGAGCGGGGAAAACACGAGGATTGTGTAACCTCTTCCTAAGAGTCTTCCCTGCAGAGGTTCGTACACGTGTTAGTAGTGAAGCTCTAGCGAATCCCCACCGAAAGCCTACCGGCTTATTAGGTCCGGGTAGCCTGAGGCACTAACACTTTAGGAATAACCTTATGCTAGGGTATATCATAATAATTATCCTCCCTTTAAGGATCGCTTACCCTTAAGCGAGGTAAACAGGCACGTAAATAAACATAGAAGTAGTAGTTAATAAGGAAAGAGCGTGTAGACCGAAAAGGGAATAGTTAACAACGAGGGTTTATAGGCAAACAAAGGAAGCGCGTTTCTTTGTTTATATCGCTAATATCTCTTCTCCCTCTTCTTCTTCTTTTTATTATCCTTTTCCCACTTTTCCCTTAATATTCGCCCGTTTCACTATCTCTTATCTACTAAATACGCGTCGAAACTCTTATAATAGCCCGCCGAAAGGCGCCCTAGACTTAGGTAACTTATGTAAATCCTATTAAGCCGAAATATTTCTAGTGTATATACTACCTTCGGACTTCGGTTAAGAGTTATAAGCCTAAACTAGATATCTCCTTTAAGATCGAATACGTCCTAGATACTAAGGCCTCTATCGTATATAGATAGTATTCCGATCGTGGTTCGACCTATATTCCTATACGTTTCGCTAACTCCTTTCTTCGAAAATTTTCTAACTTTAGTAAGCTTCTACCTTAATACTTAGTAACGCCTATAATCTAGTAGCGATTATCGCCTAGGTTAAGTAGGTTTTCTAGCTAGATTAGGAGGATCTAGTTTAGGTTAGTATTCTCCGCGAATAGCCTTATCCTTAGACTATTTAGTAGGAGATTACTAAGGCTTTAATCGATCTTTACTAGTATTTCGATAACGCTAAGTAGGCCTTACGTAGAGAGTACTCTTAGGCTAGTAATAAGGGAACTAATAAGGTACGTTTTATAACCGCGTATTTTAGTATTAGTTAACTAAGGTTTTAGTAGGTAAACGCTAACCTATTTAATACGGCTATCGCTACCTATTATACTAACCTTTCCTATATCCTTCTCTCTAAGAGTAATAAAGCGTCTAAGTAGAAGAGGTACTATACCTAGATACTACTATACTTATTACCTAGCGATAACGGTTACGTCGCCTAGTCGTATAGTAAGCTAGCCTTTATTAATACCGTTTCGATAGTGATTTATAACGCCTAGGAGGAGATAATAGATAATCTTAATAACGATAATAATTTAGACTATAAGATAGATCCTAAGGATTTAGTTAAGGAGATAATAGAGGACTTCCTAATTATTCCTAATAAGATTTAAGGGGTTATCTTATCGTTTTCGCTCTTACGCGGTTTCTAGATAGTTTCGTTCTAGTTTTAGTGGCTAATCGTTACTCTTCTATAAATATCTTTTAACTAATTTTTTCGCGGATAATCTAGTTTAGAGGTTACCCGTAAGACTTCTTTTATCTACTTATTTTACTAGCTTTCGCTATAGGTTTATTACGTTTTCGTTACTCTTTCTTAGTAACTATAGGATTCTTTTTACCTTTTCGTTTCTAGTAGGATTATATTACTTTAGTAGCGTTTTCTATATCTTCCTAGTAAACTTATTAGTTATATTTAGAAGGCTAGCCTTTCTATTTAACGAGGAAGTATATTTCTCTCTTAATTAGCTTCTTATTATATACTTCTTCTACTTCGTATTCGTCTTCGTCTTTAAGATAGGATATTAGTAAGATATTACTATCCTTTCTATATAGTTTCTGCTATAGTTTAAGTAAGAATATATAAAAGACGTTATAGATTCGATCGTATTACTAAGGTAAGCTTAGGTAGTAAGCTTATTCTCTAATAGTTTATAAGACGCGGAAAGGGCTAATAAAGTAAGGAGCTAATTTCCTGCTTCTTTTTAACCTTAGATTCTTTATTAATAAGCTAATAAGATCTTCCTTTTTAAATCGTATAGGAATATAGTCTTTATTATAGTGCTTTGTTATAGCTTCGCTTACCTTTTGCTAGTGTTCTTATAGCCTTTAATAAAGCGCTTTAAGTTTTTCGACTCGTGCGGATACTACTAGGACCTCTTTATATAGAGTTTCGCTCTCGAAACGTTACTAGAAATTAGGTAAGTAGCCTATTAGCGCTTAAAATAGAGAAACGCCTATTATAGCGCTTATAGCGTTATTATATATAAATTTAGTAGATTTTAGAAGGTTTAGCTAAGCGACCTAGTTATTAGCTATAAAGTATTAGAGATAGTGCTTAAGCGTTTAGTTTATACGCTCCGTTTAGCTATTAGTTTAAGGATAAAAAGCTATTAAGAGCCTAAGGCGTACTTAGGATAGGTAGTATAGATTTAACTAAAACTTACTAGTAAATAGGGATCCTTAGTTAGATATAATACTCTTAGGCGGCCTAAAGCGTAATTTAATATAATTATAGAAAAGCTTAGTAAGCTCTCCTACGGTGATCGTTATAGGAATAGTAAGGAATAGAGACTATTTCGTGAACTAATTAATAATAACTAGGATCGTATTAACTAGCTTCCTATCGTGGGTTATTAGTAATAGGCTTATAACGAAGTCTATCGAGATTTCTACGAAAGGTCTTAAAGGGATTAGAAGTAGTTAAAGCTTCCTATATAGCTTATATCTCTTTACCGTTACTCCTTAGTAGGTCTAGTAATCCTAGACGTATTTAGCGACGTCTATATAGATATTTAGCTAATAATATTTCCTTTTTATTAGTTTAAGGATTCTCGTATAGCTAAAGTGGCTAGTAAGAGGATTATTATAATATATACTTATTAGTTTATTTTAGAGGTTACTCCCCGCGAGGATATAAACGCGCTTCTTAAATCGTAAAAGACCCTTAGGTCTAATACTCTAGCCCTTAAACCCTAGAGTCGACGACTATATAGCGGTCTTTTAGCGCTAGGTCTCTAGGTCTTCGCCTTAAAGTTACCTAATAAGCTCCTTAAGGTCTATACCTATCTTAGTAAGGTATACCTACTTAGAGGTATAAGTAGGCCTTACTTATACGTTAGGGAGATAGCGCGTATGCCTAAGCTCCCCCTAATCGGTTACGCTAACTAATTTATCCCTATCTTTATTCTCTTCGAAGTATAGGATATTCGAGGTAAGCGCACTTATAGTTAGTAACTAGACTATAATAGAACGGTGATTAGTCGTCTACGATTCGCTAGCTATTTAGCGGCTTAATAGCGAAATTAGGTTAATCTTATAATTACTTAGGAGCTAACGCTAAGAGGATCTATCCGCGGGATTACTCTTCCTAGCACGATATTTTATTATAAAATTAAATAGGGTAAGGGCTAAATACTACTATACTTACCTATTATAAGCTTCGGCTACTTTATAAAAGCCTAAAGGTTTAAATAGTCTAAGAATACTTTAATCGGGTATATACTCCTCTTAAGGTAGTATTGCTAATATTTAAACGAGTATATAATAGCGAATAGCTCCTAATCCGGTATTCTATAGAGGATCTCTATCCTACTAAATTTCTATAACTAGAAAGCTACTAGGTACTATACCCTACTATTATCGGGTTAAGATAGAATCCCTACTATAGCACTATTAGACGTATTAGTTTCTAACTAAATAGGTTTTAACAGGTTAAAGTACTAGAGGAGAGGCGTAGACTAGAAGGTAGCGATTAGGCGGCGAAACGCTATCTTCTCGCTAAGGATTAGGTTAACCTAGCCTAGCTTTCGCCTATTTTTACTACCTTTTAGTAGAGCTATAAGAGATAGTATAATATAAGAGTAGTTCTTAATAAATCTACGATAGAAATTATAGAATCCTAGGAATACCTAGATATCCTAGAATATTTTTAGAATCTCCTACGAAGTAATATTAGTAACCTAGCGAGGGTCTATTAAAACACCCTTAGAGGAGATAACAAAACCTAGGAATTTAACCTAGTCTTAGTAGAATATATACTTACTAGGCTTAGTATATAGGCCTACTCTCTATAGCTATTTAATAACCTAGTAGAGATAGTTTATATATAAGTCCTAATCTACTAAAAAGATTAGGATATTATTAAGGTAAGCTACTATAAAGATATTAAGAATATTATAGAGCGTAGTATAGATATAGTTCTAAAAGGTTATAGGTATATTAGTAAGACCGAAGGGTATAACTATATATTCGTAGTGCTTATAACGGGTATAGAAGGCTATTTTCTACTTATTATCCTCCTTAATACGAATTCGGTAGTAGGCGTCTTAGATATTAATCTTACTAAAGACCTTTAATCTAGCGAGTTAGTCTAAGATCTCTAAGATAAGGAGTAAAGAGTAGCGATTCTTTATAGAGACCTTATTAAGTCCTCGGTAGTTAACGTAGAGGCGGAGGCCTCTATTAGCTTTTAGTACGAATAAAATAGGAGCGCCGGCTAGGCTCTTAGATTCGCGGATCTAGCCGTTTTTAAGGTTCTTATTAATATACTTACGTAGCTCTACGAGTTCCTTCTATAAAAAGGGGTAGATTAGTCTATACGGGACCTTTACTTCGGGTATAAGATTAATAGCGTGGTCGTATTTATTTAATAAAGGTAGGGTTTTCGAGTTCTAGGATAAGAAGAACTCGTTAAACTTAGATAGTTCGGCGGGTAATTAGTAGGATTCTATTATAGTTTTATCGCTATCGCGGTTAATTAGGAGCTAAACTTCTTTAGGTAATTTTACTATAGTAAAAACGTACGCGTAGTTCCTAGCTTTCTTAGTAAAGCGTATAGATAGAAGGATTTCGATAGAGGATATCCTAAACTACTAAAGGCTACTTCGCTCTACTATATAAATATCTAGGTCGTGAATCGTTATTATAGAGAGGAGTATAGGGCTTTCTTCTAGCTAGAGGTCTCGGTCGATTACTATATATAGGTAGGTAAATTGATAGGTTATACCCCTAGAATCGGTGACCTTTAGGGGAACGTTCTATACTCTATAGGTAGGTATTAATCGTTAATTAATAGCGCGAATTAGGATTACGGACTATCTAGCTTAGTTAAGTTTATATTTCTTAACGAAATCGAAGCTTATAAGGTCGATCTTAGTATAACTATTAAGATCGGCGTAGGTTTCGAGGTTATTTTAGATAGTAACTAGAATATAAAATCGAGTTCTAGTTCCTACTATAGGGAGAGATAGATTTATAGGATCTACTCTGTCTTACTATCGTTTTCCTATAGGGTAGACTATATAGTAGTAGTAGTCTTCTCCTTTAGCGGATTAGGGTATTTATTTAAGTAATACTTTTCGCTTCTATAGTTAAAGTATTAGTTATGTTTCCTATCGTCTTCGATAGGGTTTAGGCGGCCTTTCGTATATATACCTCTACTATTCCTAGGCTACCGTAGGTTTTTATTCTTCTAGGGGCCCTTAGGTGTTTAATTTAAGTCTTTCTTCTAGGAGGATTCCTCGGTAGTTTCGGTGCGCTTTTGCTTCTAGTTCGTTTCTAATCGCTATAAGTCCTAAAAGTAATATACGATATTGATTATTTCTTCGCGGGTCTCTAGAAGTTTAATAATATAGCGGCGAATATTATTCTAAAGGTCGTATAGGAGCTTCGTAAAGAAGGAGAGGGCTCTCTCTTTTTCCGCTATTCTTAGGAAATAACGTTCTAATATATTAAGTTAGGTATAAAACTTACGAGGATCCTCTTCCTTATATTAGCGGGCCTTCTTAAGTTAGCTTATTACCTCCGACTTAAGGCTAGCCGTGTTTTTAATAAGGATTAAGGTCTAGTCCTTAAAGTAAGGCTAATCTTCCTTAAGGTTTCGTTAGGAGTTAGGTGACTTTTTATTAATATATCGATACTATCTCTACTAGCATATTATATCTATATAGCTAAGCGCCCTAAGGATCTAGGTCCGACCGTTATAATAGCGTCTTAGATCCTCTTTAAACTATTATTAGAGGTCTAGGAGCTACTCTTATCGCTATTAGAGTAAAGAGTTAAGAGTAAATATAGGAATATTTTTAAGTTTTATATCTTAACCCCTTCCTAATAGGTTAGAAATATCCCGGTAGGGATCTAATAGGGTTTCGCCTTAGTTCCGTCCCGTAAGCTATAATTTAAGTATTTCGACTTAGTCTTATAGATCTTTAAGCCTCTATAGCTTCTCTATAGTAGCCTAAGTAGCTATAAGGTTTATATTAAGGTCGGTTAGGGGAATAGCTTTAGAGGTTATAGTCTCCTTAGTCGTTTAGAGAGGGTTCGGTGCTCCTTTAGTAAAAGGAGTAGAACGAGTTCTTAGTGCTATTTCTCCTAGGTAATCGAAGAAGAAGAAACAGAAATTATAAGAATATACTCTATAAGTTAGGGTAGAGGCCTATTAATTAGGTAGGAGAAATAGAACTAAATTAATTATGCTAAAATAGTTAAAGACTATTTCTTGAGGAACGTAAGGGTTCCTCTTTATAGTTCAATTTATATACAGTCTTGTCGCTCAAAACAGGAAGGAGATATATCCTTGGGAGTAGGGAAAACACGAGGATTATGTAACCTCTTCCCAAGGGTCTTCCCTGTAGAGGTTCGTACACGTGTTAGCAGTAAAGCTCCAGCGAATCCCCACCGAAAGCCTACCGGCTTATCAGGTCCGGGTAGCCTAAGGCACCAACACTTTGGGAATAACCTCATGCTAGGGTATATCATAACACGGGGTGATTCGCTACTTAGGGCTTTACAACGTTATATATAGTGTGCCCGGTCCTGAAGAAAGTCTCTAGTTAGATTATTCTACTATCACCGGGGCACTTAACTTGATAGGTGTTTCGCGCCCTAGCGAAGATTTTAATGTTCGCCTTGATTAGGAGCTTATTAGTGAGCGAAAATCAGAAAAGCCGGTCTTGATGTGGAGGGTGATAGCTCGAGCCATCAGGTCGATTAGACTGTTTGAGGAGATAATTAGAGCTACTCCGCGAAAGGAGCAATACCTTTTATATAAGTTAGCTGCCGCCGCAGAAAGGGGATTTAGGATATGTGGATAGTAATAGGCTTAGAAGATTTTAGTTGAATTTTGCTTTATCTATTCTATCTATTCTAAGGGTTCGAATCTTTAAATCGGACGGTTTATTCTATTAATAGCTTTAGTTCAGACCCTATCTCGATTAAATCCGTTCTCGCAACTTCCGAGGACCTGTTCTAAGAGCTTAAATAGTAATATGTCCCTAATAGAGGTGGTTCTTATTCCTAGAGACAGACTTGATACTCCTAGGAGCCTAATTCAGGGGAGCTGTAGAACCCTTCCTATTTAGTCTATCTCTTATAGTTCGAATATCGAACGGACTATGTTAGGGGATAAGCCAGATAATGACGTTACTTAGCCCTATCGGCGGTGATTACTGGTCTGTCTGAGTAGAGATTTAGAAAGAAAATTTTATTTTAAAGTAATAGGAAAGTAGGGGAGTATCTAAATCAAGGAGACTCCTAGAAAGGCGTACAAACAGCGGGTGTGCAGAAGCGAATAAAGTGAGGAACTGGATATTAGAAGAGGACTACGAGTGCCCTAGGTATTAGTGAATATATGAACCTCGCTTAATATGGGTGGGGAAGGCCCCTTAGCTAGCTAATCTTTTTGCATCGGCTATATATTATTATTAAACACTAACCGTGTTATAGTTCCTCCGCCGTTCTCTCGTGTTAACTAGAGCTTATTAAATCTCTACGTAAATAGTGATTACTAACTTAAGCTAACCCTATCTATTATCGATACCCTAAGGAATAGTAATAAAATTAATTAAATTTCTAATCTTAACTAGGTTTTCAAGCTTGTATAGGCTGATTTTCTATAATACGCCCTATTTAGTTCGACCGCGGAATAATAGCTATTAGAACATCGGATTAACGATGCGACCGCTCCTTTATATTCCGATATGGTGCGTATCTTTCTATACTATAATGCAAAAAGCCTACTGGAGTTTTTCTGGTTAATCTAGGTGTTTAAAACTTTTACTCTAGTAAATTAAGTATACTATAATAGAATTGCCTTTTATTTTAGCCTGTCTAGCCTCTCTATCTTATCTTGAAGAAGTGATATATTTTGCTACTAGTTTGTTTCTTGTGTAGGTGGTAGAATGTGAAATTAAGTAATATAGTTGATGCATCGATGACGCTATATTAAAGCTATTTATGGATTAAAGCTGTTTAAGAAGCCTATGGTGGCGACTAGTCCCCTGAGTGGCTAATTTAGGCCCGCCGCTCGACTAACCTATTAGCAACTAGCTACTGCGCCCGCCGTCCTATGCCCGTTTTTACTATTACCTTACACATAGGTAATTAAAAGCGCCTACTAACGAACATACCATATATATTAGGGCTATTTTTATTTAGTGGCCTCTATATAACCTATTCTTGCTCTATGTTTAAAGCCGGGTTTAGTTTGAAACTTTAGCTATTTAGCTGTTTAGCTTTCTGTCCTAGAATGGGTTTGTAAGCTTCCTAGGAATGTAAAATCTGCCTCTAGGAACATGAAAAACCTCTCCTGGGAACTTGATTGCTCTTGGAACTCTAGGTAAAGTTCCTAGCGGCGGCCATAAGCTATCCTAGGATCAACGAAAGTGCCTCTAGGATCAGAATTGCTTTACGAATAGATGAAAAACTTCCACGGTAGTTCTATATACGGATTTACTCTTTTATCTAATAGTCCTATTGAGTTCAGGAATGTAGGATTGATACTGCATCTAGTTATGTAGGTTCTCGGCGTATTTAACAAGATGGTGCTAAATAAGAACTAAGCGTAATCCTCTAGTACTATACTATAAAGCGCCTTCTAAATAAGTGATTGTAATAGCTTATTCCTTTACTAAGCCACTAAATCTGAGTAATTATCTATCGAAAAATATAAAAGAGATATATTCTGGACCTAAATGACACTCTAGTTAAGGTAACGTAGAACTAGAACGGAAAACTAGCGTTATTTAGAATAGACCTGCTAAGGTAGGAGATACCTATCGGGTGGCTTCTTTTTATAAGGTAGGCCTTAGGCTAACGTGGACTCTATAGTCAAGTAAGCTAAATAATTCTTATTTAGGTTAATCTTGCCTTCTTTTAAGTGTCTAAAATAGTTATGCTAAACACGAACCTCTTATGCTTCTTTCTGTAGTAAGTGATTATACTAAATAATATAGCGTAAAAAGAGCCTTAAATAAAATCATCTACTCTATACCTCTAATAGGATTACAATATAATACTTCTATAACACTATGCGGGACTTATCTGCATATTACGTAGTAATAACATTTTAGTCTATATAGCAATCCTAATTAACGACCCCGTAAATTTCTTACATAAATAGCTAAAGAAAACGTGACGCATTAGCCTATTATTTCCACGAAGCGGAACGCCTAAAACATTTATAAATAGGACTTTATAGTTTTTTTTTAAATAAGTAACGCTCTTCTATAGGTGCATTCGGTGAGATAAGGGAACGTTTAGACTTAGATAGTTAAATAGTAGATAACACTTTCTCCGTGAAGCTTTAGATCGAGATATAGGTGCTCTATAATTTAAGACTTATCTTTAGTAACTAATAGTTCTATATATTTCCTAGCTAATCGACGGAGATTAGAGTTTTTACTCTGCAATATTAACGTAACTAGAATTCCGCCTTAGTTAAAACTATAAGCGGATTTGCTGCCTTAGCCTTAAGACCGGGAAGGAACTTAGGGGACTTTATATAAATTAATCAGGTTCAATTAGTGCTATAATAATTACTCTAAATAGCTTTAGCCCTTTTTTTCCCCTAAAGTAGGGATGCTTTCCGCTTAGGGGCCTATATACTTTGCGGGAGAGGAGGCGCCTTAATAAGGCGTGTTATTCTATGAGTCGTGCGGGCACCTATAGAGGCTATAATACGTTTCTAAGGGACTATGCCTTATAGGAATATAAAGTAGCTTATCTACGGTTCTGCTGTGGGCTTATATTATAATAGGATAGGTATTTATATACCGAATTTAGAAGGGAGTTCTATATAAGTTCTTAAGTTCACCTTATCCGCCTTAACTAATTTCCTTTATATCGTGTAGGGCGAGCTATAGGAAGAGAATAGGAAAGGCAAGGTAAAGGCTAGTTAGAGATTAGAAAAACTTATAAATTTAAGCTTATTCCCTTAGAAAACTCTTATCTTAGCGGAGGGCATCTTTTTAGCCGTCTTAATCTATATTTACCTTCTTCTTCTTCTTCTTCTTCTTTATTATGCCTTTAGAAAGCAAAGTCTAAGTTCTTCCCTAGTAGGGTAGAATTTCACCGAGTGACTATATAAAGAATGCTATAGAGTAAATAGTCCTACTCGCCGCTAGACCGGAGCTATAGAGTACTACTAGTATTTTCGATGAAATTAATCGTTACTAGGTAGAAATAAAAGCTAAGGAAGCAGAGCTCGTTAAAGCCTAAAATAATCTTAAGGCTAGAGAAGGCAAGACAGAAGACGCTATCGAAATAATATTTACTATAAATAAAAAGCTTAAGGTTAGGTTAAGAGGTATCGAAAAGGAGAATAGGTCACTGCTTAAGACCCTTAAAGACAGGGATAAGGATCTTAACGAGCGTGCTAAGTAGATTAGTAGACTCGAAAGCGACCTAAAGAATCTATAGGCTAGCTATTCCTAAGAAATTAAGAAAGCTATATAATTATATCGCGAGATTTCCTCTCTTTAGGAAAATATTAAGGAGAAAGAAAAGATAATTAATAAAATAAAGGCTACTAGCTCGAATCTAAAGATATTACTATCTAACGAACAAAAGAAGACTACGAAACTCGAGAAGAAGAGAAGATTACTCTAGGTAGACGGGCAGAAGACTTTAGAATAGCTCCGAAAGCTAGAGAGTTTCGTCGTACGTAATAGTAAAGCTAACGAAGATTTAATGTAAGTTACCACTTAATAGTTTAGATAATATATTTAATCATATACTAGGATAGATGAATTTTCAAATCTTTAGGATTATGCTACTTCTAAGGTCGCCTAAATCTTAACTCAAAACCTTAGTGTTAAGACTCTTAATATAAGTGCCTATATTACTGTACCTCTTATTATAAGCTACGACTAATATTACCTAGAGAATAAAATACATTAGGATAAATTCTAAAGGGACACCGAGGTTGTAGTCTAGTATTATGTCCCTTTACTTGCTTCTGACTCTCCTGCTGCTAAGAGAATAAGATTAGCTATTATACTTATAATTCTAGCCCGGGAAATCGATAAGCATATCTTCTAACTAAATTATCTTTTCTCGGATATAGAATTAAGGACGATTCTATGTAACCTCGCTATAGTCGACGGCGAAAAAGAGTTATTCTATAGGTCTATGTTACTTTCTATCGATTATAGCGTCTAATAAATATCTATCTAGTCTAGAATATAAACCGTGGTCCGTAACGTGTTAAACTATTTATTTGATATGCTGTTAGAAGCCTAATTTAGCGAGTTTCGATAGAGCATAGAAAAGGTCGCGAAGAGGGCTATTAATACTTAGCGTCCTATCTAGTATACTAGCAAGAAGTACGAGCTAGATTTTGAACCTCTTAAGTAGGACGATAATGATTAGTCTCTGTTTAATTTCTAGGAGATAATGATGATTAAACCGAAGTGGCTAATAGCCACTAAGGCCGTAATCTTCTTACTATCTTCCTATATATCTCTTAGGTGAATAATAATAAGCGCTATCCTTAAACCTTTGCTATCTAGCTTATAGGATCGTAGAAGTAGTGTTTAGTCGTAGAATAGGAGAGAGATTGATAGGCTCCTAGTCCTAAGATTAATCGAACGGTATCTAAGGGATCGAGGAGAGTATCTATTGCCTAAGGAGCGGCTCGCCTAAATAATAAACATTTTTTAGGGTAATTGTGAATCGGTGCACGAAGTACTAGAGAAGTACTATATACCCTAATCATAACCTATAAAGTTACTACCTTTGAGATTTCGGGTATATTTTTAGCTATATTTTTAGCCTTATAATTACAGCGTATTTCTTTCTTATGATAGTGAAATTTTAAGTCATGTATTTCTAAGCGAGATAAGGTGATTAGCAAGCTAAATCAGTAATAGCTAGTATAAAGCCTAGTATACTACCTCTTATTAGGCTTTATTAGCGATTTGAGGAGTAATAGATATACATTTCGGAAAGCTGAGTTAGCCCTAAAGGGTAAATTTCTTAGGATACTTAGAGGCGAGTACTTAGCTACTCTAAGCTAGGGAAGGAGTAAACAAAGAACTAATTATACGTCGCAAACTTTACTGCTCCTTAGCCGCATTTTATCCTATAATTAATAGTACTAAATAAAGTTATCTATAGCAACACATAGACGAATTCTTTAAGGATAAAACCTACTAGTCTGTTTATTACATTCGCTCTTTTAGCTTTAGACGTATTGATCGTCGTTTCAGAAAATTAGCCCGTAACTCGTTCCGTATTTTGCGCTTAGCTAGGTTGTTTATATGTAAGGATTTTATACTAGCCTCTATGGCCGATTTGCTTATATCGATAGATAGCCTCGATGAAAAACGGCTAGCTTGGATATACTTTGCATATAATATATCGGAATTCAAGCTTAAATCTAAACTTTCTATATACTTAGAAATAATATTATGTTAGTAAGGATTCCTCTTAGGTATAACCAAGAACTTATTCACGTACCCTTCTTAGAATATCCTATATTATTTAGCTCTCCTCTCGCTGTAGGATGACTAGATTAAGTAGTTTAAGCATATTCAAATTGCTAGTAGTTGCGGTACTTCAGAAATGTTGAAGTCGGAGTAGAGTCCGTAAGGAACAAATCCTAGGATTTGATGCGATAGTTCTTGATGGCCTATCTTTCGTAATCTAGAGTACTTATGCGAACTGTATCGGCGTCCGAGTTATCTTCCTCTAGCTTATTCTCGTTATCTTCGTCGATAATAATGGAACTAGCTCTACTTAATCTAGTTGAGCTAGTCAGAATCGCATAGGACATAGCGCTAGGTGTAAACTAAGAAAACTATTAGTCGTTTAGCTTCGTGAATATATTACTTAGGCAGAAAATGGCCGTTGCATATTTTAAACTTAATATTCTTACCTTAAATACTATAATCGAATTTATATTCTAAAGCTGCTACTCTATAGCCTGCTAGATAGAGCGGATTAGTTGTGGGTAAAGGTGAACGTGATGTTTAATTATAGGCATGTCCTCTTTACAACCTCTTAGGATCGCGGGTTAGCTTCCTAGGAGTATCAATGCCTGTCTCTACGAGCATGAACCACTCCTCCTAGGAGCTATATTGATCCTTAAACTCTAGGTTAAGTTCCTAGAGCAGTCACTGGTTATCTAGGATAGACGGAAAGTGATTGATTGATTAATTAATTACTCTAGAACTAATCTAATGCTAAGAGAGTCCGGTTTTCTGCTGAAATGAAGCTTATTAAACGTATACAAAAGTTTTGGTCCTAGCATAGGCATAGTTACTCCTAGGAAGGGTTTAAAGCTCTTAGGATTATAGGTTAGCTTGCCTAGGAGTGTAAATTCTGTCTCTAGGAACGTGAACACCTATCCTAGGAGGTATATTAATCCTAGAACACGAGGTAAAGTTCCTAGAAACACTTCTCTTAATCCTACGAATAGAATTTCCTTAAAATATAGATAATAAAACCTTTAGGCTACTTTATATATATATTTATTCCTTTCTTTTATAGCCCCGTCGAGTTTAGGAAAGTGTTAGGTAGTTCCGGCGACTCTACTACTACTAGAACCTTAAGCCGTTTTTAGAGGTTAATAACGGATCTTAGGGTGATTAAAGTACTTCTAGGATCGCCTTAAGTATACCTAAGATTAATATTACGGATACACTATATAGAGTAAATAAGCCTACACGGCGCTAGCTCTACTAGATTCAAGAATATGTAAGCTAGCTCTAGGAGATTTTTGCTCCTAGAACCTTGAATATAGTTCCTAGGCGTAGGGAAATATCCTCCGGGGAGCGAGTAGTGTCTCTAAGATTAGTGTTAATTAATAGAGGCTTTAAATATATATCCGCGGGTTTATAGTTTCTATATCTTCTTTTCCTACGGTTTACTAAGCCCTATTTTAATACGTAACTACTACGAGGTATAAATAGTTAGGATAAGCTATGTATTTAGAGCGATGCTAATTTAAGCTTTACTTCCCTAAGTAGCCTATCTCTAAAGTACGTTAGAACGGGAACGATCTAGAGAAATAACGTTACTTAGCTTTATTAGCGGTTATTAGTAAGGCCTAGTAGAGATTTAGGACTACTAAACAAAAATAGACTAATATACCCTTAAGAATAGTTTTAATATTAAATAACGTTTTGTGAGGTCTACGTTGTTAGCCCGTCCTATAGAGACTACTCTAATAGAGAGCATATTGCTACTAGTATAAGCTAGCTCGAATACTACTAGTTCGGTATATAATTAGTTCGGCGAAGCTAAGCGTTAAAGTCGGAAGTTAAGGAGAAGGGTTAATCTACGGATAAAATATGCCTCCGTTTAGAAAATTATATACCTATACTAAAATTCCTATAGTGCTAAAAGTATGTTCTAAATAGTAGGTAAGCATAAGATAATTTATATATATTTACTTCGTGTTTTAGTTGATGCTAAATAAAGGATCGTTTCCGTGAGGATCGCTTAACGAAGAATATAGGCAAAATTTTTAGAAATATAAGGTATACAAAATAGTTAGTATAATTTATAGGACCCCTAACACTACTTTTAATTAAGGGTAGAGAATGTTGTTTTATATATAAGTAGTTATCTACTTAGCCTTAATTTTTCTCGGCGGGGATATTCTATTTATAGTACCCGTCCGATTTTCTATTAATCTATTTAAAACTAAGGATATAGTTAAAGACTACTATAATTAATAGCGGTTTGTATCTATAAATACTATCTTAAAGATCTACTTTAACCTATCTAGCTATAGGTTCCGTTAGCGATAGAGTTTAGTTTGCCTCGTGTAAGGATTCTATTTATTTAAACGGGACTGAATTATCTAGATTAGTTAGGTATATTATTTTAATTTTCCACGATGCCCCTTAGAATAATTATATAATGTCTAACCGTAAAGACTAGAGCACCCCGAAGCGTGTAGCGCTAGGCGGATAGGGATAGAGGTAAGCGTATTCTCTGTTTTAAAAGAACTTCGCTAACTCTTAGCTTTATTGTGTATATTTTTTATAGCGAAATAATATAATATAATTACCCTTTAAAGTAAAGGGCTACTATAGGAGGACGGAATGCGGGCGTCGCGATTATTATAATTAAGATAGTGATCTTGCTATAGTGACTAGACTTACTAAGGTTTTAAAGATAGACTAAACTTATCTATATACTAATAACGACGCATATTAGGTACTATCGATTCGGCGTATGCCTTAGAACGTGACTAAAATTAATTATAGCTAAAGGCTTTCTATGCTATAGATAATAATCTACTCTAAAGTTAAGGAGTAAATCCGTTCCGCGATAGTCTATTCCCCTTGCTAGCTAACGGGCTCCCTACTACGTTGCTTTTAACTTACGTTGTTTGTCTATCTACTAAATACTTCTTTTGATAGAGGATAGAGCAAATAATAACCGAAGTATAATATTAGCTTTAAAGAATAACGAAGGCTTTAAGAAATGGTAGAGAGCCGCTATAGAGAAGCTAAATAATAATCTCGGCCCTATACTCTATTTACCCTTTCGATCGCTAATACCTATCTTAAGCGATCCGAGGCAAGATAGATGCGACCCTCACGACTAAGCGCGAGGCGACTGACCTAGTGAACCGACTTTGCCTCTAGAGTAGTCCCTTTAAAGCTAGAGAAAATCTAATTTTAGTGAGTGCTATAGCGTCTTTTGTCTATAAAGGGTTATTAGGTTATACTTTAAGATGCTAAAATTAACTAACTTACTAAGGGAAACCTAGCGTTATTACTCGGGGAAATAGTTCTACCGGAAATCGCGATCCGCTAATATCTACCTCTAAACGCTAGTATTAGTGCCTAAGGCACCACTAGAGTCTAGCTAAGTGTTACCTAAGTAAGCTAGTATAAAACAAATATCTAGTTCGTATTACCCCTTCCGCTCCCCGCCCCTAATAGTTCCGTGTCGTAGACTAGATCTCCTATAGCTACTAACCGGTTTTTTATCGCTTGATTATATACAGAATCTTAATAAGTAATAGAAGATATAATCACCGAACTACGACGTTAGCTTAAGGAAGAGAGACACGCGCGAGAAGAAGAGAGAAAAGCGCGAGAAGAAGTAGAGCGGCTCTAGGAGGAGGCAGAATAGCAACTACAACCTAATATACTTCTACGTCTTCTCGATTACTGCTATAAATCCTTGTCTTAAGCAATCCGAGTCGAGACGGATATAACCCTCACGATATAGGGTAATATAACCGACCTAGTTAACCGACTTTACCCTAAGCGTATAGCCCTATAGCTTAACTTCCCCTAACTCTAAGAGTAAGTCTAGAGGAAATTCGACTATATAAATACCTTTACCTCGCGCCCGCTCTTCCCTTCTAATACGTAAATAGATTATAATATTACGAATATCTAAGGTAGGCTAATTTATTCGGAAGCATCCCTTCGAAATTTTGAGCGAGATATAGTAGATAATTTTATCGAATTAGTTATTAAGGCGTTACGAGATAATAAGCTCCTTTAATATAAATTTAGTATCTAGGGCCGAGTCACCTTCTATAACCGCGCGAACCTATCTAAACCTTCGCTAGAGAAAAGCTTAGAGTAAATAAATATTTAGGATACCTAGACTCCCTAACGACTCGTGAATAGGAGATATAGGAGCGGTAGAGGAAGGGAGGGAGAGGCGGCCTAAAGCTAGAAAAGGGATAGTATCACGCGAAGACGTAACTAGCGCGCGGACTAGTTCTACGTGCATCTTACGGCTAATAAACGATAAATACCGGTCTATATAGTGGAGTTTAAAGCGCTACACAAGATTATAATCCCTAAATTAGTAGTAGGCCTATATTAGATAGATCTAGCTCGCGATATTATTAACTAGGAAGGCGATATATTTAAATTTTATGCTACCCGCCTCGTTACCGCCGTGGTTACTTAGATATTCTTATATATAATTAATAGTAGAGTTTGATATAGCTATATCTATATAGGGAAGGCTTTTGTTTTCCTCTATATCCCGAAAGATAATCCTATAGTTATTTAATATTTCTTATATATCCTAAATTAAGATATATAGGTGGAAGATAAATTACGCCTTTACTAGACCGCTATCGGTTAGGTACTTATATTCACCCTTTAAGCGCTAGCTACTAATACTCCGTCTTAAGAGTAGCACGATAAGGTATATAAGCTAACGACTTAGGAGATCGAATATTTAGACTTATTAAGAGAGATTCCTAAAACTCTCCGTAAAGACCTACTAGCCTCTAATTATTAGCCCTCGTACTAGAAACGATATCTAAAAATATATAATATACACTCTCGTGCTCGTTACTAACTAGATATATCTATACCGAAGCACTCGTTGACTAAAGGTAGCGATAGTAAAGAGGAATCGTACTCGCTATCTACTATAGTAGCGTTACGTAGCTAATTAAGCCGCGGCCGAGGTAATAACCGTAAATCACCTAGAGGTAGCGGAAGGACACGAACCGACCGGGATAATAAATAGACTTCTCGAAAAGATAGGTAATCTACACGATTATACTATACTATTACTTATATCCGCGGGATAGTTAACCGAGACTTACTAGATAAGAAATACCCTAACTAGAAACTCTATAGTAATCTATATTACTCTATAGGGCTATAGGAGTTTATACGCTAACTTTATCGTTAACTTACCTAAGATCGAGACCTTAGGTTTAAATAGCTATACGTCTATAGTCGAATAGGCTACCTTATAAAAGCTACCCTCCTTTTACGCGGATATATAGTAATAATTAAAGCTATAACTATTAAAAAGTAGTATCGCCTTTAAGCGGAAGTAGATAATTATTACTATCTTAGGAGCTTATAGGGATAATAGATCCCTATCTATCTAGGAACGTTTACGCTATAAGTTTTATATTAGTACTATAGTAAACTAATAGAGCGGATAATAATCCTTAGCTAGTCGGGAAGGAGGATTTAGCACGTTATAAATAATAAGAATTCGAGTTTCTTTTACTAAGAGCGTAAGAAGGCTCTAGCTATACTCTAATCACACGGAGTTATCTATAGCGATAGTAAATAGCGTAATATATTATAGGATAACCTAAGTAGCTATTTAACTATTATTAACTTAGAGGATATAAAATAGTTAAAGCGCCCTTATGCTCTTACACTAAGGTCTAGAAATGCGCGACGCGGTTATCCTATAACTACGAGAAAATCCGGTTAAAGGTTCCTATATAGCTTACCCGCTATCTCTACGTAATACTATTAGGGCCTAGGCTACACCTTATTTAATTTATAGTCGTATACTCTAATAAGGATAGGGAGGAAGTATACTCTAAATTTAAGATAGTTAAACTACTAAATAGATTACCTATATATATAAATATAAATTAGTTCGTAGATAAGCGATTGTGTATTCTACTATTAGTCGTAAAAAATAATTTATAGAGATTAGTAGCTATTATATATTCTTAAGATATATAATAAAAGCTCTTAAAAGACTAATTAATTAGCGCGTTAAATATATAATCCCTAGGAACGACTTTTATAACTAATCTCTTCCTAGGGATTTAACCTTTAATTATCCCTGTCCCCTATTTCTCCCCTCGTTCTCTCTTCTTAATATTTTGCTTTCGCTACCTAGTTCTCTATACTAGAAATAGTATTATAGGGTAACTTCTTACGCTCTAAAAGAAATAATAAAACTTTAGCTAGACTAAATACTTACTTAGGCATCTTGCTAGCAAAATCACGAGTAAGTCTCTTAACCGTCTCCTAGTTAAATTCCTTATTATATTACTTTTAGTTTAGTAACTACTTAAAAACCGTGTAGAAGAGCTAAGTTAAGATATTCTAATTAGTAAGTTTAAAATAAACTTTCTTGTCTAAACGGCTAGGCCGAATTAGGGCTTTGTCTAGATATTCGATATAATTCGTGGTTATAATAAGTATCCGGCCCTCTTAAGAAGAGACACTATTAAGTATATTTAGAAGTCCGGATAAGATAACTACTAACTTTAACTCGTTATCTTAGTCTATATTAACGCTATCCCGACGTCCTACCCTAGTAGTATCTACGTCCTCTAGTAGAATAATATATCGCGGCGGAAGCTTAGTAAAAAGCCTTATTAACGTAGTGTCTAAAATATTTAATAGTTATAGTGTATAAATATCTAGTTTATGTTTCCCTATAAGTAATAGACTAAAGCTAGACTTTCTAGTTCTAGGGGGCCTAAAGAGAAGATAGCCTCGTTTATAGGGAATACCCCGCTCTACGTACTAACCTTATATATCTTAGTCGAGAAACTCGTCTATATCTTTTAATATATTATTCTTTACCTTATTATCTATAATAACTATAGAGATAGGTTGAACTAGTCTTAATCTAGCCTTCTTCTACTCCCCTTCGCGGTTCTTAAAGACAGAGATCTTTCTTTAGATATTTTTAATATACTTTTCTTGACACTCTTTAATTAGACTTTTTAGGATATTAGTATTAAGACTAATAGAGGAGATATAGAGATCCTCTTGATATTCTTTAATATTATAGTAAAGAACGAGTAAATATTTATTATACTAAAAAAGAAACGATCTATCCTAAGGAGAAAAAGTTAAAGGCTTTTTCTTTATCGAAAAGAGGTTATTTATCCGTTAAGTAGATCTTATACGAGTAACTAATAAATAAGTATTATTTATAAATAGTTAATTAGCTATCTAATTAACTAGTATATTATATACTTCGTCGTAGTATAAGATATAGATTATTAAGGCTTTAGACTATTAGACTTACCCTATTATAATAGGAGATATACGAACTAAAGTAACTTCTTACTATCTCCTAGATATAGCGAACTATATAGTAGGTAAAGAGAATAAATATACTAAAAGTATAAAGAAGTTAGGTATAGCTATCTAAGTTCCTGCTAAGTAGCTAGTATATAGAGGTAGAGGCTATACTAAAACCGGGGAAGATAATATCTATAAGAGATATTTAGGAGAGGTAGTAGTAGGAACTACTGTTAATAGTATTTATTATAGAAAATAATAATAGTATCCGAGAAATAATAATAGGTACGGCTAGATATATAGTGCTATACCGTTTCTTTAAGAAGATAATTACGGCTTATAGCTACTTAAGGGTTTATATTTCTTTATATACTCGAGATTAAGGAAGAACGAATGCTCGAGTATAGGACTTCTATATATAATAGCGCTAATCTCGGCCGCCGAGCCTCTTATCTATAATATTTATTTTTATAGAAAAACGACGTGCGTATAGCTACACTAACTATCTTTAGAAAGGTTCGTTATAGTTATATTCTTAATAAGGATTATATTACCTCTATTAAGGTAGTGTTCCCGTAAATATTATAGTATAAACGACGTGTATAGACTAAATAAGGTTAAAATATCCTATAAATAGAGGCAAAATGCTCGAGAAACTCGCTTTATTATAAGTTCTAGCCCTATTTGCACGTATAGGTAGTGGTTGTGTATTATAGGATTATAAATCCCTATTAACTAGGCGTAGCTAATACCTTACTCTAGTCTAAAATGCCTTAAAGGCTAGGTAATTTACCTATATTACTAGAGCTAGGTCTACTACTCTATCTTTCGTCTTTTTTTCTCTAGTAGTTTTTAGTAAATCTTCCCTAATTATAAATACCTATATTTAAACGATCGTCTCCCTAGATAACTTCGATCCTTAGGCTTTAGCCCTAAATAATTTAGAGATAACTCTAACGTCTCTAAAGTAGCTACTACTAAAAATAGAGGCTACGAAACTATTATTACCTATAAAGGAGATATCTTTTAGTTGTGTTGTACTAGAGAGACTATCTTATCTACTTAACTTAGTCTTTAGGCCTAATAAGCGGAACGAACCGAAACTAGTAGCTCTTAGGGAATTAGACTCTATATCTTTAATTATTTATAGACTAAGTCTTATATAAAAGGCTATTAAGGTTATGCGAAAAGAACTTTTTAATATCTTACTCGAATAAGCTATTATTATATCTTAAATAACTATAAAGTTTATCGCTAAGAGTAATAAAATAAATAAGGTAGTTCTAAGCTTATTAGCTAATAAAGATTTTCTAAAAAGTAGGTTCTATCTTCCGTATATCTTATAATATAGCTAATATAGTAATAGGCTATATTAGTCTAAGACGAATTGTTAATAGTACTATACGACTAAGTCTTTAATACTCTCTTAGCGAAGGACCCTCCTAGTATTATACGATAATTATTAAGCCTAAGTCTATATAAACTATATTTCCTCGGTTGCTTATTAAGGCTATCTATAGCTACGTTATAACTTTCCTCCTATCTAAGGGATCTACGGACGGATTAATTAGAGTTATAATTATGTTTAATTAGAGCCTCCTTTAAAATCTATTTAGATGTATAGAGAGCGATATAATAGCTACTAGTAAGTGACTTCTATATCGCACTTAGCTAGTACTAACTTAGAGTAGAGCGTTTTTCGGTTAGTTACGCTATTAAGAACTAGATAGCTATAGCGTTCGGAGATGATATTTTCGAGGCTATTATAAGTAGTTAAGACTAGAGTTAGGAAACTAGGGAGATTAAGACTAAGTATATAAAGGTAGATATATATCTAGCATAACTTATAATAATTAGTCTAACTATTAGCTAGATATTATATTATAATTTCGTAAATTTAATCTACTGGTCGTGATTTCGCTAATCTACCCTTTACCCTAACCTATATACCTAGTAGTAGCTTTATTTGTCTACTCCCCTCTACCCGAAATAGGGTCGAGCTATCCTTATTCTAAAATAGTATCTCCTTACAAGATTTGTATATAAATAATTATTCTTTAGTTAGGGACGTATTAATCTAGTAAGTAGCTTTCCTATTAGACTCTTAAAATGTAGTAGTAGTAAAATTTTGCTAGTAGCTTGCCTACTTAGGTTAGAAAGAGTATATAAAATACTAGGATATATACTATACTAAGTCGGACTATATCACCTTTGCTTTATTTACTATCCGAAAGGATTAGCGCACTAAGACTAGTGCTCGCGGGCGTAGAAATTCGAATATGTTAGAATTCGAAACGTGCGTTCTTCGTGTATAAAGTTAACCGCTACGATTCACTAAGTACGTACGTATCGTTACTAGAAATTATAAGATATTATAATTAAAATAGACGTCGTCGGCTACCCGGGTTAAGGGTATTAAGAGGTTAGTCGTTTAAGCTTGTTAGAGAGGTAGAAGGTGGGGGGAAGAATATATAATTACTAAGACTGCCTAATCCTACCCGATTCTACCCGTCCTACCCTAAGTTAGGTATTTATACTTTCGTAGTTTTATCTTAAATAAACTAGAGAATGCTAAGTCATAAATTAAGCCGTTAGGTTCCCGTGCGAGAGAATCTTATTAGATCCTAATGTACTTACCTGCTCTGTTAGGCCTATAGGGGTAAGAATAGTTAATAATAACGCTAAATTAAGTAAGACAGGATAGTTTAAAATATAACCGTGATTAATAGTTAGAACTTCCTTAAAATTATAGTAAAATAACTAAGGTAAGTAGTGTATGTATATTAAGTAGGAGGTAGAATACTTAGTAGATCTTGTCTTCGATATAGTTAATTTACCTTAATCCTTAGATATTTTACCCTAAAATTCCTTGCTCCGTAGTAGGTAACTTATCCTATTATCCTATACCTCCTAGATAGTTCTTAGATTAGATAAATAGAGTTAAAGTAGTTTATCTAAGCCTAAAAATATATATAAAACCCTACTAAATCTAAGCTTAGGAAAAGTATAGGTACGGTTTATTTGTCTAGAAGTAAATATTAAAAATTTAAGAAAAAGATGTATTCTAAGGCGGTTTTTTAACTAGCTATAACTATAATAGTATCCTTCTACTATAGAATAAGTCTTCTTATCTAGCTCTTCTCTATTAAGGCTTTTAGCCTCCTAAGATTAAGCCGTGAATTTCTTATTTCTAGCTAACTTATTATAGGCGGTGCTATATTTTTAGGTCTAATTATATCTATTCCGCTCCTACTATTTAAATTAAGGCGGACGAAAGGTAAATAATCTAGCCCCCTCTTCTTAATCCTTATTAGGTCTAACTCTATTCTAGATCTATCTTAGCTAATACTATAGCAGGAAATTAGTAGTGTTGTTCTTTTACTTAATTTAAATAAGGTAAGGGCGCTTAAATAGAAGGAGAGTAACACTAACCTTTTAGTACCTATCTATTTCTACTTTATAATCCTTATTAACCTATATAATATCTACCTTATTATTAGTGGGAGTAGTTACTACTCTATTACTTTCCTTGTATTTTCCGGTGCGTTTCAAAAGAGAATTTTTTGTCTACCGTAACTATATAATTAACCTAAAATGTAGGAGTATTATAGAGTGTTTATTCTATTATATATAATCTTAAGCTTAGCTAGTCTAAGCTTCGTTTATACTTAAATTATTCGGGCCTAGGTTATTTATATAAAGCTATGCTATACGTAAATAAGTACTTATAAAATATTTTAGCGAGGGCTAGATCTTATAACTATAAGGCATTAATAAGCTTTATAGGTAGTATCTATTAGCTTAATAGGGTTATTCCTTATTTTATTAGGCTTAATAATTATTACTTATATAAAACCTAAACTACAGACTTAACTTACGACGGTACGTATATTTTTTAGTCTATTATAATACACTACTCACGTGCTATATAGCTCTAAATTACTATAGTAAGTCTAAGAAAGGCGGTAGTCTTATTCTAATATCTCTTTAGAGCCTATATATAGATCCTTTTAGTATATATCCTCTTAACTATTAATATTATACGGATCCTTACGGTTAGTAATTTTTATTAGTTATTAAAATAGGGTAAATTAGTATAGACTAGTATATATTAGAACGAATAAGAACTACCGGAATTATCTAGAGAAAGGTAGATTAATTAAAGAAAAAGAAAGAATTCGAACGAATAGGGAAAGGGGTAGGTTAAGCTCTCCTATAGGGATGTAACCGGGTATCCGAGTGACTATACCGCTATCTATAGGTTATCTGTATATTATATATAAATATATACTATAGGAAATCTAGGAAGGAAATAGACTAATTCGAGGTTACTATAATAATACTCTTTACTTTTCCACGATATTAGTAGACTAGCCTAAAGGTGCTCCTTTAAATAGCGTAGTAAAAGTCTAAAACTAGCTAATGTATCACGTTAATGATTCTACCGGCAAATAGTGGCCGTACTATTCATAAATTATAGCTACTTAGCGGTACGCTCTTAATAAGGAGGCGGTTAAGAAAGGTACTCGGATAGTTTTAGACTTGCGGCGCTACTATAGTAGCATATAGGGACTATAGGGGAAAGTCAAGATTATTACTATTTTATTTAAACTGTATAGAAGAGATAGGAGAGTCAATTACTTATATTCTATACTCGAGGCTGCCCTAAATCCAGGTTCGTAGCGGTAGTGAGTTATATAGCTCCTTTATTAGATATGCGTAATACGTAACCTTACCCCGCTCTAGTTAATATTGCTCGAAAATTAGGTATTTTACCTATAGAACCCTTATCCGTAGAATGCTTCTTACCTATCCGTCTGTTTTTCCTCTTAGATTCTCTGCATAGATCTAGTTAGTAGTAGTTAGTGATAGGGTTCCCCTCTCTAACTTAACAAATTTTGAACTACTTACTTATATACACGCAGCTATCGATAAAAGATACTATATAGTAGGCCGAAAGAGAAAAAATACGACTTTATCTATACCTAAAATAGAGACGGATAGATACGTGCTAGTGCACAAGTTATTATAGCGCTAAGGAAATATTAAGTTATATCCCTTAAGAGACTCTTACTATAAGCCGAGAACACTACGTTAGTATATATATAAATAGATAGAGCCGTATTTTAAGCCTAGCTCGTGGAAAAGGGCCTATTTTTCTTCCTTAAGAGGATAAGTATAGAGTAAATTCCTTTGTTATTTCATAAATTTAGTGCCCTTTAAATCTTATCTTTGTTAGTAGAATACAAATTTTATTAAACCCTTATAGCAAGACTTCTACGTAGAATAGCGGCTTAAGTTACGAAATATTCCGTTCTTCCTTGACTTAATATAGCTCTAGAGATCTAGGATTTCCGCGTAAGTAGTAAACTATATAATATCTATCTTATCGTCGATTAGTATCTTCCTATTTATTAAGGACCTAGTAGCTAACGCCTCTAGGTATAATACGCTTCTTAATAACTCTGACTAGCTACCCGTTTCTAAAAAGTATATTATAGACCTTACGGAAATATTCGTCTGTTATAATACTAATAAGGTTCTTAGGATTTACTTAATCTACGGCTACTTTAAGATTCCTAAGAACACTATTATACTTAGGTCTAACTTTAAAAATCCTTCCCTTCGCTAGACTAAAGTCACGGATCTTAAAGAGATTAATCCCTCCTATATCTATAGATATATCTTCGCGCTATATTAGGGCGGGCTATATACTTATAAGCTATAGAACGGGCCTCTTCCTAATTTATCTAGCGTTAGCCCGGGATTTCTCGATAAGTTTATTAACTATATTATTAAGAAGAATCTTATAAGTCTTATTAGTCTCTAAATTCTTAGATATAGTAATAGCTCTATATTAGAACTTATTCTCGACTAAGTAACTATTATAGTAGAGTCTACCTTTATTAAGAATACTATACTAACTCGTATTACTAGCTAGAAATTCGAGGCGAGTAGTAGTAAGCCGCGTGTTTACTCTATAAATAAAACTTATGCGGTTATAATCTTAGGTAATTATAAGGTCTTTAATATAGGGAAGCCTCTTCCTAAACTAGAAAATATTAACGATCTAAAGGCTACTCTTACTATAGTTAGGGTTATTTAATTTATTCTATTATTACCTCTTTTATCTCTTATCCTAGGTTTTTTCTATCGTATTTTAGTGCCTATCGTCTATACTAAATCCGTAAACCTTATAGCCGGATTAATTAATAGCCTATCTAGATCACGTATATTATATATCCTACTTTTATTATCCTAAATAGGTACTAGCTCTAGTATATTCGCGAGATAGCTTATAAAGCTACGAGATAGTAGTAGTCCTATAATTCTTACGGATTTAATAGCTCTAATTATATTATTACTTAACCCTCTAGCTTTAACTCTAAACGTGCTCTAGAATATATCCTCTAAAATAACGTAATTATTATACCGGATCTAGCCTTTCTTAAGATAGACCTTACTTATTAGTCGCTAGTAAGAAAAGAGATTTAAGCTAAATAGTGTAATCTCTGCTTCTACCTAATCTATAACCCTAATAAGATTATAAGATATTTCGTTTATAATAATATTATAAACACTAAAGTCTTTATAGACTAGCACTATTAGAAGAGAAAAAATAGTAGGTAATAAGTTAAGATACTCCTAGATTAATAGATAGAAGCGATCTAGGAGAGAAGTAAGTAACGAATTTAGCTTACTTTTATATTAACTATATAAGTCGTCGCGGTACGTTTAACTAATATCTTAGGGATATTTCCACGAAAGGGTAAAGAATCTAATAAGATATTTAATTAGTAATTTAGTGTATTTAGAACGAGAACACTAAGTATACCTCGTAATGTTAATTATAAGATTCTTGCGTTATAAAGAAAACTTAGGTAAGTTTTTAGGCACTTAGCTATTATACACTAGTATAAAATCTAAGTAACTAATACCTTAGAGTCGACTTATAACGTAGATAGAAAGGGCTTCTTTACTTTCTATAGCTTCTCTAATCTATCCTATAAAAGTTACTTAAGGTATAAAGTAGCTATAGATACTTCGAGTAAGTTTCGTAGTCTCTATACTTAGTTAGAGGGACGTAAGGCGGAATTACACGACGAATTCGCTATTATTCCCTATATAGACGGTATAGCTATATATACCCTATATAGCTACTATAACTATATTTCTACTAATATACTCCCTTGTAAAATTATTATAGGCTAAGCGAGTAACTATCGTCTTCTAGAAGAAATCTATAATTTCTTTATTAATAGAGTATATAAGGTCACTAGTAGCTATAGTAGGTATAGGTTACTTTATTTAATATAATAAATTATAAAGTAAGAGGTTATAGCTAAGGTAAGGTAAGGAGGAATAGTATACGTATTATATACCCCTATTATAAAGGGCTAAATAGGTTATTAGGTAATAGAATATCACTACCTAGATACCTAATATTTCTACTATATTACGGTGCTATCCTCTACCGCCGTTCTGCTAGATAAATAATTTTCCTAGAAAGTCCTAACTAATTACGTATCCCTTCTAGAAGACTAAGCCTTTCGTTATCTACTATAGCAAAGATATAGTAAGCTAGTGAAAATTGCTTAGATAAGTATCTATTATATAATTAGTTTATTAACCTCTAATAAGGTCGCCCCGTATTACCTAGCTATCCGTAGTAATATATTCTACTCCCGTTACCGTTTCTCTAGTTCTATTATTAGAATAGACGTCGTATAGCGCTTATACTTAGTAACTACTTATTAGGATTTTTCTGTCTAGGTTAGAAGCCTAATTAATTATAATTTTAGATATTCTTCGGGATCTTAAGCTAGTACCTAAGATAGGAGTATATAGAGGTTATAATCGCCCTATAACTACTTTTGTGAAATACTAAATATTATAAAGTTATCCTATTTTTGACTATAAATAGGAACTAACTTAATAGACGTCTAGATTTTAGCTTAAGATAGTGTCTAGTTTATATTATTATTAGCGATTATTAAATAATATAGAAAAGATATTTCTGCTATAGACGATAGATAACGAAAGAAGCGGGAATTTACTTAATAATAGGCAAAGAATAAATACACGATAAAAGAAACTATCGCTGTTAAGTTCTAGCTCTTTAGGCTAATCGCCCTAATTAGGATAAGAACGTTTATAAAGGATGAAGTAGCGCCTATTTAATAGATACTAATTTTAAACGTGGTATAACGTTTAACTCGACCTAATATACTAAAGGTGCTAGACACTAGTAGACTAGCCTCTATTTTAGATAATATTAATATATAATAATAACTAACTATACTTAATTAAACTAGGGAATAGCGATCCACAATTTGCTTACGCTAAGGTAGACTATATCGCTGTCTTGCTATACCTTCGGTGTTTTTACTTCTACTATCCGCGGCTTAAACTACCTCGTAGGATATACCTCTATATAAGGATCCGCTAGTCACGTTAGAATTATGCCTAGACCGCCTAGAATTTCTAGCCTTGCTACCCTTAAGGCGTATATAATAGCGCACCTATAGTAAACCTATAGATCTTCTAGGGAAATATTCTGCGATTCGCTTCTACGGTAAGCTCCGATCTTCCTTTAATTTAATTAAAAGTCGGTCGTTCTTAGATAGGGCTTAGGCTCGCCTAGCTAATTTCCTAGCTTAGGACCCTTTCCGGGAGGGTTACTCTAAATACTAGTTACTAATTTAGTTTTTATAATATATAGACACGCCTAAATCCCGAGAGTAGGTATTCCCTTCTTAGTCTTTAAAGGTAAATAGTATAGATAGCTAGTAAGGCTCCTCTAGAAGGAACGATATAAAATAGATATACCGAGAGCTATAAGCTTAAATACGAAGAATCCCGCGTCCGAAGATCTTTTATATTTTACCTAGGGCGACGTCTAAACTACCTACTAAAGGATTTAGGATTTATTTATTAGTTAAGGCTAAGGTATTTTCCGTTACGCACTTCGGCCTCTTCTATAGGCGTTCTCTTGTCTTAGAATTAGGTCTCCCTAAAAATAGTGAATCTTCCCTTATTAGTGCGCGTGTTACCTAATCGTGGTGAAGATTACTACTATCGCCGCCGCCCTAATAACTAAAACGTCTTACTCTAGTTAGAGGATTTGTCTTAGTACTTAAAACTAAGTTATTAGTTTAACGGGCTAGGATAAGCACTAAAACGGTAGGTAATTGCTTTAACTAGGCTACGTCTATACTTAGTTGCGGACGAAAGGAATAAGCGCGAGTTAAAGGGCTTTTTAATTGCTTAAGTAGACGAAGTCGCGGTCCGAATTAGGAAAGTATAGTCGCTTAACTCTCCTTGGTGAGTCTACCTATTTTATTATTCCCTAGACTAGCCTCTTTAACTAAGGGGCTACTAGTCTATATACTTTATACTAAGGTTATCCTATCCCCCTAGCCTTCTACCTAGTCTCCGGAATATCCTAGCCTAGCCTTAGTGTTATCTACGGCTAATTCGTGTCCTATAATAACTCTAGCGATAGGCCTAGCTTAAGGATAGCGTATACGTTCTAGAATATCCGGCGATAGTGAAGGCGATGCACGCGTATAAGGAAAGCTAACTTCGGATAAAGTAGAATTATTATTAGTCTCGTAGTAGGCTTCTAATAATAGAGTACTATCTCGATGTAATTTAAGCTTTTCGGTTAGGTTAAAGGGCGGACCTATATTATGTTAGGGAAAAAAGCTAAATAAAAGGTGTGATAGTCGTGCCTACTAAAATAATATAAATCTAGTTTTGCGGCTATAGAAACTAGGTCTAAGTTACTAATAGCCTCTACGAAAGGGTACTAATCTAGATACTCTAGTAGATTAATATTAGTGAAGTTCTCTAATCGGTACTCTATAAGTAGTCTAATATACCTAGAACTAAAGACGTGTACTAGTCTTAAGGCCTATTAGTATTATTTCTATTTAGGAGCCCTAAGTCGTAATATAAGGTTAGATCCGCCTCTCGCGTGATCTAGCTATTTTACGCCCTAACGATCCTCTCTAATTCGATATTAAATTTATTGTAAACGACACGCAAATTATAGTCTTCTCTCGTAGGAGCCCTATATCGCGGGGATATATCTAGCCTAGTATTAGAAGCTAGGGTAATCGTCGCTCTAGGGGAAGGCGCCCTAGGTGGAAGTACACGTGAAAGGGCTCGTAAGGTAAGAGGAGTCTTATATAGCTTCTAGCAGGAAATAGGGAAGGTATATAGAGGAGGCTTTGTAGGAGGGGGTTAAGAGTAGAAGGTAATGTTATTAAGGCTGATATTTATAATATAAGATTCTTAGGAAGGAAAATGAAGTATATATTTTGCGATAGAGAAAAAGGAGAGGGAGTGAGAAGTGTTTATAAGGTATCTAAAGTTACTTCTTAGAACGAACGCTAAGTAGGGCCGCTGCTTCTCGGAATTACTACACGGAGATTGCAAGCACTAACACTATTAAATAGGGCGAGAACAGGAGATCTGTAGTGGTTTAGACCTATAGGCAAGAAATAGTTAGGTCGTGGCTCGTATTGTTTAGCGTTATGATCCCTGTCTATACCTAGCACTAGTCTTATCCGCATAAGTGGTAATGTAAAATGATCCTAGATTCGCGGAACGGATGTTTAGGATTCGATCTTACTCGTCGGACTTTGAGGATATATAGATGCCTTTATTAGCCGGTTTTGTGTACTAACCCCTTAGGTCTTCCCGTGATTAGGGCCAGTAATTTATAGCTATATAGAGTCCGTATAATCTCCGGTCTAATCTATCGCAATCTCGTGTAGGAGTATTATCACTATAATTACGGTCTTAGGCGTAACCTAATCATTATCCTACTAACCGGATCTTTTCGTAGTAAGTTCGATAGAGTTATTATGTAGCCTACTCCTTAGCCTTCTCGTATATGATTATTTATAGTTAACTTAGCGGGACGCTTAAACGCCTATAGCGGACGGAGGACACTCTAGGGCATATGCGGTATTTCTGCTATTAGCGTTTAAGCTACGCGGATTAGGTATAGATAATTAGGTGTAGACACCGCACGTTAATAAGCCATCGCTTCGTCTCAAAAATGAGACTTAGCACCTACATAGGCCTTCGGACAGGAATAGAACATGAGGGAATTCTGCTATTAGTATTTATGCTACGCTAAGTAGGCGTAGGTCCGTTAATACGTTATTATCCGCGACTTGGAAATAAGCTATAGGCCTCTGTGCGGATCTTTGGATGAAGGAACGCCTACGAGGGTTGGAATAGGCGGACGTAGGTAACCGCTAACGCCCTAGTGGATAATTTTGGGGGCGGCTATCTAGGCAGGGGAGGCTATACTACCGGTTATCTCGCGCCCTCTAGGAAAGATCAGCGATTCACGCTCGCGATGTTAACTATGTCGGTGGACGCTAGCATCCCTTCGCAGCGGTATGAGTGGGGATAGAAGGGGGCGAAGCACTTATTTTTAGGAACGGTCATCTCCGAGAGGGCAAGGGCCCGGAGCGGTGGCGTCCGACCTTAGGGGGGCCGAATTGACGAGGAGCGTAGGACATGAGAAGGAGACGTCGTCGAGCGACGTACTAGTAGGATTATATAGTTGACGGGGACCGTGAAGGCGGAGACGTGCGGCAGTTCCTGTTGCAGGATAGCGCGGGAAGCCATTCCCGATCTAGGCGACGCTAAACCAGTCCAGGCCCTGGACGGACGGGCGCTAAACCCAACACGGGGGGTTGCCAGAAACGGCCGCTCCATGGTAAATACGAATTGTCCTTATTAATATATTTCTAAGGTTACTCCTCGCGGGGATATAAACGCGTTCCTTAAATCGCAAAAGATCCTTAGGTCTAATACTCTAGCCCTTAAATCTTAGAGTTAATAACTATATAGCGGTCTTTCGGCGCTAGGTCTCTAGGTCTTCGTCTTAAAGTTACCTAATAAGCTCCTTAAGGTCTATACCTATCTTAGTAAGGTATACCTACTTAGAGATATAAGTAGGCTTTACTTATATATTAAGGAGATAGCGCGTATATCTAAGCTCTCTCTAATTAGTTATACTAACTAATTTATCCCTATCTTTATTCTCTTCGAAGTATAAGATATTTAAGATAAGCGTACTTATAGTTAGCGACTAGACTATAATAGAATAGTAATTAGTTATCTATAATTTACTAGCTATTTAGTAGCTTAATAGTAAAATTAGGTTAATCTTATAATTACTTAGGAGCTAACGCTAAGAGGGTCTATCTATAGGATTACTCTTCCTAGCGCGATATTTTATTATAAAATTAAATAGAGTAAGAGCTAAATACTACTATACTTATCTACTATTAAGCTTTAGCTATTTTATAAAAGCCTAAAGGTTTAAATAGTCTAAGAATACTTTAATTAGGTATATACTCCTCTTAAGATAGTATTACTAATATTTAAATAAGTATATAATAGTAAATAGCTCCTAATCTAGTATTCTATAGAGGGTCTCTACTCTACTAAACTTCCGCGACTAGAAAGCTACTAAGTACTATACTCTACTACTATTAGGTTAAGATAGAATCCCTACTATAGTACTATTAGATATATTAGTTTCTAAATAAATAGGTTTTAATAGATTAAAGTACTAAAGGAGAGGTATAGACTAGAAGGTAGTAATTAGGTAGTAAAACGCTATCTTCTTACTAAGGATTAGGTTAATCTAGTCTAGCTTTTACCTATTTTTACTACCTTTTAGTAGGACTATAAGAGGTAGTATAATATAAGAGTAGTTCTTAATAAATCTATAATAGAAATTATAGAACCTTAGGAATACCTAGATATCCTAGAATATTTTTAGAATCTTCTATAAAGTAATATTAGTAACCTAGTAAGGATCTATTAAAATATCCTTAGAGGAGATAATAAAACCTAAGAATTTAACCTAGTCTTAATAGAATACGTACTTACTAGGCTTAGCGTATAGGCCTACTCTCTATAGCTATTTAATAACCTAGTAAAGGTAGTTTATATATAAGTCCTAATCTACTAAAAAGATTAGGATATTATTAAGGTAAGCTACTATAAAGGTATTAAGAATATTATAGAGTATAGTATAGATATAGTTCTAAAAGATCGCGGATATATTAGTAAGACTGAAGGGTATAACTATATATTTATAGTATCTATAATAGGTATAGAAGGCTATTTTCTACTTATCGCCTTTCTTAATACGAATTTAGTAGTAAGTATCTTAGATATTAATCTTACTAAAGACCTTTAAACTAGTAAGTTAGTCTAAGATCTCTAAGATAAAGAGTAAAAGATAGTAATTCTTTACTAAAACCTTATTAAGTCCTTAGTAGTTAATATAGAGATAGAGGCCTTTATTAGCTTTTAGTATAAATAAAATAAGAGCGCTAGCTAGGCTCTTAGATTCGTAGATCTAGCTATTTTTAAGGTTCTTATTAATATACTTATATAGCTCTATAAGCTTCTTCTATAAAAAAGGATAGATAGGCTTATATAGGACCTTTATATTACGAGGCAGACCGTCAGAAACTCGCGGGGGATAACGACAGCCAACCAAACCCGCAAGAAAGACGACACCTGCAGGAGTCACGTGCAACCAATAGGAAGTATTAGACATATGCTTCCCAGGAACAAGATCACATAGAAAAGGTGCTCCTAGGAGCAAAGTGGGTCCGTGGAAAAGGATATCTTACACGGCCACGATCAGTGATCACTTAGGGTGATCAAGGACACCGTGTCCTTGGGGCGGACAATATCCTGTGTGTATAGCCGTATATATCTTAGATATTGTCTAGCATAACGAACTACCTGATTAAGCAGTCACGTGACGACTCATTAAGTGATAAGCCTCGACTTACTTAGTAATAAGTCCGGATAGCATCGAGCGATAAGTCCCGACTTATCGCCTAATAGGAAGGACTAGATATATAAGGACACTCCTTTACTATTATATATCTAGTTCTTCGCGATTAATCATATATTATTACTTAGTTACTACCTTTAGTACTTTGCACTTCATAGTTTACCTTAAGATAACCTAACCTATAAGTAGGGGATTCACTCTATAGCAACGCATAGTGATTAACTTACTTAGCGCGTATTTCTAGCACGTTCTATAAGATACTTAATAGGATCTATCCTATAGTAAGGCTTTACGAAGTAACGGTATGATTAAGAGATACTCTTAGAATCCGTAGTAGGAACTAGGTAAGTATAACCCGTGAACGTTCTAACTTATAGTGACTAGTTAGCACCGCGTAATATATTAATCGCCCTGTCTTCAAACCGTAAAGCAAAGTTATTATAGCAGGCAACGATAGCGCCGTTAAGGGTAAGGCTTCTACCTAAGCACTAGTAACTGAACCCGATTCCGACGACGAGCAAGATAATAAGATTCGGAATCTTAAGGTAGTTGTGAAGGAATTGCGGGAAAACCTTAATCTATTAGGTACTAGCTACGAAGCCTACATAGGAAAAGTAACGGACTACTTAGAGTAACTTTATGCTTAAGTTATCGCCTTAGCACTAGTAACTTCTATTAGAACACCTAAACTCCTAAAGGCTAAGACCTTTAATAGTACCTAATATAAGCTACGTAGATTCCTTACTTAGATAGATATCTATATCGACGTTAATAAAGGACGACTCTTTACGGAAGATAGTAAAGTTATCTTCGTGTCGGTCTACCTACGAGGGTAGGTATAGTATTAGCTTAAATCCTATATCCGCGAATATTACGAAAAACCGAATACTAAATAGTCGAGCACTACCTAGGATATCTTTAGTAATTATACTACGTTTAGATAGTATCTAGAATATACCTTTAGGGATATTAATACTAAGAAGACCGCCGAACGAAAGCTAAAGCGTATCCGATAAACCGGCTTAGAATCTATATACACGGCCGAGTTTATGTAACTCGCGGTAATCCTATAGTAGGAAGACTATGCCCTAATCCTATACTACGATTATAGGTTTAAGTCCTATATTAAGGATAAACTCGCACGAATCGACCGACTAGATACTATAGAAAAGCTTATTAACGTAGTAGTGTAGATCGATAACCGACTATACGATTAGTAGATAGAAAAACGAGAAATTAATAGATAGAAGCGAGGTAATAGCCGACTATCACACTATCGATATGATAAACGACTAAATAGACCTAGTAGGGACAGCGATCCCTATAGGCCACGACTAATAGAGCTCGACGTAGCGAGACTCCTTACTAAAGAAGAGAAACGGCGCAAGGATAATAACTTATGCTTTAAATATAGAAAAGCAGCACATCAGGCGCATACGTACAATAACAAGCGTAATAACGCAAAGCTATAGGCGTGTGAGCGAAATAATAGACGTAATAACGCAAAACTATAGTAGCTATAGGCGACTTAGGATAACGAGATCCGATCCTAATAGCTATGAGCTACTAATAATAAGGAATAGATAGCGATATAGGACAAGAGATCCTAAGAGTAACTTAGGGCTACCTAGGAAGGGGCTAAGCGCCTAAAAGATACTATTACTAGGGTAACTCTAGACGAGTACGAGCGCCTAAAGGACTAGGTTACTAAGTAGGTAACGGAGAAATCACTAGCTAAGAAAGAACCTAGGGTTAAGTAACTACGTATCGCGACTACGTGGCCGGAAAGGGAATACCGCGGCCTAAATAGCGTAGCGCACGCGAAGGAAGAATCTCCTAAGGACGAGGAGAATATCGAGAGTTAAGGATAGACCTAGTACAGTCCCTAGAATACTATCGACTCCTAGGAACTATCCGATAGATCCTAGGAGTAGGGCGTAACGGTACTAGAAACACTAATCGAGATTCTAGGAACCCTAGAGATCCTAGAAACTCTACCCTAGCTCCTAGGGCCGGATACTACTAAATAGCCTTAAGGAAACCCTACCGATAATTTAATTATTAAATATTTAAATTAAATTAACTAGGTATAAGGACTTATCGAAACTAATCTCCTATCGACTAAGATATTACAAGAACTTAGTAATATACTCGATAATATCCGAAGTATTAGTGATAACATACGAGAAGTATAGTAATACTCTTATTATAGCAACGAATACGTATATAGAGGATACGCACGATACCCGGATTACGGTCTAAGATCCGTATACGGATATTACGACGATAACTATATAATATATTACTAAGGAAAATACGAACGAAGCCTAGAACCTAAGCCGCTACGATAAGAAAAGCTACTAAATTAGAAACTAGAATACGCGGGACTCTAGTATAGAAACCGGAGGATAAACGAATAATACCTCGTAGCTACTATATAGGGCGCGTATATAAAGATTATTACTAATATCGCGCTTTAATTAACTAGAGTAATAATCGATTCGGGAGTAGTAAGGAACTTTATAAGCCTATAATATAAACGGTAATACAAGATTAAGGGCATAAAGAAACTATAAACTATACCTTTAATTAGGCTTAACGGAGAAAGCCTAGGACTAAGTATCACGCATAAGAGTAGACTACTACTAATAGTCATTAGGGACTATTTTAAAGTTATTAACTTTAATATTACTCCCTTAGGTATATACGACGTTATACTTAGAGTACTATAGCTAAGGAAACATAACCTAGCTATTAACTAGTAGATTAGAAACGTAGTCTTTAATAGATACTTATATTAATAGACTAGCGAAGTGTAGACTAGGAAAGTTAAGCTAATACTACTATATAAGAGACCTAACCTAGGGGAGGCGGGTACTTATAGAAACCCTCACGAAGGAGAACTTAAGGGGAGTTTTCGGCTAAGGGGTAGGCCTAATAAATAAGTAAGTAATATCACTAATATCGCTATAACCGAATAGCGACTAGATATAATAAATAAAGAACTTAAAGAATACGTCCTTATTAACACCGAAGAAATAGCTCTCTATATAATAGGATCACTAGAGAAAGAATATAAGATCCCTAAGAAATACGAAGAATTCTAGGATATATTTACGCTACTACTAAATAGTATGTCAGCATATATGTGGGTTTACCCCGCACTTGGTGTGTGCATAAGCAATGCACACATTAGACCAATCGGAGCTATATCGGATTGAATACTCCACGATCAGCGATGATGAATATCAACTATCACATCAGATGGAAAAAGCAACGAGTTTCCTAACACTCTCGTATGCCCCCATGTTATTTCGGATTCTCTTGAGTCTTTTCCTTTGACATTCTACTATGTACCTAAAGTTATAAATACTGCCTGTTTCCTTAGTGAAATAGAATAAGTTTGACAACAATGTCATAAGTTTGACA